>RYFJ01000588.1:0-353082 GCA_003991445.1 Oryza meyeriana var. granulata
TAGAGTTCTGTGGTGTTCTTGTTCGTAGAGTACGTCGAGATGACTGGTTGTTGCGATGGAGGAAGTCATCGGTCCGTCCACCACAGAGGCCCGCTACCTAGGATTAGGTCTCAGGTGGTACAGCCTCAACCGCCACGTGTCATGTTCACTCTAGGCATTCGCGCCGCACGTGCCCGCTGACTGACGCATACCCTACACCGATGACAGGATTACTTTCCGCGGGTGAGTCACGTTCTCTTTTGCACTTTGTTATTTCTTTTGTCGTGTCCTTGGTTTAACACATATTTTATAACAATTTGAAAAGCCGGCTGCGCGCAGGTTCAGGCTGATGTGGATGCGGTGTTTCGATGGTTGGACATTGGATCGTGTTGAGTATGGGAGGAGCAAGCAGGAATGACTTTTGGCAGATCGTAGGTCGATGTTTGTTGACACGAAAATCATCGCAGCGTTGGGAATGAGCCGATGATATGGTTCGATGCACTGACACGCGAAGGCCTGGGAGATTTGCTTAACTCCGTGCAGGTCTAAATTTTAAGGTTGTAGGCGTGCCTATCAATTTGACCCTGCAATTGACAAAGGAGATAGAAAATATTAGACAAGTGAGGCCAACGGCTGGAAGCCGATTTGGCTCGTTTCATCGACCATAGCCGATATGGACTATAGGCACTTATACATGACTGGAAGCCGATGAGGCATAAAAAGATACCTGCGATAAATTGAATGATAATTAATATATAACTAACGACTTGCTGATAGAACTATGCAATCGACTGGAAATCGATGATAGTGGTAAATTTACATAAAAATAACGATATGAATCGGTGTATTTATAACAGATAACTATCGGCTAGGCCCCTCCGATAAAACATTGGTATAAACTCCATCGGCTTAACAAGGATAGAATATATTATTATCAATCTAGTAGTTAACTTAACCGATGCACACAGATTAATACGATATAAAGAATCGAATCGAGCTGACTAGATCTAATGCAATCGTGATGTAAATGGATAACTTATTGCTATAACATCCGATAAGGACGCTTGCATTTAATTATCAACCTAGCGGAATATTTATCGGCTAGAGTTTAGTAGGTCGGCATAACCGATGAACCGCAAACTGATGATACTTTACACTAGTACGATAAATCTATGCACGCGTGTGTGATATATCTACTCGAATATGAGATCAGACTACTTGATCAAGCGTACAGAACAGATATATATGTAAAGCAAACTACCGGTAGACGGCTAGAATATCGGACCTTAACCAGGAAGTCTAGCGATACGATAGTCGGGGTGAGACTTACCTCTCGGCAGGAGGTCGAACTTACCGTGCGCCCGGATCGGAGAGCAAGAACCGTTCAAAAGGGTGGCGATGCACGAAGTTGTTTGATCTGCATATGATTTTCAATGGTCCGGCCTACGTATTTAACCCGAGTTGATACAGTCCGGTGGTACGAAACAGGAGTTTCTAGCTATTAAAGGAAAATTAAAAGCTCTGATCGGACAGGAGAATCAGGTTTTTACTAATTATTATCTTTCTGGCTAATTTACAGATAAGTAATTAAATGCTTCCGTGTCTTCACATCTTTCCCAAACTTGGCTTCCTCTGGATTAATCCCGCTAATTGACTGTGATTTTCCCTTAACCGAATCTGATAAAGAACGTAACCCAAATTTTGGCGTTAACAGATCACAGTGATTCGTAACTCATTGTCTGCTGTTACGCGGTTCCTTCAGTATCGTACCTCAGCACCCTCCTGTCACGTCCAGAATTTCCATCCAAAATTTTGGAATTTTATTGTGTGAAAACCCTCGTCCAGGAATCAACCGAGGCACACATGACAAAATTGATAATCAAAGTAATTGTTTACATAGCGTAAGCATTTATTACAGAGGCAAATGGTACTCTCAAACAATAAGGTTCTAATAGCGTGATAAATAATAACAGGTGATGATTCCCCACTCCACGCAACTTGACCGGCTCCCTCTCAGTCCTCCAAGTAGTCCTCTTCACTGTAGTCCTCCTCTGAATGATTGTTGATTGCAAGGTGAGCATACGACATACTCCGCAGCCACACAGCAAAATGCAAGTGCACGGGATAACAGAGGATGGCATAATATGGCTCAAGTTTGCCATAAAGCAAAACTAAAACATTTGAGAGAGTAATAAAACATTAGTTAAATGGCAGTAATTAATCAACACTATACCGCTCACCAAAGGTATAGGCCCCACCACTCAACCTGGAGCTACACTGTTTCATGTTCAACCCATTAAGTTTAAATAGTGTGGGACTAATCACAGAAACATTGCTAGACCGCCCTTAACCGTGGGCACGGCTATTCGAATAGTTTTACTCTGGCCAGAGATGTACCAATTTACCCACAAGACACAACTCCACAGCACATCACTGTGCCCCTTGATACCACCATGGTACCTCGGAAAGGAATTGTGATAGGACCCTCCATGTAATCCGCACAACAAGGAAGCCACTCGCTGGACCACCAGTTTCCGGCCAGAACTAATCGGGTTCTAAGTCTGGGAAACGATCCAATGCCCAAGTCATGGACTTATTGACATAGCTATGGTTGTCTTATTGACACAGCCACAACACACCATGGTGGACCCCGGTTGAACGTACTACACATTGGATCCTACCATTACCCATGCTGGCTTGTGGTTAGCACGAGTTTTGCTTCGCAACAAGTAGTCCACGAACCGGTCCTTAACTGTCATGAGCACCGCTAGCAACATTCTCAACCCTGGTACTCACAACCCACCATTTATTCAAGTTTTAGTGAACCATTAAAATGTCCTTGTACGACCATTGCCGTAAATGGAACATCATTTCATGTGACTGAATAGTAGTATAGAAATTATTGTGACAACCCATAAGTTATTCTATTATTTGCTAGGCACGGCTAAGTAGGGTCCTAGAGTTATTCTAGCTAACCAATAAATAAAGGTAGCTAGTCAAAATTATCCCATAGGTACAATGTCAAGTGATCAAATCAAAGGGGCCATAAACAAAGGTTAGGGTTTTCCTACCCCGATGACATTCCAAATAAATGCAGCGTTGAAGGAAAACTTAGCTTTAATCATAGGAACAACATGTTCAATGAGAAAGAGGAATCTGTGTGACTTGCCTTGCAGCTCCACACAGTCTTCAACACCTGCCTCGACAAACTGCATCACTTCCTGAACGTGGGTAGCTATAGGCAATAAACAAAACAAGCAAAAACAGTATATCAACACACATAAACAATACAATATTATATTTTTAATGGATAGTTCATGATTTTTAGATAAATTAGAGACTTGAACAACCTCAATCCGAGTTCGTATGAATTAGTTATGATTTTTTGAACTTTTAACCCTTTTTCAGCCTATTTAAAAGAATTAACCGATTTATTGCGTCATAATTGAATTAATTTTATTCGAAAAAAGGGATTTATGATGTCACAGGAGAGAGGAGGCTCTTGACTGACCAGTGGGGCCCACTGTCGGCGAGAGAGAGGAGTTGGGTCCATGGTGGGCCGAGTCCACTGTGGTCCACGAGGGGAATCCGACGGCTAGGGTTCTAGGGTTTGGATCGAACGGCCGAGATCTAGCCACATGTCAAGGTCAAACATCACTACGATCAGATGGCCACGATCTAACCGAGGAGATCCAACGGCTACGGTTAAACCCGATCGGATCGACTAATTGGCGCTGAGCTGGCGCCAACATGGCGACCACGTCGGCGGCCACGGCGGTTACAGCGACGGCGGCCACGGCGGCGGCACTGGACCCGATGGTCGACGGCGATCGGCGGTGTGGCGACACACGGGGAGACCGGGAAACGCTAGAGGGGATCGAGGCGGTCCTTACCGAGGGCGAAACCACGAAGAACGGCGACGGAGACGGCCGGCGGCGAGCTTGAGGCGGCGGAGGGCTTCGGGTCTTCGTCGATGGCGTCGTTCCGGCGGCTCCCGAGGGCTGAGCAGCGGTGGCCTGGCTTCTGCGGGGTCCGGCGAACCTAACCGAGGCGGCGGCGAACTCCGACGGCGGCGCGCAACCGAAGCTTGGCTGCGGCGACGGAGCAAGCGCGAGACGCGGAGAGGCGGCTAGGGCTAGCTAGAGCTCGATCTAAAGGGCGAAAACGACCCTAGGGGTTCCGGGATCGCTATTTAGGGCGGAGAGGGACGGAGTCCGGCTTGGTCTCAACGGATTTTGCGGCAGCGCCGGTTAGAGATAAAGGTCCGACTCGGGAAGCTTCGGGTCTCCGCTCCACGCACGATTTTGCTCCGGATTCTTGGGGATTAGGTAGAGGGAGATAAGGGCTTGGTTTTACCTCAACCGATTTGGAGAGACCGAGTCCGCGACGAGCGGATTCGGCGGGATTTGCAGCAGCGGCGTTCAGGTGCTACAGTGCGCCCAGGCGGGAGGAAGACGACGACGGCCCGACAGGCGGGCCCCACTTGTCGGTGGCTGCAGCGACGCGAGCAGCCGCGGGCCGACACGCGCGCGAGCGAGGGGAACGGGCTGGCATAGTATTGGGCCGAAATTGGCCCAGAGACTGTGGAGAGGTTTTTAAAACCTTTTTCTTTTTATTTTAATTCTGTGGGTGTATTTATTTTGCCAAAAATACTTCCCCTAATCAATTAATTCTCAAAAAATTCCAGAAACTAAGTAATTAAGCAAAGAATTTTATAAAATTATTTTCAGCTCATTTTTCTTTAGAATTTCCTCTGATTTTATTCTTTTCACTCCTTGAGACTTTTAATTTAATTTCTAATATTCCTTTTTCACAATAATTTTTATAGGGATAATTTCAGGGTGTTACACCTCCACAGGCCACTGGAGCAGGAGTTTGCCCGCCTACAGCAGGAGTCCACCATCAAGGTTACAGTCAGCCAGCTGGCCTCTTCAAAGGTAAATTCCGCTATCCATCAGTTCATAGGATATTTCCTTCTACCGTTGTGCACCGTTTTACATCAATATGCTTTCGTGCAGCTTTCGCTACACCGTACCTCAATCCCTTGGGAGCACGCAAGGAGCGTACTACACACATCCACATGCGCAGTAGGGCATGAGCACTACCCCTGGGGCTACTATAGGAGGTCCTTCCGATTAGATACACGGTGCAAAATTTCCTTTTGCCTTGCAAAATTCCTATTTGCAATGATCAACAAATTTTTTCACAAGGTTCCACTCTACACCGCAGGAGATGTTTGCTGGCGCTGGCTCTGCGTAGGGTACACACAGCAGCGGTTGGGCAGATCCTTTTGAGGGCGAGGACTTGAAGGACGCGAAGATCCAGGAGGTACTAGGTTCCTCATAGCTCAAAGGAGTTTCGCCACCACAGACATAGGAGCCGCTCGCTGCCATACCCGTGCATGTGAGCCGCGCTGGCCATGCCATACCACCAGACCGGCTCACCTACTCCCAGGGCCACGTGCGAGCGTAGGATAAGAAGACACAGTGGGCTAGAGGTTACGGCCATGGCCCGTAATACATTGTACCAGTAGTAGTTAGCCTGTTGTACGTATGTTCTATTTTTTGTATGCCATGTTGTATTCATCCTATGTTTACTACAGAAACTTCTATACTTCATTCATTATTGTCGGTGCAATGATTTACCCCTTAGGGTTTACATTTTCGATGAAACCGCTCAAAACCGTGAATTTTTGAGTTTCGACTTCACGACGAAAGTAGATTCCGAGCAACAAAAACAGATAAAAAAACTTACAATTACAATCACGACCGTTCGTGTTTTTTTATTAATTCAACTGCCAAATGCTGTTAAATTGGTCAAATTGCCTTGTCAATGCTACAGATTGAAATCCATTACTCCATCGAGAATTTGAATCCAAAACAGTTCAATTTTACTTTGAGATTTGTCCAAATTTGACGAAAAATAAGATCGTGAACGGTCGCACCGAACGAGGGGTGGCCTTGCAGGTTGTGGCTTTTTGTAGGCGGCCCCTGGCTGGAAAAAACCGCCCTCCCAGAGGGTGGCAAGGGGGCCGCCTATAAAACGGTTGACCCGTGGAGCCACCTCTATTGCTGGAGGCCTCCTGGCCAGGTAAAAATCGTCCTCTCAAAGGGCGGTAAGGGAGCCGCCTGTAAAAGGGCGGCTCCTTAGAGGGCGTTGGGGATATAGATTTGTAAATTTTTTAAAATAAAATATACTTTTGTAAATATTTTTTAAAAAATATAAAAATAAAAAAAATTCCTATTTCAAGCAGGTTGCACTGTTCGCACCACGCAATTCAGGGACCAATCTCTCCGAGATCAACATCGGCCCATCATCCATCCAGTTCACTCGCGAGTTCGCCGTTTAGGATGTCCCAGCAGGCATAAATAAACTCCCAGCACATATTGGAGTCTTCAACCTCTACCATCTAGAGGCCTTTGGGGTCCCATATGTAATTTGTGCACTGTAATGTAAACCTGTCTTTCTATCAAATCATAGTTTCCTGGCCTTATAGGCATCACTAGTATAGAAACATCAATCTGAACTGGTCAACTGCTGGCTCGTCCAAAACTAAAATGTTTTTTTTAATATATATATATATATATATATATATATATATATATATAGAGGCTACTATGCTTCACGAAGCACGGATTACCCCGTGCTTCACGTCCGTTGCTACAAATTAGAAGTTTAAATGAGCGATCCAAACCGTTTATCATGATCTCCATATTGAAACAAGGTTAGAGACCAAATTTTACATTTTTTTGAATTTTTTTTATTTTTTAGATAAGTATGAAATCTTGTTAATCTAAAGACTTCAAAATCGTCCAAAACCTATAAATTTGTATCTATCTAAAAAAATAGTAAATTTTTTAAAAAATATATAAAATTTGGTCTCAAATCTTGTTTTAATATGGAGATTATAATGAACGGTTTGGATCACTCATTTAAACTCTATATATATATATATATATATATATATATATATATATATATATATATATATATAGTGAGGGGAAAGATTTGACGAACCACAGACTGGGGACACGCCACTGCGCCAGTATCGCGGTTTGGGCATGCATGATCCTGTCCTCATGCATGTCATGAAAAAGGTAAATGTTCTTGTCCGCAAGTGTACCATATCAAATTAAGGCCAGTCTCAATGCAATGTTTCACGTCACTGTTTCCAATACTACTAGTCTTGGAAGCTGAACCATGAAACAACCTCTCTCAATGGGATAGTTTCATTGCACTATTTCATAGGCTTGTTCTAGCATTTATTTCCTGTTTATTGATGGAATCAAATGTGCTAGATGACTTTGTAGCTGTTTTTTTTTTGCTGGGATCATGAACGCATACCTGCTGATTGGCTGTTCGGGTGGACGGCCTGAGGTTCAGCATCAGCAGTGCACCAACCGAACAGCACCATTCTATCTCATGAACGCATAGTTTATCTCATGCCATATATATGCCATATATCTCACAGGTGCTTAATAAGTATTGCATAAACATCATTTGAACATACCACAGATTTGGGGCTTGCTGGTTTCCATGTTGGGATGGAAAATTTGGGGGCATGGCTCCCCATCCTGTTCCTTGCGGTGGCCGTGGCGGCACAGTGGGAGCAGCAGGGACAGGAGTCGGCGCGCTAAGGGTGGGAGTCGGCGCACTAGCAGGCAGCGCAGGGAGCGTAGAAGGGGGCGCAGCCGGGGCAGAAATCGACGGCGGCGGACGAACCGGCGGCGGCGCCGGTGACGAACCTCGAGGCCGTGATGGCGCAGGCATGGATACATTCTTCATTCCCAGCCGGTTGCGCACTTTCCCTCCTCTACCGGCTGCGCGTCGGCCGGAATCCTCAGCCGGCGGCGGCGGATCCATGGCAGCCGGACGGCGGACGACGAACGGCGGACGGGGCGGGATGGCGGGACGGGGCTGGACGGCGGATGACGAACGGCGGACGGCGGACGGGGCGGGATGGCGGACGGGGAGGGACGGCGGACGACGAACAGGGGCAGGATGGCGGACGGGCTGGAAGGCGGACAAGGCGGGTGCTTCGCTCGGGGGAAGATGGCGCACAGGATCGGCAACGATGAAACGATTCCCCTCAACGCTCGTTTCACCCGGTTTCCGAGTCGTTGGAAACAACGTTGAATCGTTTCACCGGGACGAAACGTTTGGCTTCTCTCTCCTCCTCGTTTCATGCAAAGATTCCTTTTTTGCTGATGTGTCATCCTATTAAATGTGCATGACACTCCCATGAAATGCCCATTGAGACTGGCCTAAGAGAATATGGTTGCATGATGGGCTGATCGAGGTGCTGCATGGCTGCATGCACTGCATGATCAACTCTTTTGCTGATGAGTTACTGCACCCCAGATTCTAGACTAACCAAATGGGGTTGTAGTACAAAAAGGTGGTACATCACCTGGTCATATTCCTTCCTCTACCTTGCAGCAACATGATTGGAATCATCTTCAGCATCAGCTTCTGCAAATTCCTTTACAAAAGCAACTCACAAACCTCTTTAATTATTCCAAGTGATGCATGGCCCAAGCAAAGGTGACCAACCTCACAGTTAACCTTCTGTTGTCTGTAAGATCTATCTATAAAAGGCCGCTCTATATCGCAGCTAAGCCCACACAAAGATCAGGAGCTGGTACTGGTAGTACTCTCTCTTGCATTATTCATTTCCTGATCTTAGAATATATCTTGAGCTTGCTAGCTGCACAAATCAAAACAGCTAGACATGTCGACGGTCACCTCGTGCACCTTCCTGAGCGGCTGCCCGGCGGTGAGCTCCTCCGGCGGTCGCCTATCCAAGAAACCGGCAGCGGTTGTTTCCCTGAAGTCAAGGCCTCTTTCTCTGTGCTTTGCGAATGGCCCCAAGACAGGGGAGTACAACCCAAAAATAGATTTGCCGGCATTCAGCATCCCACCCATTGGTGAGTCATTTCTGATGTCACTGCTTCATGCATGATCCACGTTTATGAATTTTATGCTGTTTGATGAAATTATGTCTACGTACGTTACATATTGCACTCTATATACCAGTACTTCCTTTATCTGTAAATATAATACATTATTTCCTTTATCTGTAAATATAATATATTTTTGTTTTTTGTGTTGTCCAGTTTATAAGGTTAGTGGAATCATATTTCACCATGCAAAAATATTATAGTACGGTTATGACATGGAGAGTGCAAAATCACATAGAAGAGCTTCAAGTGGAAATATTAGTTACTTCTGATATCAACTTACAGTATTAAAGATGACTAGTTCATTTAATTAAAGAGGTATTTTACCTTCTTGGGCTGCGTAAAAGTATTCTCAATTAAACAAATATGTATTCAATTAAAACAAGAAATATAATATAAAAATACGTATAGGTACGTATATAAGGATCCATAACAACTGTAGTGCATATGTTTAGGCTATATGTATTACACAAAATATATTAGGCTGCAAAGACACTATAATTGTATAGTTTACTTTAGATGGCTAACTGATAGATTAGAAACATCCATTAACCATTTGAAAAATTAATGGCATGAAACTATAGTGGATGACAAGTAACACAGTGGATTTTGAAATGCATGTGAAAAGTCCTGGTGAACCCGGTGTCAGTGGCTGGGGAGCGGTGGCATGTCGAGGAGAAAAGTGATTCTGTGAGCCTGTTGTTCGACGTGCCGGGGCTTTCCAGGGAGGACCTCGCCGTCGAGATCGACGAGGACGTGCTCGTCATCAGGAGGAAGAAGGCCACTCTAAAGAGCAGCAATACTACTACTGCCACTTATCCAGACAAGCCGGCTGTCGGCGCCGACGTCGTCGGTGGCAGCGGGATCTTCGCTCGGCTGCTCCTCCCGGCGGGGTACAGTAGAGAGAGAGTAGAGGCTAAGCTCAGCTCCGGCGAGCTGACGGTCACCATTGCCAAGGTCAAGGAGAGCGCCCGCAGGAAGATCAATGTCGACATCTCCGTCAACTAGCTCCAGTACTGTCCATGCATGCGTCCGTGGAATCCATATATCTGCCTATATATATATATATATATATATATGTGTGTGTGTGTATGTGTGTCAATAACTGCTCCATCACACACACACATCTTTTGTTTTCCTAAAAGGTTGACTATATATGTTTATCAGTTTATGTATGCAATTAAGCTTTATGCCAGCTCAGCTGCATCCAAATAAATAAAATGATCATCTTTGTTGTGCTCTTCACATGTGTTATGTGTCAGGTTGTTTCCTCATAGATATTATTTCTGAAATCCTGCTATGAACTTCCTGATAATCAAAGGGGAAATATAGACAGTACAATACAACAATTAATATTGGTATATAAAATTTTCGTTGCTGCAGCATGCGCGCCAACACTTCGTATATATGGATCTAGCCACAAATACACACTGCACATGCATGGTTGTCGTGTATAGACGTCATAGATATTTTGAATTGTATGTTTAGTGCCGCTTGAGCAAATTGCGCCCTAACCAGAAGATAGTGTACCATACATGCATGTTTATCTTGATCTTCTATGCCATGCCGTGGTGCTAAGCAGAATACTATTAATTCATGAATCCCCAAAGTTATAATCATTAAGTAATTATAAGTTAGAGTGATTTTATAGACGTTGAGGATATACCATGAATTACCATATTTTATAGTGTAAAATTTGCTATCTCAGGTAATACCATTAGGTACCAAATTTTACGCTAAAAATTTTCATATATTTCAAGAGCTGTAAAATGTCTGTTGAAGTTAACAAGTTGCATATTTTGAAATGAAAATTTACACACCACATACTTGAACTTGAGATTGGAACCTATAGAACTTCCAATTAGGTATGTGCAACACTTCCACCTAGACATCATTCAAGTAGAAATTGAAATCTTCATGTTGACAACTTTCAACAATATAGGTTGGAAACTTAATATACTTGGACAACTTTCATCTATATACAGAGATAGAGAACATAGTTTGGTTGAGACAACTTTGAGCTCGAGTACTAGTATATATCTAAAAATATTTGACTAGAGATTATTGAAAACTTTTACATATATACATGTGCCATAGTACATTGAAACAAATCTCGAGCTAGGAAATGTTAACATGTCTTAGTGATACTAATTTTCTTTATTCGTCCTTCAGTTCGACTATGAAGATCTCCAACCTTGTCTGTACTCATTGCATTTCATAGTGTTCGCTAAAGGTGTCTCATTTTAAAAGTTCTTAACTAATGACAAAAATCAAGAGTACAACTAATTATAACTGTTCCACATCTATATTAATTTTATTGAGTGCTAGCTCTGCACGGATGCGGCTTCCCTGCTCCCCTCTTCTGTCCCCATCTGTGTTCCTTAAGAATCAACGCCTGAGATTTCTACCGGTGGGACCATCCCGATCGATCAAACCATCTCATTCGTCAGAAACTGGCAATCAGTTTATCCCCATCCACGATGATCTATCCTCAGACCATGGCAAACAGATCATTATCCCATCCATCGATCGCTGCTTCCGTTCCCTGCATGATTCCTGCCAAAGAAAAGGTGCTAGTTCGTGGCATGATCCAATTCTGTTATCATTGCAGTGCTCAATGGTAGCAGTTCTTGAAAATATTCTAGCAGTGCAGAAAGAGAACATCACAAATTCAATGCCATGTTTAGACTCTACAACCTACTTTGGTGGTAATGGCGAGGTCGTGGAGATGCCATCAGCTCCAACATGGATCGATCAATGGCTTCAAACAAGTACTAACAATTCTGGCATTATTGCTTTTACATCACGCGATAGCTTATGCCAGCTAGCCAACGGCGAGATTATTCATATGGAAGCACGGAACCATGGAGCCATGGAGGCGAGATTCGTTTCTGTTTTCTCTTGAACGGGGATGCGTAAGGTCGGCTGGAAGGAGATGGTTTGGTCATGTGGCTCCCATCGATACAAATCTCAGCCGAAGGAACACAGAGGGGGACAGGAAAGCCGCATCCAGCTGTGCACTTCATCTATCGTAAAATATAGCTATCTTTATCATTCAAATTTTTTTCAAAATATAACTATATTCAAATTTTTTTCAAAATATAACTACGTAATTTCTCTACTACTATAGATTCTGTTTTCACATACGGACCTCCTGGAGGTCGTAGGCGGGCCAAGATGAGGCCCACTTGCGATAATCCTGATCCGGGGGTCGTAACGGCCTGTCTGTAGAGATTGATTATCGCAGGTGGGCTACTAAGACGCCCGTTTGCGATAATGTATCTATTATCGCAAGCGGGCCACTTAGCCGTCCGCCTGTGAATAATCGATTATCGCCTGAGATATCCACCCACATATATATCTGCCCAGCCTGACCCCGTCTTCCCTAACCCGACATTTCTCTCCCCAAAACTTGCCAAAAGATTGGGAGGAGGTTTTGAACTCGGATTTCTTGGGGGATTTGCCTACCAAAGGTTATAATCATATTTACCTACTATATTTATGAAGTTTTCCTTCGATTTAAGGGTTTGGATAGTGTCAATTTTAGTTGAAAATTGTGGTTTTTTTACCTAGATATAACAATTTTTATTTGTGTTTTACCATGCATTTGAACCAAAATATCTATGTAATATTAGTGCAATGTTATGCCTTAATCCATATGTAAATGATTTTAGTTCTTTTGAACGTAAAATGAGGAGATTTGAATGTGCATGTGAACTCCTAGATTTATTTGGAGAGAGAAAAAGAGTGGGGATTTTTTCCCAAGGGAATAGTTATTTTTTCCAATCAATTATTTATCAATATTGAATAGCTTTTTTTTACGGTTTTTAGATATTTATTTTAAAACTGGATATTAATGTTTGAATGTTTGATATTATTTAAATTTGTTTAAATTCTCAGATGGATAGGATAGGGATGTACAATATGCCAAGATTTCAGCAGTCGTGCATGAAGGAGGTTTCAAAATTTATTGAAGCGGTGAAGACACATGCTTCGATAGTGGGTAGAAAGGAAATACATTGTCCGTGTGTTGATTGCAAGAATCAGAAAGTGTGAATTGTTCCAGATGTAATTAGGTCACACCTAGTGAAGCGTGGATTTGTTGCGGATTATAATATTTGGTCCCATCACGGTGAAGATGTCAACCTCCAAGGGGATGGCAATTACGAAGAAAGAGGGGATGGTGACAATTTCACTGTAGATATATCGGATGATGAAATGATGAGCGCCTTCAATGACAACACTGATTTCGATCTGGAGGAGATGCTACGCCACGTCGAACAGGAAGTGTTATCGGGTTCTACGAGAGGGTTAGATAATTTTGAGTCTTTATAGAAAGCTGCAAAAGATCTATTGTTCGAAGAATCGAAGGGTTGTTCTAAGGAGATGACAGTCTTACGTTCAGTGCTTGAACTATTAAGGTTGAAGGCGTGCAATGGATGGTCGGAAAGTAGTTTTAATGATTTATTGTCCCTTCTAAGTAGATCCTTTCGAAGCCTAACTTCCTACCGACCAACACATGAGGCGTGCATTTTTTCCGAGTTCTGCAGACGCACCGATGACCGAATGACCGTGTGTTGACTCAACAGGCGAGGTCTTTCTTGTCGCCGGCACCCCGGCATGACTCAGCGTATTCTACCGTGCCATCAACATATTGTGGAGGCCATGAGCCCCGGGTACCTCATGACAAGCATATGGACCACTCGGATAAAGGATGGGCCTAGCCTTGTAATTAGATATATGATAGAGCCCAGCAGACTTTGCCTTGTACAATAAGGAATATACAGTCCTAGTCGGGTACGTTATATCTCTAAGGAAATCCCTTGGCCGTAGTCCGGTTGGGACCCTACCTTGTACCCCTATCTCCCAGTATATAAGGGGAGACAGGGCGCCCCCTGAGGGCATGGAGATAGAGATTCATTAGAATCATACTTCCTCAAAGGAGTACACCACAACTGGCCATAGGGTATTACCTCACATTGAGGGCCTGAACCAGTATAAACCTTTCGTATTCCTTTGCAGTCCACTGAGTTTCGATCCGACGAGTAGCCCTATATATTTATTGCCGGTGTAAAACATCGATAGTTGGCGCGCCAGATAAGGGCTTTGGCGAGATCAACCACAAGCTCGATATATCCAACAACTGGAGTCGACGGCGGCAAATTCTCCCCTGGAGACACAATAACTTTCGGAAGCCTTGACTTCGTCGCCGACTAGATCGGCAATTTCACCTTGGCCGACGCGGACCCGATCCAACCGGCCGAGGAACTAGCCAACTCCGCGCCAGTCGGCCCACAGGACGTTGCAGCCACCCTTGTCGATTTGCAGCGGCAATCTACCACCTGCTTGGGTCTTGGGACAACTCTTTCCTTCAGCGTTCGACTTGCGCTAGGCCTCGAGCCAGCCCGGGTCAGGCTCGGAAGGGGAGAGATCGTCAATCTCCCATGCAAATTCGACAGCGCCGTGGATCTACATCCCATGCGGCAAACCCGATCCCCTACAGTTCAGTTTGGACATGGCCCAGAGCCGCTCTAGATTGGATCTAGGGAGGTCGGAGTCGTCCTTACTCCGATCAACTACTCAGATTCTGACTCTAAGTAGGATAGCGGTTCGAACACCAGTTCGGACAGCAGCTTGGCAAGCCTCCTTTTGCAGCGCGAGATCTTCATGGCCTCAACTCCTCCACAGAAGGTGCGCCGACTACAAGAGCAACAAGAGGAGGAGTCCCACCGACAACAACAACAAGAGGAGGCCGAACACGACGCTCGCAATAACGAGCTACGTAGGGCTAGGCGAACCACTCAGCAACAAATACTCCAAACCCGAGTCGGCGACCACGACGTCTTCGTTACTCCTCAACAGAACATCGTGGCCACTGCAACTCTACTGGATACACTCTAGTTTAGGCCTGATCACTAGGCCACCCCGACTATAGCAAGGATAAAAGCCATGCTCACCGCTGTTGCATGTCAATAGTATCAACAGTCGGGCGATACACTTATGCCGACTAACAAGTCGGCTTCCCCAACGGCAGTCTCATCCGCCTCAATGCGACGCCGAGCGGCCGGCTCTGGTCGGCTGCACACGGAGTCACGCCAAACGTCACTCAGCAACCCCAACAACAACCTGCAGCATCAAAGCGACCGTAGGGACAACCGGGATCTCCAAGGTCGACTACGACGTGACCTTCGGCAGGACATGAACACTCGGCGCCGCGAATGAGAGGAAGACGAGCAACGCTGATTGGAAGACGAGAACGAGCGCTTCGGCCCCCACCATGAGCGGTTTCGTCGCCGTAACCGGAGCCGGAGCCCTCATGCAGATGAAGGCGTACTGTCCTTCACTCAGGAGCTACAATAGGCCGATTGGCCATCGGGCTTCAAGCCTATGGGAATCAAAAAATACGACGGCAAGACTAATCCTGAGTCCTAGCTCACGGTCTACACTCTGGCAATCCGAGCAGCCGGAGTAGATCACAAAGCAATGGCTAACTACCTCCCAGTCGCTTTAGCCGACTCAGTGAGGACATGGCTAACGGGACTTCCTAAGAGATCAATCGGCTCCTGGGGAGAACTCCAGGAACGCTTCGTCGCCAACTTCTAGGGAACGTACGAGAGGCCATCTTCCGAGCACGATATGTATCAGTTGCATCAAAGGAAGAATGAGTCTCTTCATGACTTCATCAAGAGGTTCTTCGAGAAGAAGAATTCTATCCCGAAGATCAAGGACAAGGTCGTCATTGCCGCCTTTCGAAAAGGAGTCAAAGACACCTCGTTCATCGCCAAATTCACTCAGAAGCCTCCCAACTCCGTCAAGGCTCTATTCGACATGGCAAACAAATACGCCGACTCCGCCCACGCTGCTGCTGAGGCCATCAATGACGAAAAGGCCCCCTGATAGAAGGAGCAGAAGGACACCAATGATGTGACCCCGACTAAAGCTGGGAACCACAAACGCAAGTCAGACGGCTTCATTGTGGCAGTCGGTCACAACCGTCTTTAACCTTCAACAACTGGAGATTATCAGAATAACAAGTGACATGTTCGGGGGCTCGCAAGCTCAAACACAAGGATGGCATCCCCACTCCCAAATACCGAACAACTAAGTCGCTTTTTGATAAATATTTCCTCACTTGGCCTCACCAATACCAATGTAGCAGCCGCTTATACCTAATAGGTGTACAAGCTGTACTTTTTTTTTTTCTGTTTTTACTCTTAAATGATTACAAAAGTACTCGAGTAGCATAAATTCCGATCCGTGAAACTTTGCTCCATGAAAGACGAACTCAAGTCACCCAAAACGCGTGTCTGGGAAAGAGCCATGAGCCAACTCCCGACGCTAGGGGGCTACGACTAGTCGGGCAGAGTGCTTAAACATAAGGGGTCAACTACTCGGGGAAATTAATATCAATAAGAGGAAGAACGCGTATTTACATATATTATAAAATACATTTTATTCGGGTGATTGCTTTCATCATCAGATGCTACTCATCCGATATGTTTATAATGCAGGGCCAGTTTCGGATACACGTGACAGGAACTCAGGGCTACGAGCCTATCTCCTACGCTCGGGGGCTGGACCGGTCTGCCAAGATACGCTTGGAATGCTCCATGAGGGCTACTGACCGAGTACTTGCACCAGTCGGGACGTCATCTTCCTCGGCTACGCTCCATGTGAGCTAACAATCGACCTCCGGCGCTAGTCGGGGGTCGTATACCACTCGGCTGGGTGAGGTATGCCCCATGAGGGTCGCCAGCTGAATCCTACACTAATGCTAGGTTTGGGTACCTTATTCAGTCACAACTCGGTTAGGTAAGGTATGCCCCATGAGGGTCGCTAGCTGAATCCTATGCTAATGCGAGGTTCGAGTACCTTATTTGGCTAACAACCGACCTCCGGCGCTAGTCAGGGCTCGGGTACAACTCTGTTGAGTTGAGTACACCCCCCGAGGGTCGCCAGCTGAATACTACGAGATTCGGGTACCTTATTCAGCTACAATTTTGCCAGGTTGGGTACGCCTCATGAGGGTCGCCAGCCGAATCCTATGCTAATGCAAGGTTTGGGTACCTTATCTGGCCATAACTCTGTTGGATAGGGTACGCCCCATGAGGGTCGCCAGTTAAATTCTATGCTAATGCAAGGTTCGGGTACCTTATTCAACCTGAAGTCAGAGAAGGTCTATGTCGTCAAACCGCATCTGGAGTTCTCATGCACTGCATCACACCTGAGAAGGGCAAGCAGATTCTGCAATATATCTACTTAGGCATCTATGGCAACCAGGCTACATCCAGAACATAAGTCGGAAAGGCTTGTAGACAAGGATTCCTTTGGCCGATTGTGGTTATCGACACTGAAATACTCATCCAGACATGCGAGGGATGCCAATTCTATAGAGCTACGCTGGGTAGGTCGGTTTAGGCTGGCTTATCTGATAGTAGACCACCAAGATATTGTAACGCCTCCCACCCGGTACCCCCGTACGGTGATACCAGAGAGGAAGCGCCGTAGGAGGTTGGCGTGAACCAACTCCCACGGAACCGCGATGCTGGTACCAGTCCCAAGAAACCAGGCTTGTACCCGCGGTCAACCGAGATGTACCACAACAAATAACTAAATACATAAATACATATATATACCTTTATAAGTTGCAGCCTTAAACAGAACTACAGCAGCGAAACGACAGCGCAGAGAGAACCCAATCCACAAGCAACAGCTTGGGACTAGGAAGGAAACCCTAATCTTCACTTTAACTTCACTCTTCCTGAATGAGGGGAGAAAAGAAATGGATTGAGTACTTACGTACTCAGCAAGTCACGGAAAGTGTGAAATATGCAGGCTTTCAAAGATAGGCTAGGGTTCATTTCGCAACCATTTTCATTTGAAAATATTTTCGAAAAACCTAAGTGTGGGTTGTCTCAAGGTGACTGGAAGGAGGCTCTCGCCTCGATCCTGTCCGCGAATTGCTTTTCAACAACTCAAGCGGACGAAGCAAATTTTCATTGATCTTAAATATTCTTATATCGCCTGTCGGATCATGACAGCGGCTCAGTGGATCTGCTCTCAAGCAGTTTCCACTGTATACTCACCTATTACTTTATTTTCAATTTCGTCCACACTAGGACGTAATCTCATCTTTCACTTTAGTCCCGTCCGGGACATCATTTCATCTCATCTCATCTCAGTGGCTCCTCGAGCCATTCATAACTCATCTCAATGGCTCCTCAAGCCATCCATAAACTCAACTCAAACTTATACCGCTTCCACTCGGGAAGCCCTAACTATGATGCCAATCGACATCCCGGGTCACACAGTCCCGTTTCAGACCACCCAGGTCATCCATCAGCCACTGAGGCCGATTCTGGTAACGATTCCCATACCACAAATCACTTTCGCAAACACTTGCAAACAAATCTACGCTAGAGGAATCACCTCACATTGCCCGTAACCGTGGGCACGGCTGTTCGAACAGTTTATTTGATCTTTGCAAAGATTGCACGCTTTACCCACACGACGCAAGCTTACTCCCACACTGGCCAAGCAGGGAGGTTCGCGACAAAGCCTTTCCAAAGCCTTCCCAGGATAGCACTCTGCCCTATAAATGGGTGCTCACAATCAACCAAGTACCAGGAACTCATTTCCTGTACTCAGGGACAGGGGTATATCGCCCTCTTGGCACCCAGCCCACATTTATTAGCAACCGAAAACCATCCTGGGAACACTAATTACTTAGCCAGGGGTGTCCCATACCACCCGTGTGGTCGCACTGTGAGATGCTCAGATGGAAATTCCTCAAGGAATCGGTCCTTATATGCGAATACGAAGTGCCACCACACAGGCGATCACTTTGCACCGTGGAAACTTTCGCAAATAAATTTTGTTTCACAAAACTTGCCGACATCGCACGTCGGGTTTTCAAAACCATTTGGAAACCCAAATTTTCCCAGATCAACAAGCAATTGTGTTGTGAGTGGAACCATCGGAATCCATGCTCAGAGAGCACAGTCATCGAGGTACCACGAGGTGGAGCGACAAGGGATAGGATATCAAAGACCTACAGGGTTTATGCAACTACCGGGTAGGTCCGTCGGTTCGACACGCAAACCGAGGCCGATCAATTTATTTTGCACACTAGCAATGCAATTTTGCAAACAAAACATTTCAAATTTAGGAGCAATATGGTCAAGGAGTGACTTGCCTCAGACTTCGTCTTCAACCTTCGCGAGAATCCGACGTCCGAAGAATTCCGAAGCGTCGACTACACGCGAAACGAGATAAAAACACACAAAACCCTAAAATAATATACTATTATTAATAACTAATAGTGCCATGAGGTAGATCTCATTTTTAGAAAAATTTAGAGACTTGAACGGGCTCAATCGGAGTTACGGTTTGGAAGATATAATTTTTTGAAGCTTTAGGGAATTTCTGGAATAAGAATTGATTTATTGGAATTATTGGAAAAGGAATTAATTTGGAGAGGAATATTCTAGGAATTTGGGAACAGTGGCTGACAGGGGTGGCCCATTGGTCAGTGCCTGAGGAGAGAGAGAAAAAGAAGGGCTAGCCCACTTGTCATTGGCTTAGAGAGAAAACGAGAGCAGGGAGACAGAGGGAGGTCCCACATGTCATAGGTGCAAGAGAGAGGAATAGGGATTGGGGCCCACATGGAAGAGATGGAAATGGAAGGGGTGGTGGTCCACTTGTCAAAGACTAGAAGGATTAAAAAGGGGCCCATATGTCATTGACTCAGGGTTAATTGGAGTGGATTAATTAAATAGGACCTACATGGCAGTGAAAAGGAGATAGTACTGTGCACTTGAGGGACGGACCCACTTGTAAGAGTGATTATGGATTAATCTTGTGGTCCCACTTGTCGGGGGGGTCAAATGGCTGGGCCCACATGCAGACACAGAGAGAGAGAGAGAGGAGAGGTGCCGGATGGCTACAGGAGACGGCCGGCAGAGATCGACGGCCGACGGCGGCCGAGGTCGCGCCGGCGAACGGCGGTGAGGGAGGACGGGCGGCCAACTGGATTGGGATGCGGAGGAGATGGCGAGGATGATGGACGGCTCAGATTGGCACGGCGGCCACCGGAAGATGGTCAGCGACGGCTGTCCAGAGACGGCGGCGGCGGCGGAGGGATGAGCTCGTCGCCGACGACCATTTAGACAGTGGATTGGTTTGGGTTTGGTTGGTTTAGATGTGGTATCACACGAGGAAGCTAGGGGAGGGAATTGATTGGACTCTACCTTCAGCTCCGGTGAGATACAGAGCGGCCGCGATGGCGAAAATCGGTGGCGCAATTTGGGCGTTTTGATTTTAGGGGCTAATCGATGGAGGGGAGTGGCGGTGGAGCTTCCTGGTGGCTTGGGGAGCTCGGTGGTGGTGGCGGATTGGGCCGGCAGTGGTCGAAATCGGTGATTAGAGCTTGGTCGGTGCTCTAATGGCGGCGGCGGAGAGAGGTTGTCGGTGTTTGGCTTGCTTGGGCTCGTTGCTTGGTGTCCGAAAGAAGGGGGTGGGCTGCTCTATTTATAGGAGAGCTCCGGTGCTAGTGGACAGAGGGCGGAGGCCGGGAGGAGATAAGCTCGAGCTCGATTGGCGAGGTGCATCAATGGCGCAGGCTTCTGTGGCTTGCGTCATGGGCGGCGGAGGCAAAAAAAATGGGTCGGGGAAATGATGGTGAAGGGCTAGGACGAGGCACCCGTGCATGCGTGTCGTCTCCGAGGTTCGGCACCGATAGAGGGGAGAGAGATAGCGGCGGTGGCTAGCCTTTTTGACCGCGAGCTTGCAGCGGCGATGGCGGGGCGTGTTTCGCGCTGAGAGACGGGCGGCGGGGTGGATGATGATGTCCGCGCGGTTTTTATGGCGACGACCGTGCGGTATGAGCTTGCATAGGGAGGGAACAGGGAGAGGATTCGAGAAAGATCGAGAGAAGAGAGAGAGGGAGAGCGGCGACTGGAGGAGGAAGAAGACGAGGACAACGACGGGACTGACCAGCGGGACCGGGCGACAGCGGGGATCTCGGCCGTTCGCGTGTGAGCATCGGACGGCCGAGGAGATAGGCGGCGCCAGGGCGGCTGACGTGCGGGCCCTGTGGGTTTTATCCCACGAGCACGCCCGCACGGGCCAAGCAGGCCGCGCAAGGAGGAGAACAGGAGCAAGCCGAAAGGAAGGGGGTCGGCCCAACTTGCACAGTAGAGTTTAATCTTTTCCCAGGAATTGTTTGGATGGGATTTTTGAAGAAATGGATTTTGTAAATTGATTTAAATAGGATTTCAAATCCCTACAAAAATTTGGGGATTTTTGTGGAGTCTCTGGAGCTGATCTTGGAGAAATATGAAGGATGTTTTTATTTGGAATATTATTCTCAGAAAATTTAAAACTAAGGGGAATTTAAGATGGACTCATATATGCACATATATTCATGTATATATAGATATACATGAGAGAGGGATTCAAGGAGGGAATATTTAACTTGAATTAAATTCTTGGGATTTGAGGCAAATGTTGGGAAGAGGGTTCTCGATGGAATTTCAGGGTTTTTGAGAGGAACAAAATTAGAGGATTTAAGTAGAGGGATTCAAGGGCGATTTCCGAAGGGTTTCATTGGAGGGCTTCGAATTGCAAAACTCGAACCCGAGGGCAGAGAAATTTTGGGAGGAGCGAAATAAGAGTATTTTGATCAAAATCTTCAGAAGGGATTAGAAGGGGATTTTGATTTGGAATTTTTTAGAGGAAGTTTTGAGAGAGACAATCGAATTGCAAAATTCGAGTCTTAGAATTCAGGAGAGAGTTTGGGAATGAGGATTCAGGGTGTTAAGGGATTTTGATCTGAGATCCACGGCACTTAGTCCTTAAGCACACACAAAGATCCAAGATGTTTGAAATTAGGGTTTTTACGAAAATAGTTTTCTAACGGCCCGGAAACCGGGGCATTACAGATATGAGTTTCTACAATAGCACGCTCAATATGGGCCGCTCACTGGCTATGTTAAAATCACGGTGTTGATGCTACCAACAAGAACCGATGAGGTAAACAGATATGCTTCATGAAGGCCTAATTGCTAAACACATGTGTTTGGGTATCTGTCTTATCCACCAGGTATTGAAGATATATCCTTATAAGGGTCATAAGCTGGTCTTCAACAAGATTGGGGATGCAGGTTTTTTTCTAGTATACCTGACCACATAATAGATTAAATTTCATAAAGTGATACTCGGCCTACATGCTTGGCCAATAGTTGCCATGAGCAAATCTCTTTTCAGCTGATATGATGCTGAGGAGTCTAACTTCCGAGTAGTGCACTACTCGGGAGAGACTATAAATATTCTTTCCAGCCGATATGACGCTGAAGAGTCTAATTTCTGAGTGGGACGCCATTCGGGAAAGACTATAAAACACCTTTTCTAGCTGACATGAAGCTGAAGAGTCTCATATATGAGTGGCATGCTACTCGGCAAAGACTATAAATTATTTCCGGTTGACATGATACCGAAGAGTCTCATATACCAGTAGTATACTACTCGGGAAAGACTACAAGGTTAAAGATCTTTGACTTTATGTTTAATTGTTTTCACAATTAAGCACAAAGTCGGGGGCTACACCTAATAGGTGCGCCTATTCGGCGCACACTATTCACACTTCTACATGGAGCCCTTCATAGCCTCCCTGCCAGCTAACATGAAGCAAGACTTGGGAGAAGAAGCACTCGGACAAAGAGTACTCGTGAGAAATGCACTCGGGCACTCGGGAAAACTTCACCATAGAGGATGAGCACTCAGCATCAGCTGTGACTCACCTATGAAGGTCTCAGAGGTTACTGTGGAGGCCATGAGCCCCGGGTACCTCATGACAAGCATATGGGCCACTCGGATAGAGGATGGGCCTAGCCTTGTAATTAGAGATATGATAGAGCCTGGCAAACTTTGCCTTATATAATAAGGAATATACAGTTCTAGTCGGGTACGTTATATCTCTAAGGAAATCCCTTGGCCGTAGTCCTGTTGGGACTCCTACCTTGTACCCCTATCCCCCAGTATATAAGGGGCGGCAGGGCGCCCCCTGAGGGCACGGAGACAGAGATTCTTTAGAATCATACTTCCTCAAAGGAATACACCACAACTGGACTAGGGTATTACCTCACATCGATGGCCTGAACCAGTATAAACCTTTCGTGTTCCTTTGCAGTCCACCGAGTTTCAATCCGATGAGTAGCCCTATATATTTATTGCCGGTGTAAAACATCGACACATATGTAGCCAAGTTTGCTTAAATTTTGTCGCTATTTAATACGTGATTAGTGACGACTACATGAGGTGGATGTACAAGATACCATCTATCCTAACCTCATCACATCTGAGAGCAATTTCCATATGTACAAAAATATTGTTCCATTTCAAATATGCATGCATAGTTTTTATTCAACATATTTTGCATATGCTATATGAAGATCGTCCATCTTGTCGATATTTAATTTTTGCTCTATGAAGATTATAGTCGTTTGGATATTGAATAGTACAAAACTTTTGCAAAATTGGCCTATGACTCAAATACAACTTCACCACTTGAGGAGTGCATTTTTTCGAGTTCTATAGGCGCACCGGCGACTGAAGGAACGTGTGTCGACTCAGCGCGTTCCTTCTTGTCGCTGGCGCCCCTGCACTACTCGGCGTATTCTACCGTGCCATCCACATAGGTAGCCCAGTTTGCTTAAATTTTGTCACTATTTAATATGATTAATGACGACTACGTGAGGTGGATATACAAGATACCATCTATCCTAACCTCATCACATCTGAGAGCAATTTCCATATGTATAGAAATATTGTTCCTTTTCAAATATGTATGCATAGTTTTTATTCAACATATTTTGCATATGCCATATGAAGATCATCCTCCGTGTTGATATTTAAATTTTATAAAAAATGTTTTGAATAGAACGATGGAAGGAAAGGACACGCGACACGAGACGGAACAAGTGGCCGGGAGTGACCAGGACAAGTCATTTAGCGAGACATCGTGGTTTATCTCCAGTGATCCGCATCCCGTTATAGAGAGAGCAAGAAACAAAGAGGACATAGACCCCGATTATATTCCTATTGAACATGCCATAAGTATTTTGCCGAGTTACGTCGACTTACTAACGATACTAGTTTCTATTGTCTAACATAGTGTTCTGGCTGTATGTACAATAGATGGAAACAAGACGTCAGACTCGCCAAAAAGTTACGCACGATCCCGCTGAACTAGACACGGCTACATCTGCTCTGGCCGGGACGGAGACGGATACAACCACAACTGAAGCCATCGGCTAAAAATGAAAGCACGATGAGAGAAGCAAGAGCAAGCTAACAGATGAAGTACACGCCATCACCAGCGTAGGACGCAGAGGGGACCCCATTGAGCCTAAAGGGATGCCCGCAAAATGGAACAACTCCTGTAGTGCTTTGGTAAGGGATCACTATCCAATCCTCGTAGATTAATGGGAGAAAGTCAGCGAGGGGGTGAAGGAACTACTTTGGATGGAACTGAAGAAAAATTTCTATACCCAGAAGGATTCGGTGAAGTAGGAAATGAGTATGCATTGGCAGTTATAGGTCGGCAATGGCGACAATGAAAGTCTGATCTAAACAAGAAGTACGTCTAGAGGAACCGGAGCCCCTTTAAAAGATACGAAAAAAATCCCCGCGGCTAATTGGAACGAGTTCGTCAAGAAGAAGACTACGCCGGAGGCCTTACAGAAGAGTAAAAAGATGTCAAAGTTGGCAAAGAAAAATCAGTATCCACATCGTCTAGGTTCAATTGGGTATGCCCCCAAAGTGGAAGTATGGAGGAGGAATGAAGAAAAAGGGAAGGCGAAGGGAAAACCCTTGGAAGTGGAAGGGTTAGATGATCACAGCAAGAACTAGGTATGGGCTAGGAGCATTGAAGATGTTACTGATGACGGACAGTTGGTATTTAGAGACCCCAGTGTTGAACAAGTAACAAAAAATTTGAAGGAAATATCCGAGAAGTAAAAAAGTAGGGAGTTCGTGCCTAGACGGGAGAAAGATCAGCTTAGCGCTGCGTTAGGTAACCCTGAGCATTATGGCCGCATCAGAGGGGTATCTTCCATGCTCAGTTGGAAGGAAGGGTTTCCAAAAGACGCAAGAAGTTACAAGAGACGCAATAGGTATAAGGAGAACATGAGGCAAGAAATCAGGGAAGAAGTGGCTAAGCAATTATTTTATTTGATGAATAAAAACCAAGAAAAATTGCCGGGAGATTTGCAACATGTTACATAGCACTAGGAACCTAGCGTAGTGTCATCGCGTATGACCCGACACCCAGTACATGACATAACCGGTCCTACGCCATGCAAGTTACATGTGCCGATTGGAAGGGCAAGCTGGACAACAGAGGTCGCTAGTGGGATGGTGACACTAGGCAGGAAGTTTCACTGCTAGGACATACCTGAAAATTGCGCAAGGGTCTAGGTGTTAAGGGTCAATGCCGATTGTAACCAGAACGAGCTAGACATTCCCACGCCAGAGGAAATTGAATTTCTAGGGGATGCAGTCAATCAATTTATATTGTGGTATCGTAGAGACATCATGCTCATCCAACATCCACCCACAAGTGCGTTGAAGGCTGCAGCTCCAAAGAAGACAGCTGCTACGCTGGAGCCGATATCCCAGCCAGATCCTTCGTCATCGGAAAAACCGGAATCCCCCAAAGACAAGGCACCAAAGTCCCCACCACATCCACCTTCCCCACCACCGCTACCTTCGCAGCCACCTCGAAGTAGCCCCTGAGATGCACATTGAAGCTCAAGCCCACACTCCATCTCTATCGTTCGCTCCACCTCGGGCTAAATGTCCAACTCCACTGTCTGCTCCACTTCGGGCCGTTCAACAGAAGATAACCACGTATGATCACAAGGCTAAATCAAAAGACGTGGACAAGTTTCTATTTACGGCCTTCAGAGGTAGAGGCAACCTAAAAAAAGATACAGAACCAGATACAAGCCAGAAATCAGTGTAAAACACCAAGGAATTGTTGGAGTTCTATGCTATTGACGATGTCCCTAAGGAATTCATAAATGGCAAGCTTTTGTTCCAACGCACATCCTAAGGACTTTGCCGTGGCAGATGATCAGGTGGCATGAGTGGTACATGAAGGCTAGTAAAATAGGCCTGAGCTAGCTAAGTGCTAGGGTCCCACGAGATACTTTCATGGATGGAGATGGAGGCGTGTTCTTTATTGATTTCAGGGACATGCACGCCGTGTATCGTCTAGAAAAATTGGACATAAATCTTGTCAGCGCATGGGCCCTGTAAGTATATATATCGACCATTGTTCTTTCTATACGTAATCGACATGGTGCCTAATGTTTTGAACCGTCATGCATGTGTAAGTTACAATTACATGATGCGGACCGAATGGAGGAACCGGTTGGCTACCTTGACCAAACCAAAATTTGCAAGATGCAACACCGTCAACATACACAACGATTCTGCGATGCTCAAGGACAAGTCACCGGAAGAGAAGAAGGAGTACATCAAGAAACTCTGTGGCGACAAGAGTCATGAAGTGGCGGCATACATTGGATGAGCCATGCTATCTTATCATGATAAGAGATGCATAATGGCCCCGTACAACTTCAAGTAAGTTTGTAATTTCTTCTATAAGAACTTTCAGAACTATTAACTTAAAATATTTTTATTTGCTTGTAGCAACCACTACATTTTATTCATAATATATCCAAAGGAAATGCAAGTCATTGTCTACAATCTGGCTGATTACCCGGAGAAGGATTATATGGATTTCCTCGTTCTTTTGAACCTATAAAGAATTTAAATCGTCCTGGTATATACCTCCTATCTTTGTCATCTATTTTATTATACCATGTCCATATAATTTTCCGAACATCTCACACGGATGGTATATGAAAAAAGGAGGGGAAATAGTAAAGGAGAGGGAAAAACTGCTTGTCGGGATAAAGTGGCCAGTAATGACGTGAACTACATATTTTATGTCTCAAAATAATTATTCATATTTAATTTACGTTCTTACTACTCCTTGAACAGTGCTACAAATGACTCAAAGGGACTATTCTCTGTGGATATTATGTGTGCAAGATGATAAGGATCCACGGTAGGTTTACATCACATGTGGATAATGTACGTACTTACTTAATTAAATATGTTAGTATGGACACCCGTATTTACTGTTAGTAACGTCTTGCTTATCTTATTTCTATTGTAGCTGTGTCAAGTAACTAGGTCAGTACAGACGATGAATAAGACAACACTACTGAATCTCTGTGCCGACTTGTGCCACTTCATCCACCGTGACATATGTAACATACTTGGGATCTTTTTTTGATGAGAGTGCATGTGCGATGGATGATAGGTACAAAATACTTCGATAGTGGGAAAAAGAACATATGCTTCTTACAAATGTATGAAACAAATATTCATTCACTATATAAACATATTTGTTGTGAATAATTATATTATGAAGCATGTTGTGTAATAATTATTAATTAGTGAATGACAATTAATTATTCATGTCAATTATACTATCCAACATATGTTGATGTCAATTACTAGAGAATGCGTAATATTTGCTTTGGAGACAATTTCAAATAATCAATTAATTAATTTATGGAAAAAACAAAATAGAAAAAATATTTCTATTACTATTTTTGGAATTAAAACCACAAGCGGACGTCTTAAACAAACCACCTGCGATAATCGATTATTGCATGCGGGTTCCTTAACATGTCCGCCTGCGAAGATCGATTATCGCACGCGGGTGTGTTAAGCCGCCCGCCTGCGATAATCGATCTTCGCAGGCGGTGGCAAGCCTGCCTGAGAAAAGGGGTGTAACAGCTCACTTTTGATCTTTGGTGCATAAAACCGTTTCCCCATCTACATGCTCTTCATGTCATCTTTCATGCATGAAAAACCCAGCCTTGCCCCCAAGTTTCTTTCGGTTGGAAGCAAGCTGCCCCAATCGGACCATCCTCTTGGGGATTGGACGGTCCGAATCCTTCCCATCAGACCAGACGCCTCCCGATTGGACCAGCCGCCTCCCGATCGGACCTTCGCCCGCGCCCGCGCTTGCTCGCGCCCGGGCTCTCTCTCGAGTCCGCGCCCTTTTCTCGTGCCTGGGGACTTGGCTCTCTCTCGAGTCCGTGCCCTTTCTTGCGAGCCCGCGCCCGCGCCCTCTCTCTCGCAAGCCCGCGCTTGCCCGCGCCCGTGCCCGCGCCCTCGTGTCTGCCCGCGCCCTCACCTGCGCCCGCGCCTGTGCTCTCTCCGAGCCCGCGCCCGCGCTCTCTCTCTCCCGAGCTCGCGCCCGCGCCCTCTCTCGTGAGCCCGCGCCAGTCAGCTGGCTTTTTATTCCGCCTATCTCTGTTATCATCTGCTTCTAGCCGATGCTCAAGTATGCGAATGCTATCGGCAATCGGCCGGTTTGCTTTTCGCTTATATGATCATCGGTTTGCTAGCCGATATATATAGGTGCTGTCGGCCATCGGCTACGAGGAGTCCATATCAGTCTGTATTGGCCGATTGGTTTCGACGTCAACACATGGTTGTTGGAGACAGTCCTCAAGTATGAATCTTTGATACGTGATGCTATCTTTTGTGCCCTGTCCTCCATCGTTCAAATGAGATCATGCAAGGATCTCTCCCTGCCCGTGCGGCTCGGCCAGGTGGCTTCCTCTGCGCGCCCCAGACCACGTGGGAGGGAGTGGCAGAGCCACCTTGGGACCTCGCGAGATGCCCCCGACAGCCTCAGCAGCGCCCTGCCCTGTCCCATCTGTCTGCTGCACGCTTGCCCGCGCGCACGCCATCGCGAGACCGTGGAGCAGAGCAGCGCCCCTCCCCTCTCCTCTTCCTTCCCTGCCTTCCTTCTTAACCAAGACCATGTCCTCCTGCCTCCCCAGCTCGCCCTCTTTCTCACCTGCCAAGGACCCAAAGGATTGCCCCTTGGTTCACTGAGAACGTGAGGTGCCGCCCACGGCGCCGGCGAGCACACGCTTTCCATCTGAGAGCTCCGGTGAGTTTTACCTTGTCTCAGCTGTGTCACCACGTGTTCTTGTCCGACCTAACTCCATTTTCGCCCTTGGCAGGCAGCGGCACCACTGCAGCCCCATCGTGTTTTGCAACGCCGACCGGGTGCCTCCGTGATCTTGCGGCCGCTAAACTGCGCCATGGTGAGTTAGCGCTGTCCTGGCCGTATCACCATCTTCCCTTCACTCTTTGAGCTCATCATAGCACTTTTCTGCAGCCTCCATCACGAGCGACCCTGTTGCCGAGCCGACCACTGCCTCAACGTTGCACCCCACTGCCTGCACTCTTTGGTGAGCTCCTGTTTCTGCATGTGCTTTCTTTGTATTCCTAGGAGGCCACTAGTTCTCTCCACGTCCTTGGCTTGGCCTATCATGCCATTGTTTTGCCATCCACCCAAGCATCACCACCGTGGCCATATGTGTGGATGAGGCTCAATCGGAGCATGGCCGCATGTTTTAGAACCCTACGACCTTGCATGCAGGACCCCTAGAGCTTCCCCACACCCCTGCATCACTAGCCATGCACTAGAGCATGAGAGGACAGAGGTAGATAAGCCGTGCTTTAGCTTGGCTTTTCACCGAACACCTTAGGTGCGCTTGTGTTTGAGTGTGCGACAGCCACCCCATCAGCCCCAAGCAAGCCAGGTTGGCCCCACTAGCATTAGAACGAGATAAAACCATGAGTAGAGCAGCTGCTGTTGAATTCCCGATTTTGCCGGTTGCCGTTAACGTGCGAAGACGTGTAGTTTGTGCTACGAAGACATCGTTTTTGGACCGAGGCGTTCGCCACTACCGAAGCCTTTCCATAGGTTCCACTTGTACATCCAGTGATCCCTAGGCCCTAGAAACCCTCTACGCCCCCAAATGCCTTAGATTAAAACTTCACGCCCGGTGGATTTCACGTGTTAGGCCGTTTTAGTGACGTGTGAGCGTGTGCGATTAATATCCTAGCGAGTTGGAGTATATCCACTTTTGGGAGTTGTCCTTAGATTCACAGCAGCACACATGTAGGTTTCGTACCATAAAAACGCCCCTAGAACCAAAAACGTCCCAAATAGACCACCCGTTAAGTCGGTAGAATGTTTTCAGCCGTTTCAGCAGTTCGGTCGAGCGAAAACGCTGTTTCTCATTTATTTTCGATTTTAGGACAGAGCAGACTTCGTTTAGCCGTATCTCCCTCATACGAACTCGGATTCAAGCGATTCTTTTTCCTAAATTCATCTAAAATCATGCACTTGCATATTCTGCAAAAATATTTGTACTTCCTATTCTGTTAAATATTTTGCCGTTGTTTTCATTGCATTCGTTTGGCATTCTCGTAGAACACGACGTTGTTGACCCGGTTGTGGAAGGATCAGAAGAGTTCCAAGAAGTCCAGGAACAAGGCAAGCACCCCCTTGATCAATTGCTCCTATATTTCAAACTTACAAACTATATTGATTGCAAACTATTATGCATGCGATGTTTTACTTGAAAATATGTGGGATTCTTGGGTAGTTAACCTCTTGTTGCATATGCCTTATCCTTGTTACTTGAGTATCATGAATTCCTTGTCACTTATGTTGCCACTGAAAATTTGGGTTCATGTGGTTGGGAAGATGTCAATAGGTATGCTTAGTTTGCTATTTAACCAATGCTACTTGTTACTTGATTTTGGGATGTTGGGGAAAAGAAGCATTTGCGAAAATATGGAAATGAACAGTGGGTATATTTCCCCTGTGCTCTTGGTGGAAAACAAAAACTGAAAACATGCTTTTGGACTTGGGCGAGTGGATGTAGTGTTCGGTGCCTTGTTGTGTTACTGATTAGGTGGTTGTCTCGCCCGGGTCACTAAGGACCGATTCTATGGTGTAGCTAGAACCAAGAAGCACAGTGCAAACCACATGTGGCTCTTATGGGGAGTTCCTAGCTTAGTATATTGTTGATACCTAGCAATAGACCCGCTGGTGGTAGTAGTAGGTCATTATTGTTGACATTGGGATAGTGCGGGTTATGGTTTTTGTCCATAGCCCGAAGGTACCTTGATTATTGTTCAAGGGTGACCAGCACATCGTATGAGCCTTGAGGATTTTGGGAGGCCTCCCAACTCCCTAGGGATGGATCATAAGCGCGGGATATTGCTAGGTCAACGATAGAAAGGCTTTGTCATTGATGGTGTGAGCCTCCTGTGTGGTAACTCATATTGTCCTTGTCATGTGGGTACAGTTGTACACACTCTCGAGAGTTAAAACTATTCGAATAGCCGTGTCCTCGGTTATGGACGACTTGGGAAATTCTCCACCGTAGTAGTTTTAATTTTTGGGAACTGTTTTGGGGAAAGATCTTGGTGCGAACGGGGAGTTCCCTGGGATGGTTGTGGCAGCGTGTTGCCACTGTTGGCTGGCATGGGCAGGGAGCCCATATGGTTGGAAACACTTGGGGGTTGATGCTTATATACTTGTTTGCTGTGCTAGCTTGATTTACAAAAATTTCGTTGCAAAACCGCAATGTTTTCGCTATATATATTATGATTTATGCAAACTGCAGGACCTGAACCATTCCTTGTCTATCTTCGCATATTATGGAATACCATTGCAAACACTATAAGTCTTGCGGAGTACGTATTGTACTCACACACGCTTGTGTGACTTCTTTTTTTTAGAGATGGTTGAGGAGGACCCGACAATCGGGTACTTCTATGCAGCGGGTTTTGGAGACGACGACGACGGTGCTTACTAGGGCTTACCGGTTGGTTGCCTGTGGGCGGGCAGAGGCATACTTGCTGGTTTTTGGTGCCTCTATTATCTTGTTTCCGCTGTTGAACTCTTTGTTAATTTGTTGTTCTATTTGGCCGGTCGGCCTCTATGTAATCGCTAAAGTCCAGACTCTTGTACGACTTATGTTTGGACTGCTGTGAGCTGAACCTGTGATGTATGGATTATGATGCCAATGTTGAATGTGTGTACTAGCAATTGATCGTGGGACTAGCACGGTACACACATAGGGTTCGGGGTCAAACCCGGGTCCGACAAGGGGTATTTTCACGTATCCCTTCTCCCATGCGGACCTGCCACCCACCTGTGAAAACCCGTTTTAGCCGTAGGAAAAAACGGATTCTGCAATAGTGCTCTTGAATCCTTTATCTTAACCAATTACAACTGTCTCTCATTTAATTTCTCCACCTAATTACTCATCTTAACCAATCATAACATTTCCTATTTAATTTTACCCCTCTCCTTAATCCCTCCAAAACAAGTCTAAAGGTAGCTATATTTTGAGACGAGAGTATAGGTTTTCATAGGGCGTAATTTAGAGATGGAGAGAGTAGTTTTTCATTGGGCGTAATTTATTTCAAATTTGATTATTGGTTTTTCATAAAATATATTCTTATTTTCTATAAACCAACATTTCTTGAACATACTTCCAAAAATGAATAGATCGGTATAATTTGTATACACTATGTTTTTGCATTGGTAGCCTAATCGCTGGCCAAAACCTACAAAATTTGACCTTTTTCAAATAAAAAATATCCGATAAAAATATATGGAGGGAGTAATTATTTTGCATTATTACGCCCTATTATCTTGTCAGGAGTTAGCTGGTGCATCCTTGGCATGTGCACGTACGTAATAACAAATGTACAAATATATACCAACTGTGATATAGATCAATTGAATGGGAGCTAACGAATTTATTGCAGTCATGGATGCACTGTCCATATTTTTTTTCGAAGAAACGTCCCAAAAGGATAGAGATGCTTTTTAAGTCCATTTTACAAGGAAAATCGAGCCCAAAACCCCTACAGATCTGATAGTATTTGGTTTTGAATTGAACAGTGTATGACCAGTACGACAACTAGTGATGCCTTTTTTCTATCGAGTAGTAATCAATTTTTTCCTTGACATAATGGATTTACACAACTCGATATAATAATGACTAAGATGTGACATATGTATTAATTATATTTAAAACTAGATATAAACTAAAAGGAATTTAGACTACAAATACCGGGAAACACCATGACCAGGCAAACAAAACATGATGACGAGTAGCATGCCATCCTCGTGAAGAAAAGAATAAAGGGAGAGAAAAAGAGAAAAAGAAAGATGCATAGCAGACGACGTACACGATCCAACACGTTGACAGTCCGTCGTAAAAGAGTAGCCATATAGGCATGGATCCATCGACCTGACGAATATAATCGTCGCTAGCTTTACATACCAAAGCAGCTTCCCGGCCGGTAGCCTTCGATCTGTTTTAATTTTTCCTCTCTTTAATTTATTCCCTGCTAACCCGACCAAGCAAAGTAATCGATCCATCGTCCAAAACGACCGATTCATCAGCCCTAGCAAAGCTTCCTTTCTCCCTATATATAAACGTACGCTTCCTTGTACGCAGCATAAACCGGCAGCTAGCTAGCTAAAATCAATGGCTTCAGATCACTAGATCCACCAGAGTGAAGAGCACGTTATATTACTACAGTTAATCAATTATACGTTTCTCCTCGATCATATATACTTAGTTGCTTTTTTCTCTACTCTATAGTTTGTGTTAATTGTGATAATGTCAATGGTCGTGGCCTCTTACGCTCTGGTGAGCCGGTCGCCGGTGATCACGAAGGCGTCCTCCGGCACCCATAGCCAGTCGTGGAGACCGCCGCCGTTCTTCTTCCCTGCCTCTGCTGCCATCAAGTGCAGGCGGCCTACTCTTTCCGTGGCATGTTCTGCTGGCCCGCCGGAGAAACACCGCCCTGTGTTCACCATTCCTCCCACCGGTATTGATTTTTCTAAATTCGCTTTTGTTGTCTTTCTTCATTAACTGTAGCTAGCTAGGCTGAAATCAAAATGAACGCATCTGTTTAGTTGCATCCAAACTTAATTTGTGCAAAAGTCTGTGATAATGCCATCTTAATTCAGCTCTGCTGTACCCTGTGGCGGCGCCGGACGGCAAGGAACGGTGGGAAATCAAGGACGGCGAGGACAACGTTCAGGTGTGGTTGCAGGTGCCGGGCATCTCGGAGGAAGACCTCGAGATCACAACCACCGACGACTTGCTGGAGATCAAGCGGAAGGGCGAGCCGCGGCCCGGGGACGTCCACGGGGTAGGCTCCTTCCACCTCCGGCTGCTCCTGACCAAGGAGCATGTGAGCAGCCAGGTGACGGCGGTGCTCAAGGCCGGCATGCTGCAGGTGACCGTTCCCAAGTCTAAAGATCTGCAGCGCACCGTAGTCAAGATAGGGCAGCCGCCAAAGGATCCTCCTAAGCCGCCGGCGAAGGATCCTGCCAATGAGCCATTGAAGGATCCTCCTAGTAAGCTGCCAAAGTAAACCGCTAAAGACTCCTCGTGGAGATTCCAGTGTGCAGCCGAAGGAGAACTAGGATGACCAAATCAAGTTGGTGGACGCGCGAGAATTAATAATAAAGGTTAGGTTAGATCAAGCCCATGTGAGGAGAAAATATAATATGTATGCTTGTCATGCTCGGAGGGACACTTTTCACCACGTTCATTTGGTTTGCTTTAATTTTTATGTAATAAGATATTTGATCGATATGATTTGCTACTGTCCACCGTCAATTGTACCAATGATGGTGTAACGACCCCGGTATCCACATGGCTGTAGTGCTGATATACCATGCACAAAAACCTGCTATGATTAAGATCTATAGTTTAAATGGGTGCAAAAGTGCGTAGGCAAACAATGCTAATTCTCGCCTATGCATGCTGATGTCACTTTCATACATGAAGCCAAATAAACAAAAAAGAGTGAGTATAAATAGATAGTAAGTACAATTTTGAACTCAAAGACATACCTAACATTCGAATAAAAAAGTATAAAAACAATTTTCTTTTGTTTGAAACAGAATTCTGTTTTTTCTTTTCGTGGAATCAAAAGACAATCCCCACTACAGGATGAACCTTTGGAACTAGCTTGCCGGTTCCTTTAGAAACCGCAAGTGATATAGCATCATTTCCCGTTTCTAAACCGATCGGTACCGGTAGTGATATTGTTGTACCTAGTGTTAGTTAAAAAAAATTTAGAAGTGATAGTGGTTATGAACCGACAGTGAAGCCATTTTTAGTACACATTTGGTTTTTGAACTTAGAGCAAAACCCTCTTTGTCGTTCAAAAAATAAATCCATCAAATAGTAGTTTTCATCAAGGATAATCATGAATCAAAATGATAGTTTCTATTTGAGAGAAAAATCTGAATTAAAAAAGAAATTCTAGGTTTTACCATCAACAACTCTCAAAGTCCACGTTCTGCCATCAACGAATTCTAGTTCTAAACAATGCCCTCGTACAAGCCAATTTACCAAAGAAATACCACCGCCATCATGTTATTACCATCCATACCACTCGGTTAGCCCACCAAATTTCCTCCTAAGCAGCGGGGAGGCTTGTTGGCCGGCGGCAAGCGAGATGCCAGCGACGAGGAGGAGGCTGTTGGCAGTGGAGAATGGAGGTGCATGCTGATGTCACTTTCAAACATGAAACCAAATAAACAAAAAAGAGTGAGTATAAATACATAGTAAGTACAATTTTGAACGAAAAACATACTTAACGTTGGAATAAAAAAGTATAAAAATAATTTTCTTTTGTTTGAAACAGAATTCTGTTTTTTCTTTTCATGGAATCAAAAGACTCCCCACTACAGGGTGGACATTTGGAACTAGCTCGCGAGTTCCTTTAGAAACCACAAGTGATATAGCATCATTTCCTGTTTCTTGTCGCACCCTAAAAATTACCTAAATTAATAAATTATTTGTCAAATCATTTTTAGAAATTAATTAAAATCCTCAAGAGGCTTGAAAATAAAATTCACAATAAATGTTTACAAAAAAGGGCTAGATAAAATTTTTCTTAAATACTTCACTTAATCCTTAGTCTCCAGGATTTTTTGGTAATTTTAGAGCAGGAGAATTATTTTTAGTAAAAGAAACACCATTTCAATGATTAAATTTAAAAGAAAATGTTTTGAAATCCCTCCTTGACAATTGGGCCGAATTTGGCCCAGTTCTTTCTCTTCCTGCACATGCGGCCTACCCAGCCCGCGACCGGTATCTCTTTCTCGCCATGCCTGCATCGTCCCAACATGGCCCATGCGGCCTTTTTTCCCTCTCGCTGACACATGGGGCAACATGTCAGACCCATCTCCTACCTCGAGCCGGAGTCTGACTCCACCACGCCACCGTTGTCCTCTTCCAAATCCGCTCGCCGCAAGCCCCATTTCCAAAATTGGCTGAGGTATTTTGCTCTCCGAACCCTCCTCTTCCTTTCCCCTCACGGAAATCATAGAATCCCAAAGCAACACGGCGGGAAACCGAACTGCTTGCGGAGGACTTAAGTGGAAGAGTATTTCAGTGACGAAGGTGATATGGAAGACTAAGCTGGAGCCTAGTCAAGCTGCTTGTGGAGTGGAGCCACCTAGGTTAGACGTTTACTTTTTCCATAGCTAGAGTTTATTTCAGTTTGATAGGTTCTAGCCACCTCATAATAATTGCACTCATTTATTTTATACTTAAGGTTGTGTACTCTGTTATCAATAATGTCATTTGTGTACCCTAGCTGATTCCTAGAGATGGATTATATACACATAAGTGTATTGGAATTTTGGATGGAAATTCCGGGTGTGACATTTCTAAACTGATCGGTACCGGTAGTGATACTGTTGTACGCAATGTTAGTTAAAAAAAATAGAAGTGATAGTGGTAATGAACCGATAGTGAAGTCATTTTTAGTGCACGCTTGGTTTTTGAACTGAGGCGCAAACCCTCTTTATATTTCAAAAAAAATCCATCAAATAGTTGTTTTCATGGAGGATAATCCTGAATCAAAATGATAGTTTCTATGTGAGATAGACAAATCTGAATGAAAAAAGAAATTCTAAGTTTTACCATCGACAAGTCTCCAACCATGTTCTGCCATCCACGAACGGTAGTTCTAAGCAATGCCCTCGTACAAGCCAATTTGCCTAAGAATGCCACTGCCATCATGTTACCATCCATGTCACTCCATTAGCCTGACCAAATTTCCTCTGAATGACCAATCTGCCCTCAGAACTTAGGGGCGGCTGGCATAGCTCGAAGGCGGTAAAGGCGAGGGGGCAAGGGGCAGACCTAGAGCAACGGGTAGGGTTGTTGGCCAATGGCAAGCGAGATGCCAGCAACGAGGAGGGAGCGGTAGATGATGGTGTGGTGTCCTTGTCCTAGGGCAGCGAGGAAGAGACTGTTGACGGCAGGGGTTGGAGGTGCATCCAGATCAAGATCCCATGATCTCCTTCCCATCAGCTCTCCATCGCCTTGCGTGCCTGGCCATTATCCTCCTCTATCCCTTCGTCGGTAGATCTACACCATGAATGTAATTGGCATGGCAGCGTGCTCCTGATGATGATAGGCGGCCGCGGGTAGCGGGGCTGCAAGATCTGGTGCTGGTATGGCCAAACAGGTGGGCTGGGTTGTCATGGCCCAAGCCATGACTAGGTATGGCCTGTTATGGCATGACACTGTAGTGGCTTGCCGTCCCAACCCATGTGTTAAGGCCTTAGCCTAGGCATGGCCCAAGAAGACTACGGGAAAAAATGGAAAACATGGGGGGAAATAGTTTTCCATGGGAAAAATTAGAGAAAATTAGGAAAATATGAAAAATAATGGGAAAAACATGAAAAAAATGAGAAATATATGAGAAAAATAGGGAAAAAAAGAAAAATAGGATAAATGGCCAGACTGTATTGGAAATAGATTGTGTCGTGTCAGCCTGCTATAGGCAGCGGGTTGTGCCGTGCCGGCCCATGTGCCGAAATGGCAGCCAGCACAGCCTATGGCCAATTGGGTCGTGCTGGGCCTGGGCCTGCTACCATGGCAGCATGATTGGGCTACCCGCTAAGACACGATTCATTTGGCTATCTCTACGTGCTAGGGAGGCCCAAGGCCACTGGATCCCTCTACGTGGTGGGCAGCCGTGCCGTTTGTGGCCTCTCCGTGCATGCCGCTGCTAGAGGGAGGAAGGAGGACCTGCCGAACGTGGTGGATGGCGATACCCACAACACCCAACTCCCTCTGCTTTGGCCGCCTCCTCGCATTCGCTATCTCTGCTGGGACACAAATCGACTTCAGCAGCCACCGTCCTGCCACCGCCGAAGGCACTTGGATCCGCTTGCATGTCCCGCCAGTTTCCTCAAGCTGTTTTGCTCGGCCTCACCTCCTCTGCCTGGGCCACCGCCCGCCCAGGCCTCCTTCGTGCCTGCTTTGGTAGCCACGTCTCAATGCCTCCTTCTTCTGCCAGCACTGCCGGATGTTTGGTCCAGCAACCTCACCCAGTCTATAACCACTTTGGCTCTACTTTGCTGTCTCCCTCCTCGCCCATCATCAATGAGGAGACCCAAAGGACATGTGTTTTTCAGTTTACACTACCTTGTACGATTGCACGATGTATGGTGCATGAATGTACGATGTGTTTGTGTTGTGAGAATATAATATGCGTTTGTAAAAAATGGATATGTGGAACTAATTTGTTTCAAATATACTCTGGGCAATCTATCAAAATAACTCAAGTAAGAGATTACCTTGCACATCCCTCGGAAGGGCAAAATTGTCTTTCCACATGGGCAAATGGAGTGGAAATCACGCAGCCTTGATGGCAGCGTGGTATTTTTTTTTAGAAAAATTGGCTCATTTCTTAGAACTGATGTTCATCAATGGTAAAACGTGAAACCATGAGTTTGTCGATGGAAAAGGTTAGAATTTCGTAAATTAAAATTGTAGTCTTCATCACAGAAAATTTTAAATATATCCTTAGTATTTATATGTAAAGTTATCTCAAATTATGCATGAGCAGGTAGCTCGCGCATCGCATCAAGAATGAACTATGTGGATTGGTCAAGGATTCCAAAGGGACAAACTTGGAAGGTGACCGAGATTGTTTCACAATTGGGGACACACTCAGCTCGGGTCATAGGACAGAGGGAGAGAGAAGGGGATGTGACTGGTCAGCTAGTTGATGCTGGTTACTGGGCCAAGAGATCAATGTGCGGGGCCGATTGACATTGAAACATAAGGACGAAGGGAGGGTGGTGGAGGCAACTCCCCGATTTGATAATAGGAAGATTCAAGTGTTAGGCGTTTCATAAGTTTTCTTTTTCTTTTCTTACCAGGTAGATGAATGAATCTGAGAGTGTTTATTTTACATTATTTTAGAAGGTTTTTTATGGAAATTATTTCCAAGGCTTGCCCAGTAATTTAAATTATATTAAGAGAAAAGTTACAGAAATACAAGGATGACCAAAAGTTTACAAATTGTGTAACCAATCAAAACAAAGGTATGAAGTGTATCATTCATCCTACACATATGTACTAAAATCTCATACTTTAAAAGCTAGAATCAGAGATCTATGCTTGGCATAATATTCTAAAAATTTTCCCATTTCATTACTTCCAGATACGCCATGAAGCAATAAACATAATCTCCAAAAGCCTCTATTTCTGAACCGTACACGAGTCAGAACAATTATTTGAAAGCATTGAGAAGTAGTATACTTTTTCACTGTTATATGGTGGCTCCTCAATTCTGATACTACTCCAGGAGCACAAGAAATTCTAAAATGCTAACTTTGCACTCAAGCTCAGGCCCGTCGATGAGAGCGTGCGGATGAAGCGACGACAGAGGCCCCCGGGCCCCCAAATCGGAGAGGCCAATGCCCATTACCAGCAGGCTGCTTGAGGCTGAGAGGCTACGACGCTGCAGCTGCATACCTCGGTGCCTGCGCCGTCGACCGTCGACCAAGAGGCAGCCCAATCCCATGTGCCGTGGCCGTCGGTCAATTCATGTGCGAGAGCCGAGAGGGCAGAGTCACCTCGCCCAATCCCAAGTCCCGATCGAGTGGCTGAGCGCATGCGTAACTGCGTCGACCATCGACGCTTCATCTTCATCGCATTTGCCGGCCCATCTGCTGCGTCTGCACACTGTTTCATCTGCTGCTAGAGGCGAGCCCCGCCCCCAATCGACGACGACGATGCCCCCGACACCGAGCGACTGCCTCCTTGACCTCATTCGTTAGACTGGTAAGTGAGACAGTGAGTCGATACTCGATGGCTGAAGTGCATGATCGATTGAATCAAAAGTAATTTGAATGTTTTGGTGAAAGTATGAGTTACTTGTATTAGACACATGACTTTTTCAAAAATTAGGGTGCCAATTTGCATTTTATCCTAGAGCCCCAAATTCTTGGAGACGGTTTGCTCCTGCTACGTCCACATGCTGGCAGCCATTCATTGTTTTTTAGTGCAGTCTTCAATGCTTTCATTCAGTGCACATAGCACTTTTGGTGATGATTAAGTTGGTGATGAACAATAGGCTACGATTCATGTTGATGGTTGTGGTTGGTGTTTGAGAGGTCAAGGTGTTTGGGCACCGGTGGGTTGACTGGTGTGGAAAATTATATATACGTTATGTTACATACATTTTTTGTTGCGCTGATTTTCGCCTATTCACCGCGGTCTTCGCCCGGCATGGCTGGCATCACCTGCCCGCCGTAGTCTTCGCCCAACATGGCTGGCCTTCGCCCTGGGCTGGCCGAAAGGATTACGACCTACCTCCTACAATTTCGTTTAAAATTATACGCTCCAAAACTCGGCGAAACAGGGGCTAAAGGTGACGACCTGGGCTGGTTAGGGTTGGGATCCAAAGAGGGGAGCTCAGGGGTTCTTTCTATAGCTCGGGATGAAAGAATCCTAGCTGGACACAGCCGGGTAGCGGCGGATAGAAACTAGGGTTCTGGGTTCTTCACGGGAGCTCGGTTTCCCATCGTTTTCCTTCGGGATTCTTGGATTCCAAAGAGGGAAAACTACGAGTGGTTGGGAAACAAAAGCCCGCAACCAATTTGGGAATATCCCAACGGCAGCAGCGAGATTGGACGGCTGAGGCATAGTTGGTTCAGAGCTAGTCTCTGACTTGAGGTAGGAGACAAGCCTGACAGGCGGGCCCCATTTGTCAGCATCAGGATGAGAAAAGCGGCTGCTGGGCCAAGCTGCAAGAAATAGGATGGCGGCCTATGGCACACACACGAAGGAGAGATGGGCTGACTTTGGGCCAGTTGGCCAAGAACGATTTTTTAAAAAACATTTTTCTTTATAAATAATTACTGAAATATTGTTTCATTTATTAAAAATACTTCCTTGCTTCAAAAATTCCCAGACAAATCCTAAAGACTAAGGATTAAGCAAAGTATTTAATATAAATTTTATCTTGCCCATTTTCAGTAAAATTTATCATGAGGTAATTTTAGGGTAATTTCAGGATGTGACACCGTGTCCGCGGGGACATGCTCGAGGATTTCACATGAGGGGTAGTTTTGTGAAAACTTTTACTTTTGGGAAGGATCTGTATGCTAAGTGAATTAATATGGTAGCTGTGTGCTTTATGGTTGGCATGGTTCGTGGGAAAATTTACGTTATTTATAACTGTGTTTAAATATATGTTTTCAAACTATTTTACATGCAACTACTATGTTATGCAAAATAGCCATTGCCTCGCTTTGTCAGCCTGTGCATATGCATATTTCCGTGCACTTGCTTATTATTCCATGTATTCACCTTGCAATTCCCCCAAACCCAAAGGAGAAGTATCCACTATTCCCTAAGGAGTTCACCAAAGAAGACGATGCTTAGGCCATGTGCCCTAGTTGACTGTCTATGGTAAGTTGATGGAGCTTCCACGCATTTATCTTTATTTTCTGTTGTGCATTTTTATCTTTCTGTTAGGCCCTTCATGGCATAATAAGTGTAAACTTTAGAGCTATAAGGCTTCTCACAGTCAATCTATTAATTAAAGTTAGTCATTTATTTGTGATGTTGATTGTGTTATTATCTTTGTAATTGTGCGTGATACACAGAGGGTGCTAGTTCGGGTCTCAACAGAGGTGGTATCAAAGCCGCGTCGATTGTAGGCCACAACCTTAGTTTAGAATGGTCAATTCAAAATTGATTTCCAGAGAGCCAAAATAAATTGTTCTCTCTTTCCTTGATCATTCTCTTCTTTCCTTTATTCTCGAATTTCCCTCGACCTATTTTATATTCTATAGTCAACCATCCAAGAAAGAGGTGATCTACCCCAAGGTTATTTTGGATTCTTGAATACGCTTCGTCGAAGATTCGGAAGTGAGCCCTAGGAGTAACTTAGGTTTTTGAGTTATGTTACCCTTGTTAGTGGTTTACGTTAGTAAGTCGCTAAGGTTGAGTGTAAGAAGAATTGCTTGTGTGGAGGCCATGGGCCTCGGGTACCTCATGACAAGCATATGAGCCACTCGGACAGAGGATGGGCCTAGCCTTGTAATTAGAGATATAATAGAGCTCGGCAGATTTAGCCTTGTACGATAAGGAATATACAGTCCTAGTCGGGCAGGTTATATCTCTAAGAGGAGATCCCTTAGCCGTAGTCCGGCTGGGACTCCTACTTTATAACCCCGTCCCCCAGTATATAAAGGGAGGCAGGGCGCCTCATGAGGGCAAGATCATTAAGATCAAGTCATACATCCTCAAAGGAAATACACCACAACTGGACATAGGGTATTACCTCACATCAAGGGCCTGAACCAGTATAAACTCCTTGTGTTCCTTTGCAGTCCATCAAATTAAGATCCGACGAGTAGCCCTATATGTTTATTTCCGGTGTAAAACATCAACAGTTGGCGTGCCAGGTAGGGGCTTCGGCGAGATCAACTTCAACAAGCTCAATGGATTCGACAACCGGAGTCGACGGCAACAAATTCTCCCCTAGAGACACAATCACATTCGGGAGCCTCAACTTCGTCGCCGACAAGTTCGGCAACCTTACCTTGGCCGACTCGGACCAGATCCAATCAGCCGAGGAACCGGCCGACTCCGCGCCAGTCGGCCCACACGACGCTGCAGCAACCCTCGTCGATTTACTGCGGCAATCTTCTACTTGCCCAGGTCTCGGGACAACTCTCTCCTTCGGTGTTCGACTCGGACTCGGCCTTGAGCCGGTCGGGGTCGGGCTAGAAAGGGGGGAGATCGTCAATTTCCTGTGCAAACTCGGTAACGCCGTGGACACCTACAATCTACATCCCACGCGGCAAACCCAATCCTCTACGGTTCAGTTCGAACATGGCCCAGGGCTATTCGAGATTGGATCTAGGGTGGTCGGAGTCATCATCACCCCGATGAACTACTTAGATTCCAACTCCAAGTCGGACAACAGTTCGAACACCAGTTCGGACACCAGTCTACCAAGCTTCCTTCTACCCCGAGAAATCTTCATGGCTTCAACCCCTCCACAGGAGGTGCACCGACTACGCGAGCAGGAAGAGGAGGAGGCCCGCCGACCGCGACAACAATAGGAGGCCAAACGCGAGGCTCGCAACAACGAGCTACGCAGGGCTGGGCGAACCCCTCAACAACAAATCATCCAAATTAGAGTTGGCGACCACGACGTTTGTGCTACACCTCAACAGAACATCGTGGCCGCTACAACTCTACTGGATACACTCTAGTTCGGGCTTGATCACCAGGCCACCCCAACGATAGCAAGGATAAAAGCCATGATTACCGCTGCTGCATGCCAGCAGCACCAACAGTCGGGCAATACCATCATACCGACCAGTCGGTCGGCTTCCCCAACAGCAGTCTCATCGGCCTCAAAGCGATACCGAGCGGCCGGCTCTAGTCGGCTGCACACGGAGTCATGCCAAACGTCACTCGGCAACCACAATAATGCCCGGCGGTGCCGACATCCAGACAACTGTTGGGACAACCGGGATCTCCGAGGCCAACTACGACGTGACCTTCGGCAGGCCATCAATGCTCGGTGCCGCGAACAAGAGGAAGACGAGCAACGCCGACTGGAAGACAAGAACGAGCGCTTTGGCCTCCACCAGGAGTGGTTTCGTCGCCGTATTCGGAGTCGGAGCCCTCATGAAGATGAAGGAGTATCGGCCTTCACCCACGAGCTGCAACAAGTTGACTGGCCGTCAGGCTTCAAGCCGACTGGAATTGAAAAATACGAAGGGAAGACCGACCCCGAGTCCTAGCTCGCGGTTTACACTCTGGCGATCTGAGTAGCCGGAGAAGATCACAAAGCTATAGCTAACTACCTCCTAGTCACTCTAGCCGACTCGGCGAGGACATGGCTAACGGGACTTCCCAAGCAATCAATCGGCTCCTAAGGTGAACTCTGGGAACGCTTCATCGCCAACTTTTGGGGAACATACGAGAGGCCATCTTCCTAGTACGACCTATATCAGTTGCATCAAAGGAAGAACGAGTCTCTTCGTGATTTCATCAAGAGGTTCTCTGAAAAGAAGAATTCAATCCCGAAGATCAAGGACGAGGTCGTCATTGCCGCCTTTCGAAAAGGAGTTAAAGACACCTCGTTCATCGCCAAATTCACTCGAAAGGCTCCCAACTCTATCAAGGCTCTATTCGATATGGTAAACAAGTACGCCAACTTGGCCCACGCTGTTGCTGAGGCCATCGATGACGAAAAGGCCCCCTGATAGAAGGAGCGGAAGGAGACCGATGATGCGACCCCGACTAAAGCTGGGAACCGCAAACGTAAGTCAGACGGCTTCATTGTGGCAGTCGATCACTACCGTCTCCGACCTTCAACAATTGAAGATTATTAGAACAACAAGTGACATGCTCGGGGGCTCAAAAGCCTAAACACAAGGATGGCATCCCCATTCCCAAATACCGAATAGCTAAGTCGCTTTCTGATAAATGTTTCCTCGCTTGGCCTCGCCAATGCTGCAGCCGCTTAGACCTAATAAGTGTACAAGTTGCACTTTTTTTTTTCTGTTTTTGCTCTTAATTGATTGCAAAAATACTTGAGTAGCATAAATTCCAATCCGTGAAACTTTGCTTCATGAAAGACAAACTCGAAGTCACCCAAAACGCGTGTCTAGGAAAGATCCATGAGCCAACTCCCGACGCTAGGGGGCTATGACTAGTCGGGTAGAGTGCTTAAATGTAAGGGGTCAACTACTCGGGAAAATTAACATCAATAAGAGGAAGAACACGTATTTACATATATTGTAAAATACAAAAATTTTATTTGGGTGATTGTTTTCATCATCAGATGCTACTCATCTGATATATTTATAATGCAGGGCCAGTTCCGGATATGCGTGACAGGAACTCAGGGCTACGAGCCTATCTCCTACACTCGAGGGCTGGACCAATTACTCGGGATGCTCCATGAGGGCTACTGACCGAGTACTTGCACCAGTCGGGACGTCATCTTTCCCGGCTACGCTCCATATGGGCCAAAACTAACCTCCGGTGCCAGTCGGGGCTCATGTGCCGCTCGGCTAGGTAGGGTACGCCCCATGAGGGTCGTCAGCCAAATCCTATGCTAATGCTAGGTTCGGGTACCTTATTTGGTCACCACTCTGCCAGGTTAGGTACGCCCCATGAGGGTCGCCAGCCGAATCCTATGCTAATGCAAGGTTTGGGTACCTTATTTTGCTATAATTCTGTTGGGTAGGGTACGCCCTATGAGGGTCGCCAACCGAATTCTATGCTAATGCAAGGTTCGGGTACCTTATCCGGCTTTACCAAAGTCAGAGAAGACCTATATCGTCAAAGCGCATCCAGAGTTCTCATGCACAGCGTCACACCCGAGGAGGGCAAGCAGATCCTGCGATATACCTACTCGGGTATCTGTGGCAACCATGCTGCATCTAGAACATAAGTCAGAAAGGCTTGCGGATAAGAATTCCTCTGGCTGATTGACGTTATCGATGCTAGAGTACTCATCCTGACATGTGATGGATGCTACTTTTATAGGGTTATGATGGATAGATCGGTTTAGGCTGGCTTATTCAGTAGTAGGCCACCAAGATATGAGTTTCTACAGTAGCACGCTCAATGTGGGCCACTCGCTGGCTGTGTTAAAATCATAGTGCTGGTGCTACCAACAGGAACCGATTGGGTAATTAGATATGTTTCACGAAGGCCTAATTATTGAACACATGTGTGCGGGTATCTGTATTATCCACCAGGTATTGAGGATATATCCTTATAAGGGTCATAAGCTGGTCTCCATTAAAATTGGGATGCAGGTATCTCTCAAGTACGCCTAACCATATATGGGATTGAAACTCATAAAATGGTACTCGGCTTACATGCTTAGCCAACAATTGCCATGAGCAAACATTCTTCCAGCCGACGTGACGCTGAAGAGTATAACTTCCGAGTAGTATACTACTCGTGAAAGACTATAAATATTTTTCCAGCTGACATGAAGCTGAAGAGTCTAATTTCTGAGTGACATACTACTCGGGAAAGACTATAAAATATTTCCGGCTGATATGATGCTGAAGAGTCTCATATACCAGTAGTATACTACTCGGGAAAGACTACAAGGTTAAAGATCTTTGACTTTATGTTTAATTGTTTCACAATTAAGCACAAAGTCGGGGGCTACACCTAATAGGTGTGCCTATTCGGTGCACACTATTCATATTTCTACATGGAGCCCTTCATAGCCTCGCTGCCAGCTGACATGAAGCAGGACTCGGGAAGAAAAAGCACTCAGACAAAGAGTACTTAGAGCAATGCACTCGGGCAATCTTCACGGTGGAGGATGAGCACTTGGCATCAGCTGTGACTCAACTATGAAGGTCTTAGGGGCTACTGTGGAGGCCCTGAGTACCTTATGACAAGTATATGGGCCACTCGGACAGAGAATGGGCCTAGCCTTGTAGTTAGAGATATGATAGAGCTCGGCAGACTTAGCCTTGTACGATAAGGAATATACAGTCCTAGTCGGGCAAGTTATATCTCTAAGAGGAGATTCCTTAGCCGTAGTCCGGCTAGGACTCATACTTTGTAACCCCATCCCCCAGTATATAAGAGAAGGCAGGGCGCCTCATGAGGGCAAGATCATTAAGATCAAGTCATACATCCTCAAAGGAAATACACCACAACTAGACATAGGGTATTACCTCACATCGAGGGCCTGAACCAGTATAAACTCCTTGTGTTTCGTTGTAGTCCACCGAGTTTCGATCCGACGAGTAGCCCTATATATTTATTGCCAGTGTAAAACATTAACAGCTTGTTTTAATTTTTGGTTCTCTTGTATGCTGTACGATTTATTTAAGCCTTCTGGCTTTTAAACGGTCGTATGTTTCTTGTTTTTGTTTAGGATGTGCAGCCTTGCCCCCTTAGCCCTACCTTCCTTCTAGCATTGTTCTCTTTCCCTTTAGTACCCTTCTCTAACCGTTAGTGTCGTTGAGCAGACGGTGAACAGAAGGACTAGAGCTCATGCTACACAGGATGGAAACAACACTGATCCCAAGCTGTGGTAGCCGTTGGAAAGCTACCGTGGCCCCACCTCATGTGAATCAGGAGAAATTCCAAGCCTTCATGACAACCCAGACAAAGCTTATGAGGTGATGATGCAACAACTTCAGAATCAGCAACAACAGCAACAACAACAACACTAGTAAGGGTGCAGTTCATGGACCCCCCCCCCCCTCAATAGAGCAAGATGTTCGAGTTTTTGTGCACCAAGCCACCCATTTTCAAGGGTATGGGTACTCCGCTTGATGTAGAAGACTAGATGTGTGCTATGGAATGCAAGCTAGAGATAACCAATGCTCAGATCGAGAGAAAGTTCACTTCACTGTGCAACTTGGAAGGCGCCGCCTTAGATTGGTATGAAAACTTCTGTGACAACTATGTTCCTGTTGCAATCAAAGAACTGATGAAGGAATAATTCCGTGCTTTTTAGCAAGACAACAAAACTGTCCAACAATACCTGACTCAGTTCACTGTTTTGGCTCGCTACGCGCCAAAGGATGTTGCCAGAGATGCAGATCGCCAAAGGCATTTCTTGAGGGGTCTCAACTCTAGTCTCAAGGTTGGACTTGTTGTTCATGACTTTGCTAGCTTCTAGAACTTAGTGAACAAGACTATATTAAAAGAAGAAGAAAGCTTGGTGAGAGCCGCAAGTGTAAGATGACTCAGGAATCAAGTGGCCCAAGCCAGAGATAGCACAGAGTGTTTCAATAGTTCAATCATCAGTTAGCTGCTCCACAGTTTAAAACTGCCCCACACGCAGCCAGCCCACACCAAATCAACCAGTACAAGGACCAACAGGTCAAACACATCACTGCTACAACTGCAAGGATCCAGGCCATTTCACTAACAACTGCCCACATCCAAAGAATATTACTCTAGTGAAGTTCAACTTGGGGAATACACCAGCAAGGACTCTAGCACTAGGAGCACCTCACCAAGCTACACCTGCAGCCCAACAATCTGTTGTGACAAGACATGTGAACCATGTCACTGTAGAGGAAGCTCAAACATCGTTGTTTTGGGTAAGTTCCTAGTCAACTCAGTACTTGCCACTGTTGATTCTGGAGCTTCACATTCGCTTGTTTCTCAATCTTTTGCTTCTCGACATCAATTTTCATCTGTACCCATTAGATATTCTATGCTTGTTCAAACACTAGGATCGGGGATGAAAACCAAACTGGTTGTTGAGGGGTAAAATTCCAGATAGAGGGTGTAGAGTTTACTGCCAACTTGATTATGCTAGATGCACCCTAGCTTGGTGCCATTCTCGGAATTGATTGGTTACATGTGTTGACGCCGAAAACCGCCGGGGTCTGGTTCGGCGTCGGGTTGAGACGCGAAGGCCTGGGAGATCTGCTTAGCTCCAGTGCAGGTCCTAAAGTCTTGAGGTTCGTAGGCATGCCAGTCAATTTGACCCTGTAATTGACAAGGAGAAAGAAATGTTAAATTCGCGAGCCAATCGGCTGGAAGCCGGCTTGGACTCATCTCATCGGCCGATGGCCGATATGCACTGTAGCACTTATACATCGGCTTAGAGCCGATGATGGCAGGAACAATAGCATAATAATACGCAAGTATCGTGCTAGCCGATCATCAAAGGGATACTCAAAGACCGGCTATAAACTTGGTAAAATAAATAGGTATAATGCATAAGTAAATAAATCAAATAAATCCTAGCCGATCGTAGTCTAGTGTTACTGATATTGCCGTGAAAATATGCTCGTGCCCGAGCCCTTGCTTATATTGGCTCCCGGGGTCTTCATCCGCTGTCCGGGCTTGTGCCCGGGTCCTTGCCTAAGCTCGTGCTCGGGTCCTCACCTGGGGTCATGCCCGGGAACCTGCTTGTACTTGTATTTGGATTGGCAGAATAAACCAATCGGCTAGCCCTTAGCCGATCGTGACAATAATACAGGCAAGAATATGTGATAAAGCATGCAATAATATAAATGATAGATAATTGAGCCAGCCGACTACCAAACAGAATGGTTGTAAAATAAGACAATGAATAAGTGCAGTCGGCTTCAACAGATAGCTCATCGGCTAAGCACTCCGATAAGACCATCGCATAACACCCATCGGCTCATCAAGAGTAAAGTTATTATCGTCAGTCTAGTAGATCGGACCCAACCGTTGCAGCACAGATCGATGATGATAATGATACCTCGATGGGTCGATAGATATGATGCGATCGTGATGAAGATAACTTACCGGCTATACACCCCGATAAGACGCCTGTGCATAAAGCATCAACTTAGCAGGATCGGTTTATCGCTAGCAGTTTAGTAGGTCGGACCCAACCGATGCAGCACAAACTGATGATAAACCGCTCCCAGTAAGCCGATACGATCTACGCACGCGTGATGTGATATACCTAATCAATCTATGAGGTCAAACTGAACTGATGCAGCCATAGATAAACTAAATATATCGTGGTAAGCCGACTACAATAAACCGACTAGAATATCAAACCTAACTGAGGAAGTCCTAGCCGATAGGTAGCCGGGGTGACGAGACTTACCCTCTCGCAGGAGTTCGGACCTAACCGATGTAGCCCGGCTCGAGAAGCAGGATCCCGTCAAAAGGGTGGCGATGCGCCGAAGTTTGTATTGATCGTTGTGATTATTTACAAGGTCCCCGAGCATACGTATATATACCCCGAGTTACATGAGTCCTTATAGGACACGGTATACAATTTCCTATCCATAATAGAAAACGCTAACTAATCCCGACTGGACACGAGGTCAGGTTTCCTAAAGATAAACACTTTCCTAATTAATAGGTACAGTAGATAATTGCCAAACAGCGGTCTTCACGGCTCCTCTCCAGAGTCGGTTTCTTTTGGACCAATTCCCGTCGGTTGACTGCAATTTCCCCTTTGACCGACTCTGACACAGGGCCTTACCAAATTTTGGCGTTAACAACATGACAACAAGGCAGTTTTAGATTGTGAAAGTTAAGCAATCACTTTGTAAGGTCTCAATGGTAAGAAAGTAACTTTCCAAGCCACAATTCGTCCCCCTTGGGGAGGAGCTCAAGTGCATAACGCGGAGGTTTCCGAGTTACACAAGGTGCCTATCGTCAGAGAGTATCCAGATGTCTTCCCTGAAGAGTTGCCAGGCATGCCACCACAAAGAGACATCGAGTTCATCATTGACTTAGTTCTGGGTACAATAGCTATATCCAAGAGGCCTTATCGTATGCCTGTCAATGAACTAGTTAAAATGAAGAAGCAGATATGACAATTGCAAGATAAAGGATTCGTTAGGCCAAGTTCATCACCATGAGGAGCACCAGTGCTCTTCATTGAGAATAAAGAAGGAATCAAGGGAATTTGTGTTGATTATCGGAGTTTGAATGAAGTGACAATCAAGAACAAGTATTCTTTGCCTCGGATAGATGACCTATTTGATCATATGAAAGGCGTAGGAGTCTTTTCAAAGATAGATCTTAGATCTAGGTATCATCAGCTTAGAATCAGGCCGGAGGATACTCCAAAGAGCACGTTCTCTACCAGATATGGTTTTTATGAGTTTACCCTGAATTTACAGTGATGTCATTTGGATTGACCAATGCCCATGCATATTTCATGAATTTGATGAATAAGGTGTTCATGGAATACCTATATAAATTTATGGTAGTCTTTATTGATGACATTCTCGTTTACTCACTTGAGACTTGTGTTAGGGAAGCTAGAGAGCATAAGTTATATGCCCAAGTTCAGCAAGTGTGAGTTTTGGATGAAGGAAGTTGAATGCCTTGAACATGTTGTGACTTACACTAGAGTTGTAGTTGATCCGAAGAAAGTGAGCACAATACTCAATTGGAAGCTGCCTAGGACTGTGACACAGGTTCAAAGTTTCCTCAGTATGGCTGGACATTGCAGAAGATTAATTGAAGGATTCTCCAAATTCGCTCGTCCATTGACTCAGTTGTTGAAGAAAGAGAAGAAGTTTCTCTAGACACTAGAATGTCAGGGTAGTTTTGAAGCCCTAAAAAAAGTTTGACGTTTGCACTAGTGTTGGTATTGCTAGATGTCCGCAAGGGATTCGACGTATATTGTGATGCTTCTCATACAAGACTTGGATGTGTTCTGATGCAAGAGGGTGCTTATACCCCAGTTGAGCTACCTATGGGAGTGGTGTTGAAGCTTCGCTAGATCGACTTTGCTCTGCAGATTTTTCTTTGTGTGGAGTTAGTGCCTTTTATGTAAGTGTTTAATGTTATTTTATTTTGGTTATATTTATCAAATTGTCAGTTTGCATACCTTGGCTGATTCCTGGATAGGGATTTAACGCACAAATTTGCTTTGGAAATTAGTAAAATTTTGGGTATGACAAGTTGTTACCAGAGCCAATGTTGACTGTAGGATAAGCCAAATGGTCAAACCCCTAAGGACATATTTTGGAAAAACTTACCTGTGAAATAAAAAATTTCTTTTCTTACCTCCTTATGTTAAAAATGTCTTTTAAGTTTCTCTCTACCCTTACTGCTCAGCACTGCAGGAGAGTTTGCTCATTATCAACCTCGGATTTTAATTTGTTGTAGATGGCAAGTCGATAATTTGAGTATCATGAAAACAGTGGATTTACAAGTGAGCTTAACTACATGGCACCGGACATCGGGTGTGTGTTTCCACCACAATTCCAGGAAGTGATCACTCAGGATGGAATTGACTTTCATTGCAAGGCAACGGTGACTCTCACTTCCAACAAAGAAGAACTTTCTCAGCTTACCTTTACTGCTGAAGCCAATCATTTCCTCTCTGCACGTGAAGAAGTTTCTTATGAAGCGTTATGTCGCCTTCGTCATCGTTTCGGGGACCATATGAAGAATACAGTCTATCATTATCATCCTTTCCACAGTTGGTTATGTTTGCAAGACAGATGCCTTAACACTTGGGATGAAGAAAATATGACAATAGTGCACATGAGGACAATGTTGCACGTTCTCGACGATGTCCACACCAATTACAAAGGAAGGACCCAAATTTAGATACATGCTCAGCAAAAGAAGATCAAGTCATAGAAGCAAGTTGAGCAATTGACAGATCAGACTCAGGATCTACGATGGAAGTGAATTCAAGAACTAGAGGAAGAACTAAAAGAACTAAAAGGAGAAACTTCTACAAATTTCGAAAAAGATGAGGATGTCCCAAAGGAAGTAAAGCGCCCTTGCATGGGAACACTCAAAGCCACTCCCGATGAGAAGGAGCCAGTCGAAAAGGTGTCAAGTCAATAGAAAAAGTCAAAAAAGTTCTCGCAAATCCTTGGCAGCACCTAAGCCAATCCCTCAAGAGTAGTAATATCTAGTAGTAGTGTGTTTGTGTTAGTTTGCTTGATAGAGTTTGCTGGTGCTTTGTAGGACCCCAAAACAAGACCCTCTATGTACACGTACTAGCTCCAGAATCATGCTAGCACACACAATCACAAGAATAATATCACAGCCAACATCACGAAGGAACCAAACTATTTATTAATAAATTGACTGTAAAAAGTCTTATGGCTAAAGTTTACATTTATTATGCCACGAAGGGCCTAAAGAAAACAAGATAGCAGCGGAAATAAAATAAATACGTGGAAGCTCCATTTAACATGCCACAGGCAGTCAACTGGGGCACACGGCCTATTCCTCGTCTTTAGCAGCAAACTCCTCCGGAAACAGCGGAAACCTTTCTTCTGGAATTGGGGGGAATTGAAAGGTGAGTACATGGAATACTCAGCAAGTACACAGAAATATGCATATGCACAGCTGACAAAGAAAGGCTAAGACTATTTTGCGTAACACAGCAGATGCAGTTATAAACAATTATAAACAGAGTTAAAAACAACACTTTAAATAACGGGTGTTACCAGTCAACCGTCCACATAGGACAACATAGCTAAATTCATTTTCCTACACACAACATCATTACCATCCTTGTTTTCTCAAACTACCCCTCATTTGAATTCACCGAGCATGTCCATGACTGCAGATGCGACTATTCGAATAGATTAGTTAAACACTCTGCAGAGGTTGTACAACTTTACCCACAAGATACATCATCCTCTTAACAGTCATGCGCAAATATGACACTAATCATTGTGTGCGGCCAAGGAATCTGTAACAAGGCTTTTTAGAAACTCTACCTCAACACTACCTTTCCCCATGAGCCACCTTTCCCTCACACAGACAAGAAAGTACCCATGGCTAACCATAAAACCTACCATCTAACCACCTGGGCCGGCAATTCTAAGACTCGGAATCCTACTGGGCCAGGTCCTTCCCATTAGGACATGTAGTTGTACGTTAGGCTCAGATCATTGGCTTATGAAGTGAAGTCCTTAATTGACCAGAGCAACTTGCCAAAACTACAATAGCACACAGCCTGACGTTAGGCTCACACAGAGACCTAAACTGGTAAGGATCACACAGATACCTCACCCCCTTACTAGGTTCACATAGAACCACCCATCACCCTAGTCCAAAACATTTTATCCACCCGTTGTTTACTACACGGTGTAACACATGCTATCAGAAAGATAGCACACAGCCACACAGTTCAAATAAAACAGTGATAAGTATATCATTACTCATTATTATATTTTGCTTGTAAAACAACTTGAGCGGGGCTAAGCAATTACTACTCTACCCTGAGTTGACCCCTATGTTCAACTCACAAAGGCTAGGGTGACAAGGTATCACATGATATTCAATAATCAAAGGCATGGAATGACAACAATTAGGTCATGCTACCCATTGATAATTTATAAAATAAAATCATGCATGTTTCACAACAAAAACAGTTTATAAATTGGGTCCAATATGTTCAAAGGGTGCACTTGCCTTGCTCCAGGTACTGTCCTTGCTCGGCATCTTCTGAGGCAAACTGCTCCTCGGCTTCCGCGTCTATACGTTCGTAACAGGAAACAAATAAATAACAAGAAAACAGCCTAAATAAACATCAATTAAAATAAAAAACCTGAATCAGAAGGTAGAGCTCGATTTTAGAAGAATTTAGGAAAAAGAACGGGTCGAATCGGAGTCCGGATGGATGAGATATGAACTCCGGAAGTTTAGAATCAGGAAAATCTGAGGATAAAAGAGAAGGAACATTCCTGGAATATTCTCTGGATTTTAAATTTAGAAATTGAATTGTTTTTGTGGAGGAAAAGGAGCGGGGACCACTGGTCAGTGAGATGGTTCATGACAGACTCGGTCTACGGACCGGAAGAAAGAGGTTTGATAGACATGACGACGTGGATGCTAGGTGGCGACCATGTACTGGATTGGATGATGTGACGATGGCAGGGCGATGACAGGGCAAGATCTAGGGCTGACGTGGTGAGGTGATGTTCCAAGATTGGATTAAAGAAATCCTACGGCTGAGATTAAATCTAGGAATCCAACGGTGTAGATCAACAGAGGAAATTTCAGACGCGAGGCCCATGTGTCAAAACCACTAGAGGGAACAGAGCCCTGCCAGCCAGCCGGCTGCCTCAGCCACGGCCGGGCAGCAGCGCAGGAGCAGCGTAGGGGCATCGGGCCCGGCAACGACGGTGTCGGCGAGCGGCGGCGCTGGGGCAAAGAAGAGGAGGCAACACGTCGGCGGTGGCGGCGTCAGCCGAGGAAGCAGGATGCGAGCTCAGCGGCAGCGGCGTCGGCCGGAGAAGCAGGACACAGGCGCGGGCGAGGAGGGAAAGCAGCGCAGGGTGGTGGTGCTCACCGGCGGCGTTGGCGGCTTGGCGCGGTGGCGGCGCGTAGGCTCAGCGCGGCTGTGGAGGAAGATGGCAGCGGCGGTGTCGGCTTCGGAAGAAGAGGAAAAAAACGACGCCGGCTATGCATATTTATATATATAGGGGCGGCTCGCGGCTAGGGCGGGTGGCGGTTAGGGCGGCGCACGGGATGGGCCAGGCCGTGACTTGGCGCGGGAAAAGGAGGCGCGGGCTAGGCTGGGGCTCGCTGGCGGGTGTAGGTCGGGCTCGGCCGGGGAGAACAGGCCCGGGGTGCGGCATAGGGGCGTAGGGGTGGCGGCAGGTGGGCCGGCCGCGGCGCCAGGAAGAAGGCCTTCGACCTCCCTGCCAAAGGTAGAAGAAGGGAGAAAAAGAGAGAAAGAAAGAAAGGCTGGGGGCTGAGTGGAAAAAGGGAAAAGGAGAGGAAGGAAGGGAAAAAGAAAAGGGAAAATGGCAGGGGCTTTTCGGAAAAAATGCTAAATTCAGACCCTTTGAAATTGTTGGGATTATTTGCAGAATTAGGGAATGAAATTGAACCTCCGGGGAATTCGGAATTGGTACAGATACGAAAATTAGAGTCTGTGAATTTGGGGAAAAATAAATTGGAAACGAGCTCCACTTCCGAAATTCAAATAACCCTGATTAAAAAAAAGGAAACAAATCACACCGTAATTAATTATTTAATCATATTAAATTCTTTTATTTATGAAATTTTTCATTAAGCTGTTTAGGCGAATAAACTAGAGGTGGATTTTCTCAATCAGACAAAAAGAACAGAAGACGAAAAATCCGGACGTGACATGCTTGTGTTAGCTTGTGTGTAAGTTTAGTTGCATTGTGTTGGAGTAGCGTATGGTGCATATCCAGTGTTGTGATATGACTATACTAAGCTTAGTAGTGTAAGAGTGATGCTAAATTTATTATAGATCAATAAAAGTTAAAGTGATCAGTTAAAAGATTTCTCTTTCTCAATCTTCCTTGATCTCTGTACTCTTCCATTAGCTGGATAGCAACAGGTATTATATGGTTGAAGAAAACAATCTTATTGGATTCCACCGAATCAAAGATCCAAATATGCTTAACCATATTTTGCTCTCACTTGAGAATCCCCCCCCCCCTCCAAATTCCAGTGTATTTGATGAAAGGCAATCTCATCGGGGAAGGAGAGGAAAGGTGGCAGTTTGGTGTATAGAAGACGACGATCACCTCAATTTGGAATGGGGGTTGATGACAGCAACAAATTTGGTGATTTCTCGTTTGGTGGCTGAAGCTAGGGTTCTGGATTTCTAGCTATAGCGACGGCGGACGGTGGCGTGGAGGCTGGGGCAGCTTTGGGTAGCAGGTTGATGAGGTGGAATGGAGAGGGAGGTTGAGGGAGAGGCAGAGGTGGCAGTGGTGATGGAGATGGCGGTGGAGGATGATGGCGGCCTCGATTGGATGAGCTCAAGCAAGGGAGAGGTCAGGTTGGGCCGGCCTGGCGCTAGGCCAGCTTGGGCTAGAAAAAGGAGAATGGAGTTAGGGGCGGTGGAGGCCTCTCCCTTGCTCGAGCTTATCCAATCTGACGTGAAGAAATAAAATAAAAGAAAGACAATGAACGAAGAACGACATTTTTAAAATTTAGTAAAACGGAAAACCTGACATAAAGTTTTCAAAATTCAAAAGAAAAGAAAAACAGTTTTAAAATTTAGTTATTTTTTGGGCTGTTACATTCCTTCACCATTCCTGGCGAAATTTTTAATGGGTATTCTCATGGGCCTTCGTCGGCTTCGGTGTTTGTTGCTTCTTGTCAGAGGCTCTCATGGCCGCTTTCCTTAACGCTCTCTCCTCTGTCTGTGGCGAAAGTGTCTTGCGGCTATAGAGGCAAACTATTGGACCTACAAAATAACAGTTGTATTCTTTCGAGGCTTAGGAATGTATTTCAGTTTTACCTGGGAGCACTGCTCGGCTCGTCGCTTGAGTTTGAATTTCTCCTCCTTCCCTCCAATATTGAGATGAATTTCTCTGGCTTCGACATTGATGTTGGCATTGGCTGTGCTCAGGAATGGTCTTCCAAGGATGAGCGGTGCGTTGGCACTTGACAAGCAGTTCTCTGAACATGTCAATAGGGTACCATAGAAACTAATCTAATCAGTTAGCTTGAGGCATACTGATGTTGGAGACAGATGAGCCCACTCCACCTGCTCGTATACCTTCCTTGGCATGACACTAACGGTGGCACCAAGATCACAGAAGGCCTGGTCGAACTGGTGATAGCCAATAGAACAACTGATAATTAGGAACCCATGGTCTTCCTTCTTGGTGGGAGATACCAACTCCCCCCTCCCCAATAGGGATAGTCTCGATCAGCATGATTGACAAGTCCTTCATCATGATTGGTTTGAACTTGGACTCAGCGTCGCTCCACGACGATTCATTGTCTGAGTCAAACACTTCTATTGGGCATCGATAAGCTTGCACTGCTCCATGATGAAGGGTTAATTAACTTTGTTTAGTCTTTTATACGAAGGGAGATGAAAGTTTCACTAGGATGCTCCGAAGCTGGGTTAATGCAAATTTTGAAAGCTGGGGTTGCCACAGTTTTTCTAAGTTAATGGAATATGGCACAGACTTAGAATTAAAGAAGATCATTATAAACACCAGAGAAAAAAAGGACACCGTAGAAGAACATAAAACTTGAAAAGTAAATTCTTGTTCCTCAAGAAGTCTCTTCAGCCCTACCGATGGGACAACAAAGGAGTCACTTTCTGTATTTCAAAGCTGAAATAAAAATGGGAAAGATTAGCAGCCTGATATCCTATATACATGAATACATAGAGTAACGCACTGTGCAGGCCGGAGATAAAGCTACCACTAAACAACATACGATAGTATGAATTATGCAAGAAGCAAAACTTTCAATTCCCTACGCCTTCTTGTTCTATATGGATGAACACGAACGTTTGGGTGGTTCCAATTAACATTCTATCCACCGCAGAGACCAACTCGTAGATCTTGTACATGAGAATAATTAAACCAAGGTAGAGACAGCCCAACAGCAATACGAGGCCTGTTTTGGTTCCTTTTGCCAACGGCGATTAAGTCATGTTCTGGTGTTGCTACTGGTACTAATCAAGTACAATGCTTTCCGCAACAATGCAACTACTTTTGGTCATTATTCGTTCTTATGCACTGCTGCTTCCTGATTATTGCTAGCAGTGTGATCAGGGGGCAGATCCAGTAAGAGAAGGAGAGGGCCTATTGCCTTTTTCCTTGAGCTCTTACTGTTCTTCCTCCCCCTCTTCTTTCTCCTCTCCTCTTTTCTTGTTCTTTATGCGATCCAACGCGTAGGAGGTTTAAGCCCGGCAGCACTATCTGGCCCTGAGTGTAATGAACTAATGAAAACGGTCACAATTAATTTGGGTATAAGTCGAAAATCAAGAAAACTGCACCGAAATAATTCAGTCTTTTAAGCTCGGTTTTAATTTTCCACGAGGAAGTTTGGCTGGCAGTTTAGGAAAACCGAACTTTTGAAAAACCCAAGAAAACCGACCGATGAAACCAAAAAAGCAAATGCCCACCCTTTGTTACCGCACTCCCACTCCAGTTTTTGGCCATCGGCAAGAATCCCTCTCCTATATTATTGTGTAAAGTATCCATTCCTATGAATCTAATAAAACTCACTCTCAGATAGCTTTCCATCCAAAAATCAATTACATGATATAATTTTCATATTTTCATTTTTTTTTTTGCGGGGAACATATATTCATCCTATGTAGTGTCAGATATACGGACGATCAAAATTTATTTAGAAAATTTGATAGCACATGCTTTCTGAGAACAAGTAGAAAGAACGGAGAGATGAGCGACTGTATATTATTAATCCATGACTTGCTCGATTCCTTTGAGAGATGATATTGTATATGGATTTACTTTGCATCTCAAATAATTCGGTTTGGAAGGGTACCTTTCGGGCTTCGGCTTATAAGAAGAAGAAACGTTACCAAAGTAACAAAAGTGAATTTAGGTGTCTGAATTTTGGAATCAAGAAGCCAGGTTGGGTGACCGGATGAAAAAAAATAGTTGTAAAATTATGTTGTACTTTCTCCGTCATAAGATATAGCTATATATAAGTGTTTTGAAAATTAAGAATTAGATTAAAACTTAAAATTACCTGCAACTTATAAGCTGAAGCTGAAACAAACAATTTCTTAGGCTCAGATGACAGGTTTGGATGCTGCAGCCCCAATATCCCTACCGAACAAATTAAACTAAAAATCTATCGATCTGAATTTAATTAATTGGGTCTGTATACTATGAATATGTTTTGTTTTTGTGTTTGCAAATGGAAACACGATTAAACCAGCATGCTTGCTTGGACCCGTTGTTGTCCTAACTACGTACGGCCTGGTGAAAGGAATTGACAGATTGTGACTGATGGAAGCTGTTTCCTTCGTTCTAAAATATAAGGATTTCTAGGTTATTTAGTAAATATTAAAATTAAGAAAAAAAAGACTTTAATGTCACTTAATAAATATAGAATAAATGGAGGTGAAAAAGAAGATGAAGGCAAAAAAGAAATAAATTTAAATGGAAAGTAATTGATAGGACAAGTAGTATTATGAATAGTGCTAGAAATTTTTATATTGTTATTATGAAATAAGATTTAAATATTAAAAATACTTATATTTTAAAACGAAGGAAGAAGTAGAAACTTACAGCCTGCAGACAAAAGAATTAGCGTGACCTCATCTACCATAATTAATAGTACTACATACAATGTGTGGACGATCAATGCGCTGCATGCATTGCAGTCAAAGATGCGTGCCCAACGATTATGTGGACGGTAGCGACGGAAGTAAATTATCTAAACTTAATTACACATACAATTAAGTTACTGATATAGGGGTCTCACTTTTACTACAACACAAAGCATTATTGCCGGTTAGAACCGGAACTATTAAAGGAACACTGATGAAGGAGTATTAGTGTCGTGTTTAAAATCGGTACTGTTAAGATCTCATTAGTATCGGCTCTAGCCATAAATCGGTACTGATAATAAAATCTAAATTCAAAATTTGGGCAAAAAACTAAAAGATTATATTTTCGTATACTGCTACCATCCTTAACTGTATATATACGGTCTCAATTACTTGTGCCTTTTCTCAATGAAATTATAACTTATTACAGTGGGATTCAAACTCTGGGCCGCTCCCTTACGTGTTTTTATCCTTACCAACTCACCTACATATCAATTCTATTTGATTATCGATATTGTTTTTCTTTTGATCCTTCCTTTCCAACATTTGAAACATATATTTGAGTATTAAAATGACGTTAAATAAAAAAGTTGTAAACTACAAAATTATAGATATCATCAAGAGCTACAATTTTTATATAAAGTTTTTTTTCCATCCAAGTTCGTATGATAAAGTTGGATTCATATCTAATTAAACCGGTACTAATATGGTCGACATCATCCGTGAACCAGCACGGATAAAGCACTCATCAGTTTCGGTTCTAGCTATGAACCAACAACACTGATAAGACCTATAACATCAGTACCGGTTTTTGTCTTGCCCGTGGAGGACACGGACTGGATGGGTAGACAGAAAATCTCCTATTAGTACCGGGTTTTCTCCAATTCATACTGATAGAATGGTATGAATATACTGTTCTATAATAGTTTTTGCTATGACCCATATATAATTGACTCAACTATACATGCGGTTAAGTCACAGGATCCCAATCCCAGCCAGTAGTGATTAAGGATTGAATAATTGACTACATACTGAACATGTGAGTTTTTAAGCTGCTATGAGAAAAAAAAAAACTAGCAGTTCTATTTCGGATATTGAAATTGTCCGACACCTGTACATTAAAAGAGGGGAATCTAACAATTTATCACTCTTATAAATGCATACTTTAATTTTAAATTTCACTTTTAGATTTGTCTCTATGTTTTTCCACCAAAGAGAGAATTTTTCTTGATTTTTTACCTTTGCCCACGAGTTGTGCCATGTAGGATGCTACTGTAGGGATCATCTTTTTCCTCTACCTCCTCTCGTCTAGAATTACGGTCTATGACCATGGATGCTAGCGTTGGCACATCCTGTGGTTCTCGCTATTCCCGTCGAGTGCAACTCCACCGTTGCCTGTCATGTGGATCCGAAGGGCCGTTAACGGAGGTTGACGACATCACGACAAGCGTAGCACAGGCCAAGCGAGGTGCATGTTTCGGCAGGGCTGAGGTGCTCAAGGTCAGTGTTGTCTCCTCCTGATACACTGGTGATGGAAAAGGAGGGGGAGAGTATTGGGATGGGGGAAAGAAGACAGTCGTACGACTAGGGCAAAACAATATCTTGTTCATGCCTTCCACACTAACAATCTGAACTAGCACGCCACATAGGCCGTTGCTGGTATATGTTTTATATAAGAAAAATGTGCCTTATTTCAGGAAGAATTGAGATGAAACCACCTTATAGAGCCACAACCAACTAACCTAAACTACCAAAGCCGTGGCCAACAGGCAACATGGCTATACGCTGAAACACACAGGCGCTACAACTCAGAGAAACAAGCTGAAAGCATAAACAAGACTCCTATGGTTGGCAACAACACAACGTCATCATCATCACACCATCACCCACATGATCGAGCGACTCCAACTTCACTAGGAAGAGCTAGACTAATGAGCCCTGCAAACTGACCAACTTGCTACTCTGCACAGGAGCGAATGTGACTGACATGTTCCACACAATTCATCATTTTCAAGCTCACAATTGAGCAGCAGCTCTGACTTTCCAAGTGGACAGCAGCCAAACACTGCCAATAGCAAAGCACAACTTCGAGTATTGTTGCCAAGCTCGTCGAGCGCCTCGACGCAGCAGCTCCAACTTTCTAAGGCCACCCTTGAATGCTTTTGTGGGGCACGACCAGGAACCCCCAAACACTGAAGGATTTCCAAGATGACACCTTCAAGGACATGACACCAAGAAGCGCCACCATCACCGACCCAAAAGCTAGGCAGGGTTTTCACCCCAAAAAATCCAACCACAACAGGATCGGGAGGGATATCGAAGACACACTCCAAAGAGAGAACATCGCCATAGGAATCACCAGCACTCATCGCTCGATCGCCCGTTCGAGCGCATGGCCCCACGCGCTAGGAGGACCCACCCACAGCCGCCACTCCTGCGTCATCCGTCATGCAGCCTCCTTCTCCTCCCTACTCCGCTGTGTTAGTGAGTTGGTTATGGCATGTTATCTTTTATATTTGGTTTCTTATCTCTAGGCCCAATCCACCTGGTTTCTATTGCTATAAGTCAGAGTGATAGGGAAGGGTTTGGCCTATATATGTACTCCACATTGCATTCAATAATCATCGCGTTGAGGTTATATCTGCCTTCATGATATCAGATTAACCTAGTTTCGCTTCCGCCTCTTCTTTGTGATGGCACCACCCGAGCTGGCCACAGCCACCGCCGTCCTCGACGCCACGGCCGCCACCGTCGCTGATGCCCTGCGTGTGGCTCTTCCCTCCGAAGACGACGCTGCTGTCGCCTCTTGATGTGGATGACATAATCTTGACGGCCTTTTTTATTACGGACGCTCCTTCACTGACAATACACGCCTCGCTGCAGTCGGAATTCTCCATGAAGAACTCAGTGCTCTCCATATTTCCTCTACTTTAGTGTCTTCGTCAGTCCTCTAGCCTTCTCTCAGTTAGCGACCGTACAATATCACAAGATATTGGAACATTGCGGGGCATGTCAGACTGTAAGCCCTGTAGCACCCTAGTTGACACCAATGCAAAGCTCTCTTCCGACAGTGGTCCTCCCATGGCTAATCCTATTGATTATAGCAACTTGGCTGGTGCTCTTTTGTACCTCACCTTCACTTGGCCCGACATCTCCTATGCCATCCAGCAGGTCTGTCTTCACATGCATGACCCTCAGGATACCCATCTTGCTGCTCTCAAACGGATCATTTGCTATATTAACAGCACTCTCGACTATGGTCTCCATCTGCAGCGTTGTGCAATGGCTGATTTGGTTGCTTACTCTGATGATGATTGGGTGGGTTGTCCCGATGCACGCAAGTCCACATCGGGCTATGCCGTGTTCTTCGGTGATAGCCTCGTCTCCTGGTCTTCTAAACGGCAAAACACCATATCTCGCTCCAGCGCCGAGGCAGAATATCATGCCGTGGCCAATGCCATGGCTGAAACCTGTTGGCTTCGACAGTTGCTTCATGAGCTTCATGCATCTTCAACCCGCACCACCCTGGTGTACTACAACAACGTCAGTGCAGTTTACCTCTCCCCCAACTCGGTTCAACATCAGCGAACCAAACACGTTGAGATCGATCTCCACTTTGTTCGAGATCGTGTTGCAGCTGGTGCTCTCCATGTTCTTCATGTCCCGACGACATCCCAGTTTGCTGATATCTTCACCAAGGGGCTACCGACTTCTGTCTTGTCCAAGTTCTGGTCCAAATCTCAACGTCCGTAATCGACCGATGCTGCGACTGCGGGGGGTGTTAGCGAGTTGGTTATGGCATGTTATCTTTTATATTTGGTTTCTTATGTCTAGGCCAATCCACCGATTTTTTCGATTCCTATTGCTATAAAGTTAGTTGAGTATATAAAAGAAGAGTTTGGCCTACATATGTACTCCGTATTGCAACCAATAATCATCGCGTTGAGTTATATCCTCCTTCACGCTGCATGCCGTCGCTGCTGCCACGCTTCCTCTCGCTCAAATTTGGGTTCACAAAGTAGCATCATGGGGTGAGAGGCCTTGCCACCGTCCTTGCCGACCGTACAGTGGGCTGCTGGTTAGGCGCAAGCGAGGCGCGCGGAGGGGAGGGGGAGGCACTTTTCCTTCCTGTCGAGGAGCGGCGCCGCCCGAGTCACCTCACAGAGCGACGTGGGCGTCCTCCAGTCTCAGTAGCTGTGGATATTGATGCATCATATCACAGACATGTCAACTTGTTCTATCTATCTATGCTGCTTGTTTTTTCATATATATGATTCTGATGACAAATTTAAAAGGTGTCAACTCGTTCTGAAAAGCTAACAAGTCAACTTGATTTTAATTAATTCGAAAGTGATTATGTGCAAGTTCTCGCTGGCTAGTAGCAACGACTTGATCGTTCCACATGTATGTGTACACATGAGGCACAAAGGTTGACACGATTTATAAGATCACTTTGATGGTTGAAACAAAACACTAATAATGCGCGGCAATAAGCGTAATTGGTCGGCAGCAGATCACATTATTTCTTGACTCCAATAAATTCAGTGGTAGATTTTCATATATGCCACCCGTATTTGAATGCGTCTCCAACCATGCATGACTGATCTGATTGGTTTTCAAATTTTGGACGAACAAATAATTAATCAGGTAAACGTAATGCTCCATGTGGTTAATTATAAATAAATGTCATTTTGGGCATGTGTACGGTCAAATTTTCAAATATTATAAATAAATTTCGTTTTGCAACAACCTTATTTTAAAAGTATGAAAATCAATTCGGTGGATTTTGGGCAGCTACAGGATGAATACATCTCGGGGTAACCGCAAAAAACCATATAAATTTCATCTTCAAAATTTAAATTTAAAATTTTCAAATCTCACGATAAGGTCGCAGTTATCGCGGTTATCACGCGATATCACGTGGTAAGCCGCGATAACCGCGGTATGTTGAAGCTAAAAAAGAAAAAGTTATGAAAAAAAGTAAAATATAGTAAAAATTGTAGAAAATTCAGGAAAAAATTTGTGGATATCTCTAGAAAAACAATGTAATATTTCATAATTGTTTTGCATAACCCTTGCTATATTTTTTACACTTAGACAAAGTAGAAATTATATCTTAACCCTGTCTCTTATTTTTTTTAATTTCAATGGGCTCCAAAATGTGAAGTAAACTTTATCATTTTTATAAACTTTCTTCACCATAGTGATCCACAATTTAAGTACTACCTGTTAGAATTTTTTAGATTTTTTTTATTTTTTAAAATATTTAAATTCGGATAAAATTTGGACAAACCATATCACCTGTTACCCTTATCGTATCCCGATGGTTACCGCGGTAACCGGCGGTATGGAGAACACTGGTGGCCCTTAGTTCAGTGGGCCTCGTTTTGCTTGCCTTTTGTTTTGACAATTTGAGCACCCTTCCAGCTGGAATTTGGCCCAACATAAGTCAGCCAGGACGAGGTTTTTCCAAATTTTTAGTATGCCGGTGTTCTACTTGTATGTAACCAGGTGCCCACCCCTCGAAAATTCGTGGATGGCTATACAAATTACTCTTTAGTAAATTTCCAAATTTATTATTTTAAATTTCCAAATTTTTTATTAAGTTCATAATACATTTTTTAGACGAAAGTTCGTAATACATTTCTGAATGTGCGTGAGTAATAGTGCGTTGGCGTAGTTATCCAGCGTCAAGAAATCCCCAAGCGTGTATGCGCATGGCCACGACGGGCATGCATTAATTAATTTGGCAAGTTTTTTAATGTAAAATTTGGCATGCATTAATTGTTTTAGGGACGAAAACTCGATCAGAAGCTACCTTCATTGATTAATTAATATTTTTGCATGATTCAAACGTGTTCTAAATGCTACATGGATCATTAATTTCCCTCTGTTGTTGATGCATAATGTTATCATTGTGATAAGAAGATATATCTTGATTTGCATGCCCCTGATATAGAGGAATTGAAATGTCGATGGTGGGACGAGCTGTTATATAGCTCACCAAACAGTATTCCTATATGTTTATGTTGCTGGCCTGTATAAATATCTGTGTTGCAATGTGGCTGTTCCTCCTGAATAATACCATAGAAAATGAACAGACATGTAGAATTAATTCCAACATTGTACTTCCTCGCCTACCTTGCACGAGGCACCTTGGAGCAGTTCTTATGTTTGTCTCCTCAAAGTTTTACTAGTATACATCATCATTTTTCAACTAAAATTGCATGGTACTAGCTAATCCTACAAGGTCTACTTTAAAATAGAGGAATTTTATAAGAATTCGAGAGGAAATTAACTAATTATTCCTCTTAAAATTCAATAAAAATTCCCGTATTTCGAATACCCTAAAATTTTACCAAAGTTCCAACACAATTTGCACTGTCCCTTCTTTTAGAGTTTGTAGCCACATGTATAGATTGTCCTGTTTCTGTAGGTTAAAAAATTTCTAAATTTTTTCCCACTTCTACCTTCTTCTCTGCCTAAAATTTGACCGCTAATTTGCCTACTATCTCTTCTTATAAAATGGATGTTCGTTGCATCTTTTTCTAGCGGACACAACCGCCTATAAAACGGAACTCCATCAAAACACAAGCGCAACGCTAATCTCGGAGTCAGTCATCCAAGCAAGCACGGAAGCTAGCGTAGGCGTGAGCAATGGAGGCCGCCGCGGCGACGTCCACGGCGGCGGTCATGGAGCGCGAGCGCCTGACGGCGGAGATGGCCTTCTCGCCGGCCGTCGCGAACAAGCCGGGGGAGGAGCCACCGAACATCGTGATCAAGATCCGCCGCCGGCTGCCTGACTTCGCCCGCTCGGTCAACCTCAAGTACGTCAAGCTCGGCCTCCTCTCCGGCGGCTTTCCGGCGCCGTCGTCGTCATGGTGGGCACTATTGACGCTCGCGACGCCGCTCGTGGCCGCCGCGGCGTACTCGTTCGGCCGAGTCGACGTCGCCGCGCTCTACGTCGTCGACCTCGTCAGCTCCGCCGCGTGGCTCTTAGCTGCGGCTCTGCTCCTCGCCGTCTTCTACCTTAATCGCCCCCGGCCGGTGTACCTCGTCGAGTTCGCCTGCTACAAGCCCGGCGACGAGCACCAGATCAGCAAGGGCGGGTTCCTCGACATGACGGAGAGCACGGGGTTCTTCAATGCGGAGGCCCTCGAGTTCCAGACCAAGATCACCAGCCGCTCCGGCCTCGGCGACCGGACGTACCTGCCGCCGGGGATCCAGGCGCGGCCGCCGCGGCTGTCCATGGCGGAGGCGCGGGCAGAGGCGGAGGCCGTCATGTTCGGCTGCCTCGACAAGCTGTTCGCCGCCACGGGCATCAACCCGCGCCGCGACGTGAGCATCCTCATCGTCAACTGCAGCCTCTTCAACCCGACACCGTCGCTGGCGTCCATGGTGGTGAACCGGTATCAGATGCGCGAGGACGTCAAGTCGTTCAACCTCGGCGGCATGGGGTGCAGCGCTGGTCTCATCGCCGTCGACCTCGCCCGTGACCTCCTCCAGGCCAACTCCGACAGCTACGCCGTCGTGGTCAGCACCGAGAACGTCACGCTCAACTGGTACTTCGGCAACGACCGCTCGATGCTGCTGTCCAACTGCATCTTCCGCATGGGCGGCGCGGCGGCGCTGCTGTCCAACCGCCGCGCCGACGCCCGGCGAGCAAAGTACCGGCTGCTCCACACGGTGCGCACACACAAGGGCGCCACCGATGGGTGCTTCTACTGCGTGTACCAGCGCGAGGACGACGGCGGGAGGGTCGGCGTGTCGCTGGCGCGGGAGCTCATGGCCGTCGCCGGCGACGCGCTGAAGACGAACATCACCACGTTGGGCCCGCTTGTCCTCCCGCTCTCCGAGCAGCTCAAGTTCCTTCGGTCGCTGGTGCTCCGGCGCGTCCTCCGCGCCCGCGGCGTGCGCCCCTACATCCCGGACTTCCGACGCGCGTTCGAGCACTTCTGCGTGCACGCCGGCGGCCGCGCCGTGCTGGAGGAGGTGCAGCGCAGCCTCAGCCTCGGCGACGAAGACATGGAGCCGAGCAAGTGCACGCTGCACCGGTTCGGCAACACCAGCAGCAGCTCGCTCTGGTACGAGCTCGCCTATGCCGAGGCCAAGGGACGGGTCCGCCGCGGCCACCGCGTCTGGCAGATCGGCTTCGGCTCCGGCTTCAAGTGCAACAGCGCGGTCTGGTGCGCGCTCCGCGACGTGCCGGCCGTGTCCGCCGCTGGCGACGACGACGAGCGCCGCCGCATGAGCTGCAACCCGTGGCTGGACAGCGTGGAGAGCTACCCGCCAAAAGCATACATTTGATGATCTTTTGTGAGGCGACTTAAGTCGTTCTGTTGCATCCACGAGAATTGCATGATGACACCCAACAAAACACTACACATATATGCAGTTTTATTTGCTCTCTTCTTAGAGTTCATTTGATGTTATTTGCTAATAATTAGGATGAGGAACTGTTCTTAATTTATTATTCTAAAAACTGTATAGCACATGCAATTTGAAATTTGATTATAATATATATATATATATATATATATTAATATATATATATATATATATATATATATATATATATCTCTGCGTAATTTCTTTTTCTCAAATGTATATTTGATCTTTTTATGTGAAAATTCGTCAGTGAGAGACATTGGGATAAGCTGAATATTTTCCCGATCCTCACGGCATAGGAACCAGAAGTTCTGATTCCTCACAAAAATTAAGAGAAAATTTCTGATGAATTAAGTTGTTAGACAAGTAGGTGAGGTAGGCTTGACACTCCAACAAAAATACATCTTACTTGAGTCAGCCTGTACAACCGCCAGAGGAAATTTTGTCATTACTAGGCGGAAATGCGCCCTTTGGGCGCTAAACATTGATTATTCGAATAGTAGAAGATTAGTTAGATAAGCATTGGATTAGTGCATAATTACAATGGGAACCAACAGGTGGCTATAGCTCTTCTAGGTTACAATTTGCATATGGACCGTCTTAAGTAGTGGCTAGCTATACATAGAGGTATATAGGGTAAGTTGACATCTAGTGTACATGCCTTTTTTATGTCTTACTTATAGGGTGTAGATAATTGCTGTAAGAGTTATACTTATAGGGTGTAGATAATTGCTGTAAGAGTTATCTTTTTCTTGAAGAATAAAAAGGCACGGACTGTGCCAAGACGCAATAGAAAAAAGATTCATTTCAAATGCCAGCCTAAAGCTTTGTTGACTTGAACTGCTTGGCGGCAGTGAGCTGATCAAGCGGCGTCGTGTTGAAACGGTTCGTTGGTTTGATTGATTCGTGTCGTTGGCCGGTGAGAGCATGTAGGCACAGGTAGGCAGGTGTGAACAGTGTAGAGAAGGGAACTACGTAACATGCGATATAACTGAATATAGTTCGGACGAAAGGTGCAAGTATATTTCATACTTAGCTATGATATTGTTATGGCCATATATGCTCTTTTGGTGATCAAGGTGCATTGCCATGCATACATACATGTGCTATGTGCGTTGAGCAACCTTTCACGAGCAGCCATACATGTCTAGAGCAACATAGAAGACTGAGGCAATAGAAGTAGTCATGCCTTTGTTGGTCTGATGTTCCTAGCTATACAATAATAGATAGGGATTGTAAAGTCGATGCAGTAGGTGGTAATATTAATTTGCATGTAGCAAACATGCTTCTGCTGCTTTGGCTTAGGTTCTTGTTCAGTGGATATACAACACCATAATGTCCAAAAGACATGCTAATTCAGATAGCAAAAGGCATTTCTTCAGTTTGGTAGATAGAACTATCTAGGAGCTTTTCCCTACACTGTGTTGCAAGTAGTAACCAGTGTTAGTGTCTTTAGGTCAGGAAAAGTTAGATCCAGGTATAGTACTGTAGTATCGAGATGGTAAGAGAAAGGGGAGGAGAGCAGGGTTTTTTCCTAACCTGCCATCTTCGTCATAATCATTGCCCTTGAATAACTTCTTTGCCATTGCTGGCTGGCCTCCACTTTTATTTCTATGTAATGTAAAATTGATTGAGATTAGATAACATGGGACATATCTATAACAATGAAAAAATGCAGTGTTGTATACCTTTTCTTGCCGATGATTTTTGTAGATGGAGAAGGCGCTTATAGCTGTTGTTTGGCCTAAGTAATGCAAGTAGTTTATTGTGTTAGTAGAGGATTGGGGTAGATAACTCTTTAGTACAAGAGGTCATTATTTAACTAAATTTGTACCTTCTGTCCAGATTGTCCAGATGGGCAGGTAGTGTCGATTATGTCTTGTTTCTCATGAGATTATATTTTCTGAGGCTCTGTGTTCTCCTGTTGTACAAAGGGAAATGTATAATTTTTTTACTACATTGATAGGAATGGGTAAGCAAATGTTAATTTTGTTGTTTTATGGTAAGAGTGTACCTGGGTTGTAGGTGGAGGAGATCCATCGGCTGTTGTTTGTTCAACAACCTCTGTATTGGTGCTCTTTAGCTTTGTGTCTATGGTGATGTGTTTGCTAGTAGGGGTTTCATCTTTTGCAAGAGCAACTGTTTGCTTTCTTGGTGTTGATTGGCTAATGTGTTTTGAGCTTGTTTCCTTTGATGCAGATGGCCCAGGTGATGGAAGCGCCAGCTGACTATGTGTTGTTCTTGTCTGAGCACAACTGCTTGCTCTTGCTTCCATTATAACATAGGATGTCTATGAGCTTGCTGGGGACATAAGCATTACGGGCTGGCTTGGAACAGTATGTGATACAATGTTGTTGACTTGGAGTGTTTCGATATTCATAAAAGTTGTATTCTCTGTGAAGCTGACATTCCATACAAACTTGTGGCCAACTAATGCCCGCTATTTCTGGAGGACTAAAGTCACCGTCAGGTGGGGTTTCTTCGATGAGAGTCTCAACTGGTTTGCGTACAAGTCGCTGTGCAGTTCTTCCAAAGAGAATAAATGTGCCTGTCGGCGAAATGGGACCGGGGGTCCCCCAGTCCCCGGGGACGCGAGGGTCTTCGGCCACGCGCTACTCCGGGCCCACATTCTGTGCAAGAAAAGGCCGGCTACGGCGGCTAAGTCCCTGGGCTCGGACCGATCCCGGGAGCCACCTCCCCGGGCCCCGAGTCCCGGGGACCATCCCGTGCCCGGAACCCGGCACCTGGTCCCAGGAGCCACCTCCCCGGGCCCCGAGTCCCGGGAACCGTCCCGTGCCGGACCTCCGGGTCCCGGGTCTCACAGCTTCGGCCCCGGGTTGCGTCCCCGGGCACGTTACAGGGACGTTCCTGGTCCCGGGCGCCGCTCCCCGGGCCCGGGACCCATGTCTTCCGTGCCCAAGGAGCTCGGCGCCGCCCCGGGCACGAGGTTGACTCGGACGGACCAACTCTCCAACCCGAGGCGACGGAGCGTGACATGCCTTCGCTCCCGTGGCGCCTGCTCCCTGTCCACAGTCAGAGCCTTTTTTGACTACGGAGGCTTCTTTCACTGTGCAATCGCTGTGCAGTCAGAGCCTTTTGACTTGGAGGCGTGTGCCGTCACGTCTCCACGCTCCAGCCGTCCTCCGCAGCCAACCAGACATGCGGCAGCAGCTCCGGCATGGCAACAGCAGGCGGGCTAGCAGTACCTACTCCGGCGTGGCGACAGCAGCGCACGCGTGCGACGGGACAAACCATACCGAGAGAAAGCTCTCTCTCTCAGCAGGTACCCTTGGCACTGTGGAATCCCCTTGCTCGATAAAAGGAGGACCATGCCAACGAAAAAAGGGATGAAGCTCCAGCATTAGCAACCGCCGAGGATTCTCTACTCTCGCGCTCTAGTTGCCACTCTCGCTACTGTCCTTCTTCCTCAGCGCCGGCAAGCGGGCTGAGCTCGCCTTGTAACAGTCATACCACATTCATCTCCACATAGTCAAACACACAGGAGTAGGGTATTACGCTCCGAGCGGCCCGAACCTGTCTAAGCCTCCTGTCTCTCTTCCGCGCGAGTGTCACGGTACGGACGGTCCGATCCACAATTGGACGGTCCGAACCTCTCTATCTCCCAGCTCGGGCCCCCGGTTCCCGAGCGCCGATCCGTTCGTTGATCCACTGGACGCCGCATTCGCCTGAGAACTACTCCCCTGGCTGAATCTCAAATGGGGGTCTCCTGACTTCCCGCAGTCGAGGTTTCATCCTCCGACAGTGCCAGTAGTAGTATTATTTGTAGCTAGCACAACAACCTTGTACCTGCAAGTAGAAATAACGGTTGTAGTATGAGGATTATAGGATGTAACCGAACAATTTATTTTCCTATGAATAGTTGTATTTACCTTGGTTCTGCCATTTCTATCTTTAAGCAGTTTGTGCATTTGTATGTGTAGCCATAGGGTTTCGAAGTCTTGTAACATGCTTGGCATGAGTGATACCACCAGCTAACTTCATTTGATATGCTGGTGATAGTCACATTCACTATGAATCAAAAGTGCTGTATTAGTGGAAGATACATAGCTTTAATCTTTTTTGTTGCTATGAGGAAAATTAACAATTTAATAGACTAACAATTGACATTTCTAACCTTGCGTTTGTGAGGGTTCATATAAAGTGTCAAGCACGAAGCTCATTGTTGGAGCAGAGATCCATTTGATTGGTTCCATGCTTTGGGCAAACCTATTTGTAGGACACATTATTAGTACGTTGCAATGAGATTTAACATTGAATTAGAAGTAACTATTACTTAATCAGGTAAATTTAATATATTTAATTCTACCTTTCACGTAGGTCAGCAACGTCAGGACTATCAAGATTGACATACCACTTACAGGATGAGTTTCCACAAACTATAAGGCCTGCATATTTTTAACAGTATAAGTATATCATGTAAAGTACATGTAGTAGTGTAGAATAAATATCATACCTATGCCGGAGTAATTCTTAATAAGTGTTCCAATGAATATGATTATCTAAGGTTCGGTTTGTCCAGCAGTGTATATGTCCTTAGCCTCAAAAGCAGCAAATCTTTCTCCCTAGAGCAACACGTTGTGTTGAGTTGCTGTTTTGGTGGACATTGATAAAATTGGGTGTGGTAGGGGCTTAAGTAAATTGTTAATGTACAGTATCTATTTTAATATTTCTTGTCTGTGTAGAGGGTTAGTTTTAATAATATGAAATAATGAAATATAATATAATGTATAGCAGCAAGATAGAGAGCTAACCTGGCATCACAGATTTTTATAGTTCTCTTTATACTTTCCGAGTTTCTTGACTTTGGCCGAACAACTATGGGTGTACTGACTTCAGTGATGGCTCCCATTAGATTTGTGTAAGCATGAAACAATTGTGTGTCATAAGACAACAAGAAATGAAACAAATTATTAGTAAAAGTTTATATCATAGGAACATACCCATAAAATATTCATTTTTCTCAACAAGCCCAGAAGCATCTTCAAAAGGTGTGAGTGAGTAGGTGATGGCAGGGAAGTTAGGGGGCACATCAGTGCATTCCTCCACTGTTGTCCATTTAGTGAACAAAATCATTAGGTTGTATGCCATTGGCTTGTACATTCTGTTTGCATACTTGACTTTGAAGGAATTGATGTAGTAGACCTTCCCTTCTTCTATGAGAGGCTTAAAGTGCGTAGTATGTGGTGGATAGATCTGTGCATGGATAGTGCCTTCCTGCATTTTATAAAGCCATGTTTCTTTAAGAAAGATGGCAGCTTGATATATATGAAAGGTATGAAACTATAATGCATTAAGTATACCATTTCATCAATGAGGACAAGATCAATGTGTAGGATATTTGATTCATCTTCCTTGTCACATAAGTGCCATAATCTGGACACGCGTGTCCAGATCCTTGTGTTGTCATCTCCATGATAGAGCTCCGAAATAAGATAGTGTGCCATCTGAAATTTGTAAAAACTTAGAGATGTTATAAAGTAACTAAAAAGAATAATTTAACTATCATGAGAAGTATATTATAGAATAGCACATACAGGTATAGACAATGTTACACCATTCAGAAGACTATATGCATATACTTTGGCCAGTAGGAATATTACTAAGTATATGTACATATATGTACAATAACAAAATTTCTTGCTTATTTCATTGAAAAGGATTAATGGGGCACCGACAAAGCCTGCATCAAAGGTAATGCTCTAGTTTGCAAGATGGGATGAAGAAACAGCAACATAGTCCTAGAAAACTGTAGACTGAGATGAAGAACAGCACCAGCTGCATCATAGATGTGAGAGCTTCATGATACACAACATTTCTTGTTTCTTTTCCACAGGAGCCATCGTCATTTTTGATTAATATTTTTAGGCCAAATCGAGAAATAGCTCTTAAAACAGCAACATAAAGTTGGCCATGAGTGAACACTAGTTTTTTCAAATATACTCCAACCCTTTGCAATGTCTGTCCTTGGCTCTTATTAATAGTCTTCGAATAGCATACTCTTATAGGAAATTGTCTTCATTGAAGTGTAAATGGCCATTTCAATTTGTTTGTAGTAAGTGTAATTTTAGGGATGAAAACGGTGTCACCGATGTTAGAGCCTGTAAGTATAGAGCATTGTAAAATCCTCTCACCCAAATTAACAACCAGCAATCTTGTCCCATTGCAAGGTCCAATGGATTTATTCAGATTCCTCAACAACATAACAACAACACCCCTTTTAAGAACAATTTTGTGTGTTGAAAAATTGGCAGTGTTTATAGAGTTAAGAAATTCAGGCGGATATAAGAGATTGAAGTCTGGTATCTGTTCATTGCACTTCTATATACAATCATAGCTAAGGTAGATTCTTTCATTTCCTGGAAGTAGGCTTACAACATAATCATTTATTTCATCCACTGTTGTATTATTGGGGCACACTATTGCATGAGAGGCTAGGTATTCAGTATTGTTGTAAAATTGCAAAAGTCAGGAAATATTTCATGCACAATAGCAACTATCTTGTCTCCCTCTGTAATGATAAGCAAATCGTTAGGTATTTGTTAACGCCAAAATTTGGCACGATTCATATCAGACTTCGGTTAAGGGAAGAGGCTATATCAACCAGTGGAAGTTAATCCAGAAGAAGCCGAGTTCAGGAAGGAATCGTGAAGACCACGGCATGGCAGTTACTATTTTATCTATAAATTAGGTAGCTTTAATGATTTTTAGGAAACCTGATCTCGTGTCCGATCAGGGCTTGTTAATTTTCCTTTTATAGTTAGGAAACTCCTGTTTTGTGTCCGATCAGGACTGTATCAACTTGGGGTATAAATACGTATGCCCGGGTACCTTGTAAACTATCTCACAGATCAATAAAAATTCGGCGCATCGCCACCCTTTTCGACGGATTCTTGCTTCTCGAGCCGGGCTACATCGGTTAGGTCCGAACTCCTGCGAGAGGGTAAGACTCGTCACCCCTTACCCCGGTGTATCTACTTTGTCTACGACTGCATCAGTTAAGTTTGATCTCTTAGGCCGAGTCGATATACCACATCACGCGTGCGTAGTTTTTATCGGCTTACTGGGTGTAACTTATCGACAGTTTGTGCTGCATCGGTTAGGTCCAACCTACTAAACTGCCACCGATAAGTTATTCCTGCTAGGTCGATCGATTTTATGCAAGCGTCTTATCGGAATGTATAGCCGATAAGTTATCATATACATCACGATTGCATTAGATCTATCGGCTCATCGAGGTTCTTTTATCGTCATTAATCTGTGCTGCATCAGTTGGGTTCGACCTACTAGATTGATAGTGATAGATTTATCCTTGTTGAGTCGATAGGTTTTTATGCGATGTATTATTGGAGTGCTTAGCCGGTAAGTTATCTTTTAAAGCCGATGCACATGTTATATTCGTAGTCGGCTATTCATATCGCTATCAGTTTCCTAGTCAGTACTCATGATGTTGGCAGTCGGGCAGTCGGCTGGCTTTTTATTCGCTTATATTATCACCAATTCTATCATCGGCTTCTTAGCCGATACGCAAGTGCTGTTGGTAGTCGGGCACCCGCGAGAACCCGGGCGCGAGCACGAACAAGGGCCCGGGCACGGGCACGGACAGCAGGCGAGGACTCGGGCGCGAGCACGGGCGAGGACCTGGGCACGGGCACGGGCGAGGGCCCGGGTACAGGCGTGGGTAGTACTGCGCGAACAATCATTATTGCAGTCGGCTGAAGTTTATTCAATCTATTTTCCACTATACAAGTTCTATCGGCAATCGGCAGGTAGGATTCTTATCGGCCGATTGAATTACTGATCTAATTTTTTCTATTTTTTTGTCAATTGCTGGGTCAAATTGACTGGCACACCCGCGAATCTCAAATTTAGGACCTGCACTGGAGCTAAGCAGATCTCCCAAGCCTTTATGTGTCTCTAGACGCCGAACCATATCATCGACTCATTCCCGGTGGTTTTCGGCATCAACAGTATTGTTACCCATGAAGGATAGCTTTCACCATCCTTGGCTATCATAAGCAAAGTTCCATCACCCATAGACAAAACCCATTGGCTAAAATGTTGTAGCTCAGTTATTCGTGCAGCCGGAAGACTGGGATTTAATAGTCTCATATTAATGTCCAATGTTAGTATGTTAACATGTTTCCATAATTCAGAATTGGTGATGGACGCATCTATTATTGCTAAACGCGAACCTTTACGGACAATAGGTAATACCTGTCTAAAGTCACCACCTAATACAATAGGCTTTCCACCAAAAGGGATAATAGCATTTGAAGGACATGTTTCAGAAAGAATGTCACGCAGGGTACGATCTAGTGCCTCAAAACATCGTCTTTGTGTCATTGAAGCTTCGTCCCATATAATAAGTGCAGTCTCAACTAAAAGTTCAGCAAGCATTGTTCCTCGTTTCACATTACAAATGCTAGTTTCATCGATATCAATTGGTATTTTAAATCTAGAATGTGTTGTTCTACCTTTTGGTAAAAGTAAAGATGCTACCCCTGAAGATGCAACAGCCAAAACAATTTTGCCATGTGATCTAATTTTTGCAATCATAGCGTTCCATAAAAATATTTTCCCAATTCCACCATGTCCAGATACAAAGAAAAATCTAGGTTTATTAGAAGCAACATGAGCTGCAATTGTATCCAAGATTGTTTTTTTGGCTAGTATTAAGTTGGGCTGTCAGAGAATCCGCAAGTTTAGACAACATCAGTGGATCATTTGTTAACTCTTCATCAATTAATCTGTTGCCATGAGGTCCTTGTGGAGTAAATGTTGCTGTGGTAAATTGAAATCTTCTATTACCTCCACTTTTTGCGAAAACAATAGTAAGTTCATGTACGAGAAGGCTTAATGGATGTTCTTCTAGGATAATGCAATGAGGATTATTTAGCGCCTTTTTTAATCTATAATGTATATCGTCTATCATGTGTACGCAGTATCTATCAAATAATGCATGGACATTGCCAATAGAGCAGAAAAAAACAGTAGTAACGAACAACTGTTGAAGTTGTTTTGAAGATGCAGATAGCATAGCTTCATTAAATGGAAGATGCCATTCATTATCGCCTTCTAGAAGACCTCTTGCTTTGCACACCTCTCTATACGTATCATATACTACATCATTGTATGTTCGCACATCAGCGTAGCTTTGAGCACCTCTAACGATCATTAACAACATTCTTAGATATAAAGCTCACCAGCAGTTGGATGGACATAGTAAAGTATACCGATTTTAGGAGCAGGTGTTCTTGGTTGCCATACCCTAGGGGAAGGCTCCGATGTTCATTTTTTTGGGAATTCACAATACGTCAAGGAGTGTGCTTGGGGATATTTAGAATTTGCCTCAAACCATTCAGTAAGCATAGACTGTTTCGCAACTAGGCTGTTAAGTACCGCTCGCAAGTCAGAACCTTTTTCATATCTAACATAATTCATGCCTGGAAGATGGACACTTAACCTCTCAACAGTGGGACTCCATAATGTATATCAAACTCATATATTCTATGAAGTGCCTCACATGTTTAAAGAAATCTAGCATCCATGTATTCTAATATTTCATTTGGAGGAGCTAAGTCATGATTTGGTGACATGTTGGTTGTCTGTGCAGTAGTTTCAAAGTATGTCTTTGCATGGTCATGACCTTTTGTATTGTACTTGAAAAGATACTTTATGAGGTTAGACTTATTGCACCATTCAACATTTATATGTACATTATATGTTTTTAGTAAAACAAGATTGTATGGCACTACAGATCTATTATCTAAACGAACACCGTTCTTATAAATATATCGTCCATCGTTTCGTCTCCTGTAGATAGTGAAACCAGACTCATCAGTAATTGTTTCATCCTAAAAATCCTTAGGATAATGTTTTGAACATCAGTTATTTTTCATGCATGGACAACTTTTGTTCTCATCACCACTAGGGCCGTGCATCATGAATTCACTAACTAATTCGTATCCAAGTAGATCAGTGTCATAATTCGGAATCTCAGCTGAAATGAAACCATCTATTACAGCAGTCGATACCTCAGCGCTAGACGCCACCAGCCAAACCAAGCAATGTATGTGTGGTAGGCCATGCTTTTGGAACTCGACAATGTAAAGAACTAACAAAACATGAACATCTAAGAAATTAGAGAAAACCCTATAAATTCTTGTCTACATAAAATAAATAAGAACCTACATATGCAAATAAATTACCTGCAAGCACTTTACCAAATGTCCTTCCTTATCTAATGTCAGAAATGAAGTCATTTACTTTCATATTGAATAACCAAACGATAATATCAGATCGATCAGATGGTTGTTGGCCAGGTTCAAATCTAATTGTTTAAGCTATTTCTTGCCATTTAGAATTGCATGTGGATGTAACAAACAAGCCAGGGGAACCATAGACACGACATATGGCCATCACATCTTGGTAGTTCATTACCATGTAGGGCCTACCACCAACAAAACTTGCTGGAAGGACAACTCGTTTTCTGACTGAATCCCCATCTATTATTCCTCGATCGATTGCATCTACAATGCCTTGGACAGATTCAGATCATAATTCACTCTGATTATCAATTATCCATTGTAACCTACCTGCCTCAATGGTAGAATAGATATCGACAATGCCCTAGTCACTAAGACGGCCATAGCATGTGAAAGGATTAGGTTCATTTAGCCTATAGTGAATTCCGTATCGATAATATTCTATCATCGTGACATATTTTCTACCAACCCCGTCATAATCGTTGTATGTAATACCAAGATGGAACCCTTATTCACCATATGGAAAAAGCAAAGGATATTGCAAAGACATATACGATGGATGCAATGATGAAACATGATGTAAGCCTCTATCCTTGTGATCAACAAGCACATCAAATTTATATTCTTTGGCTGAGTAATCACCCACTATTATCGTTGCTATTTCACCGCTTGTTGGTAAATTATATTGAATATCATCTTTAACATTGCAGCCTAAGAGTCCCAAGGTTAATTTTTCATCACCATGATGTGATAATCGTTCTCTAGCATATCTAAATGTCTTGACAAGATCATTATGAGTATCAAGCATATTTGTCAAAGCATTAACTATCGCCGGATCTACTTTATCTTTGTTATCGGCATCGTTTTCAATGATATTAAGCCTGTTTTGTCCCTCATTCTATTGATCATAAATATAGAGTTGTGCAAATTTAGGTGCAGCACCACGATTTGGGAGCAAGGTCCCAATTCTGTGGTGTACAACACCATTAATTTTAAAAACATACGGTGCAGTTCCATTATTAATCATTTTATCGATAGTTGCACCTAGCGATGTGAAAGCAAACATTGAGTTATATGATCGTATTTGTCTTAAGAATCGTTTAGATTGGACGTCACCATTAGAATCTAGTAGTGTTGCCAATGGCTCTGGAGGACGACGTAACCTAGGCAATTGTATTTTACCACTCTTGCAACATAGGTTATAAACTATTTTTCTTTTTGAAATGGCTGATTGGCTATTGACTCTTTCTTGGAACCAGAAGACAACTCCACAGTAAGGACACTCATAGGTTGGAGGGCCATAGTATGATCTCCCTACATATGATGCTGCAGAAAATGCAAGCTACCTAAGCAATCCTTTACATCTATTAAGGCATAGAGCTTGTATTGTGGAAATAATGCAAACCCTTTAAAGACTGAATGTACTCCTTATCTGTTCGTGAAGAACTACCAGTGCACTGACTATTTGTAGCTGCAACAAACACATTGTAATAAATGTATGAAAGATGCAAATAAAATTAGTATGGCCAAAATATGTATGGAACTAACTAATAGGCATACTAGCTATGCTAGTGCCACGCTCAAGTGAACTTGTACGATCTGATCGTAGGAGGAAATGCCTCCGCTTATTTAACCTAGTGAAATCAGGGTCAAAGTCCATGAGGGAACGCGGCCTTTTTTGGCCATCACCTTCTAGATTATCTGCCTGCACTGCAGGCAGAGGCGCATTTTGAGCCGAAGATTGCCTCTGCCTGCTAGCCCGTACCCTTTGTACTCTATTGGTAGGTTCGGTCAGCATATGCATAGAGCTGCTATGTACCAGCAAATTGAACAAATAGCATGTGGGATTTACTAGCACGAGGATCAATAAATAAAATACATCAATTCTTGATTAACACAAACTGAGTAATACATAAAGGAATCAATGCAGCACCACAACTGTTATAACAACACTTCTCAAGTACAATAATACAACCATACAATTATAAGCACAGAGGACCCAGGTGAGCTCAGTCTGGCAAAGATCCCATCTGATGACTCTCTTCTAGAAAAAAACTAAACCACAATGTGCTGCACGCCCGAAAAACATCACCACACGCAGGTCCTAAATCTCCATGCAAAGAGCTAAAATGGACAACGTTGCTAGATGCTGACAGTGCAGCTTGGATTGTAGCTTTTGCTATCCGTCCATAACTAACCATGGACTGAAAATTATAGTCATAGATAGTAAAACCATATCGCTCCTGTAGATACTTAAGGGCTTCCTCAGCTACAGATTCATGGGTTGACTGGAATGGCTGTGTAGCTACGACCCAAAAGAATATACTATCTAACTCAGCTGGTCTACCAGGACATGGAACAGCAAGTTCCACTCCTGCAAGCAATGTGTCAGCCGAATCAAACTCCCAGAGATATGAAACGACTGGAAGAATGCAATGGTGCACTGCAGCATTAAGAAGTGAAAGTGTGAGACCTTCACCGCGAACATATTGCCTGTAGAACTAGGAATGGACTAAATGTGAGGGGAATAGAAAGAGAAAAGTAAAGGAAAGTAGACAAGATGAGGAAGAAAATGAAGAGAAGGTTGTATAGTACGTGTGTGAGGTTGTGCAAGCTAAGGCTATCATAAAAGAGAGCTAGAAGGACACAACGGCCAGAAGAGGGTAAGGCAACAACCGTTACAAGCAGAATAAATACAACACGCCAAGGCAACGACAGGGACTATATGACATGCCAATAAACAAAAATAGACAACATACAGTGCACAAGCAACAAGCAGCTAAAGACATCGCAGAATGACATGCATACTGTCCAACATTCCAAGCATAGCACCAAAAAAAACTAAATGTAGGCATCACACACCAGAAAGATGGCATATAAGCATAAAGATGCATATGCATAACGGAAAAAAGAATCGACATCAGGACCGAAAGCATACCCTACCAAAGCTGATGACGGGTGAGGAATGCAAGCACTGACGAAGCACGCTATACGCAGGATGCAGCAACCATAAAGAAACCCGAATTCCTAGAAGTGAGGAAGGACGCAAAAAGGACCTAGCACGCAGATGGCCCAAGCTACAATAAGGAAAGACACGACGAAAGGCAATAGCCATTAGAAGAAAATTTTCCAGAAGAATCGTAACAGTCTATTAAATTGAGCAGCAAAATACCTACGCAGACGTGCAAGAAGGCCTCGAATCTTTCTAAAAAGATAATCAAGAACCCTTGAAACACCAACGGATGGCATGTAGATATTCCTCCCTAGAACATGCAAGAAGAACACACAAGGATGAGAAGAAATAAGGCAACATCGCATCTAGAGGCACGGCCAAATCACATAAAAGAGGGAAACACACAAAAGGAAGAAGTAAATCAATCACCCTACCATATCGAAGCCATTGGATTCAAACACAACCAAAGTGGAGCGTTCCAATGTAGAAGCAAAAGGGCGAGATTGGACTGAAAAGAGGAAACGAAGAGAGAAAAGCAAACAACAAGCCTATCATAGTTTTGTTGAGGCCGAGATGAAGAAAGGAGCAAAGAAAGAAAATTATCCAGGTAGAAAAACACCCACAGATAAATGAATATAAGTAGATTGCGTCCCCACCATCTATGGGCCACCTGCCATAGATGAGGAGCCAAGCCCTCCAATGTAGGCAAAGAAAACGATATCACCAAGATGGATAAATATTGCATAGTCCAAATCCCCAAGACCACAGAGATGGAAGGAGGCTAGAGGCCCACATGTAAGCGAGAGACGGTCCATAGACAAGGCACGTAATCGATGCTGGGAAGCTGGTGCAGGCGTAGCCAATAGAGACCCAATCCCAAAATCCACCCTCACTACAGTTGCAAAAGCAATCAACATGGGCTATAGCATCGTGCGTAGCAGTGCCGCGTGCGCCACATGATGTGGCTGACAGAACCAGCCAACGTGCGGTACGGTGCAAGTACCTATAACAACGCATGCATCCAATTCACCATACACCCTCACCAAAATAAGCACAGTGGGACCACCTCGATGGACAAGAACGTATGGACGGCGTGCACCAGTGCATGGAAAAACCATAGCGAGGTGCACTAAAGAAAATACCTTAGAACTTTGCAAGGAGTGTGCTTCTTTGCTCCACCACTTTCGCTAGACTCGCCAATCTCATCAGAATTTGTGTCGTCTTTCTTCCACCTACTCTCACCACATGTTGGACACGTGTCTATATCAGCCAACGTCCCACGAAATAACACGCAGTCATTCACACAAGCATCGATCTTAATGTATGTGAGGCCAAGGTCGCGGATAATCTTCTGTGCTTTCTTGATAGTGTCTGGGATACAATGCCCTGGGGGGAGCGAATCTCTCCATAGGCTAAGTGTTTGCTCTGCGTTCTCATTACTCCATCCACCCATGCACTTAAGCTGAAAGAGCTTGACCATGAATGATACCTTGGTAAGCTTTGAGCAACCTGGCCACAACTCTTGCTGCGCATCTTTCAACAAATCAAAGAATTTCTTTGCACTCTCATTTGGCTCTTCATTGGTATTACCACTGGTCGCACCCCTAATTAATGCGGACACCAGATTGTTGGCCGATGATGCATCATCTGGCGGGCGTACATTCAGATCCCTATCATCATTCAAAAATATGCCAGCGTTACCTTTCTTTTTGACAAAATTCTCATCAAAACCTTTAGTTAGCAAGTCCATTTGAACCTCGGCTTTTGTTTTGTACACGACTCCACGACACCTTAAACATGGACATGGTGCAGTTTCTGATGCATAGGTGCCTTCAAAATAGTATCAATAATTTCTCCAGACCTGCTTGCACTCACGTGTTGACCGAGACAACAGCATCCAACTCCGATCATCATCATGTGCCATTAATTCTATTTTCCAAATATCACAACGATTTCCTGCAGCACGTTAATTTGAAGGGATCACGACATTATTATAAACTATATATAATCAACAATGAAACATCTAGCAATAATGCAAGCATACGTGATCCTCTTTCTCACGTATGAAGCTCTAAGTGAGGCCTGAATCAAAGTACCAAATATAGCAAAAATAATCTATCCATTGCTCTTTCTGAGATTGAGTTAACTCCTCAATTCTTTGTTTTCTTATGCTTTTGGGAACATGATTCATATTTTCTAAATCGATTTGTAGAAGACATGGCTTCAAAAGATGACAAGAATAAAATTAAATTATACAAGCAGTTCTAGACCTTCATACAATTAGTACAATACAGATGGATTTTAAAAAAAAAACAATACCTGCACTCCGGAACAACAAACGACGAGCCTGCTTGTTGGTGCCTGCTTGCTAGATGGATAGATCCCTTTTCCCTGTCCTGTCGTTGGTGCCTGCTGGCTAGATGAACGTGACGGACGAGTGCCGCGGCGGAAGACGAGATGAACACGGAGCGTCGCCCACGGGCACGGCCCTGTCGTCGAATGAGGCAGGAAGGAACTAGGACACCAAGATGCCATCGCTGCAGGGAATTCAAGCGCCGTGACCGCTCCGGTTGCAGGAGGGGCGCCATGACGACACCGGCTGCAGGGAGGCCGCAACCACGCTGCTGGCTATAGGAACGAGGGCCTTGACACGCTGCTCGCAGGGACGGCGTCGCGGGGAAGAGAGCCGCGACGGGGGATCAGAAGCCCGACGCATATGGAAACAAAGCAGCGACGGGGAAGAGAGAGACCACGATGGGCCGTACCTGATAGTAATTAGATTACTATCTTTCCAATACATAAACGGGTCTATATTAATTGTATAGGATACGCTAGCTATTAAAACACAAACACATACATGTTCTAATGGTAGTATTGCAACGATGTAACCTTAAGTGGAGAAAACCGCCGGAGAGCTCAAGGTTAGCTGGCAACCTCATCTTCCCTCACTGCCGCAGCTGTTTCGATCGAGCCCGAGCTTGCTCTGGTGAGCCCATTCCTCTTCCCTCTGGTGAACGTGATTAGCACCTCCAATAATTCCATTTTTGGTATTAACTGCCCTAGGAATCGCTGGCCGAAGTCGCCGTGTCGCTGCGTGCTTAGTCTCGGCTGTGCAAAACCGCCGCCGGCGTCGCCTCGCTGTTGCCGGCCGCCTCAGAGTGAGTCGACGAGCCCTTGCGCAAACAACGTCGCCTCGCCTCTAGAAGCCGCTACCCGAAAGGAATCGAGTCGCGAGCCCTGAGCGCCGACATCGGCCTCCGTCTTCCCCAACTCCGGCCGAGCTCCGCCACCGCCGATTTCGTCCTCTGTGGGAGCCTCGCTTAATTCTTTGCACGTAGCCGTCCTCAGGAAGTCTGTAACCTGGTGGACACCGTGTCCTAGCCGCAGCCCGACTGAAGAAAGAGCTGCCGCCGTCGTCCAGAGGATTTCTGCCGCCGCCGAACCAATCGGTGCACCGCCACAGCCGACAAGACCTCGCCGGCCTCGTCAAACCTTACGGTGAGAGCCCAGATATCTGGTAGACACATATTTATGCATTAGTATTGCCAGATTGAGCTTGTAGAACGTTTTCCCCCGTCGACCCGAAAAGAGCCGCCGCTGGAGCTCGCCGCCGGTCGATATTCCGGTCACCCGAGGTGCCAAGAAGACACCCTTAGCTCCGCCGTGAACTCCTCTACCTTTTCTATTTTGGGCCCGACTACAGCCGAGCCGCCGTTCGCCGTCGCCGCCGCTGAGAAGCTCGCCGGCTCTGTCTCTCCTCTGTTCGCCACACCGGACCATCCACTCCTGGAACGGACGGTCCAATCCGTTGTCCCGCGCCCTGCTCTGCTCTGTCTCACTGGCCTGCGGGCCCAGGCTGTAAGAGAAATAAGAAAAGAAGAAAGAATTAGAAAAAGGTTAAAACTGAAATATCTTTCCAACAGAAAAATAGCCAAACTTTGAAAATTCATAAGTAATTCATTTTAACTCATTTTTGAGTGAAACCAATTTTGTTCAAGGGCATTCAAGGGCCGTGACGACTCCGGTTGCAGGGAGGGGGTGCCACGACGACACCGGCTGCAAGGAGGCCGCGACCACGCTGCTGGCTGTAGGGAACGAGGGCCTTGACCACGCTGCTCGCAGGGACGGCGCACGGGGGAAGAGAGGCCGCGACGGGGGGATCAGAAGCCACGATGCACGTGGGAAACAAAGCAGCGACGGGGAAGAGAGAGACCGCGACGTACGTGATAGTAATTATATTACTATCTTTTCCAATATATAAACGGGTCTATATTAGTTTGTATAGGATACGCTAGCTATTAGAAACACAAACACATACATGGTCTAATGGTAGGCGCCTATCTTCTTAACTCTGAGGTCTCAGGTTCGAAACTTGTTGGTGGTGTTTTTTTTTAATTTTTTATGTAACCATTAAAGTGGAGAACCTTAGGTATTGCAATGATGTAATTTTTCGTTGCTATATGTACAACCTTTTTGCAACGAACGAAACTATTACATACAACGAAACCATAATCGTTGCAACCTTAGTGATTGCAACGATTTATTTTTTTTCGTTGCTATATGTACCACTTTTTCGCAACGCAAGCGACTATTATATACAACGAAACATATTCGTAACCATCATATAAAGAGTTACAATATCACCTTAGTATTGCAACGACAATAAACTTGCTCGCAACTCAAATCAAATCGTGGCAATAGGAATCACTTATTGCAACCATTCAATAATTTGTTGCGATAACACTTACTTTTCGCAACGATCTCCATACTTAGGGCCACGGAACAATCTTCGTGGCAAAAATCCAATCTATCGCAACCAAAAGTGAAAATCGTTGCGATAACAACCCTTGTTGCAACCAAATCTCGCCGTTGCGACAAAAAAGCGTGGCATAAGGGTCAGAAGTTAGTAGTGTAGGTAAGAAGTAAAATGTACCCCTTCAGAAACCCTAAGGGCCTGACCAATCCTGATTAGCCTTTAGGCCACCCCCTTGGAAAGTGTGTCTGTCATAAATGAGTACCCAGGTGTGTTCCCTGAGGAATTACCAAGAATGCCACCAGATCGGGAAATAGAATTTTCCATTGAATTAGCACCAGGAACCGCTTCCATATCCAAACGACCATACCGAATAGCTGCAAACGAACTGATCAAAGTTAAGAAACAAATTGAAGAATTGGAATACAAAGGTTATGTCAGACCAAGCATATCCCTTTGGGGAGCCCCAGTGCTCCTGGTTAAGAAAAAGGATGGAACTCAACAGATGTGCGTAGATTACCGAGTCTTGAACAAGGTAACCATAAAGAACAAGTATCTGTTACCTCGGATCGACGACTTGTTTGATCAACTAAAAGAAGCTGTCGTGTTCTTAAAATAGATCTGAGAACCGAATACTATCAATTAAAGAATAGGCCACAAGACATGCCCAAAACTGCCTTCTCCACAAGATATGGCCTATACGAGTATACGGTTATGTCGTTCGGACTCACCAATGCTCCGGCTTACTTCATGAACTTGATGAATAAGATATTTATGGAGTACCTTGACAAGTTCATCGTGGTATTTATAGATGATATCCTCATTTACTCTAAGGATGAGCGAGAACATGCCAAGCATTTGAGACTATTCCTAGGAAAACTAAGAGAACATAAATTGTATGTCAAATTCTCGAAGTGCGAGTTTTGGCTGGATCGAGTGGCTTTTGTAGGACACGTCATTTCGGCCCAAGGAATAGAAGTGGACCCAAGTAAGATTGAGACCATCCTTGCTTGGAAGTCCCCAGCCTCGGTCACCGAAATCATAAGTTTCTTAGGCTTAGCGGGGTATTATCGAAGATTTATTGAAGAATTCTCCAAGATAGCTAAGCCTATGACCGAGTTACTAAAGAAGGAGAAGAAATTTGAATGGATGGAAGCTTGCGAGAAAAGCTTCCAATAACTCAAAAGAAGGCTAACCACCACCCCTGTCTTGAACTTGCCCGATATCCAGAAAGATTTTAAGTTATATTGTGATGCCTCTAGGCAAGGGTTAGGATGTGTACTGATGCAAGAAGAAAAAGTGATAGCCTATGCTTGACTAAGCATCCTATGTAGTAGCTCAACTGGTTTTAACTATCAGAGGAGTCATTTGTCAACTTAAAAAAATGAGTGATTTCATATGTAGGTGTACCTAAAAGAGTGTGCTTTGTATTTCTTGAAGCCCTGTAACTGCAGGTACTTCTGTATCTCTTTTTAATTTGAATGATTCTATAGCAAGGGAATAGTTGATTCTTGAAAATTTCAAAAACGAAATTCAAGTATATACCATAGTAAATATACCCAAATTGCAATTTTCAATTAAAATGTTTTTGCGACAACTTGGGTGAAGTTGAAAGTTGGATACAAGTTCTGTAGTAGACACACCCTTCTACATGTAAACAAAATAGGGGTGAAGCTAGCGGGCGTGTGTGGGGGTTGGTTAACCCACGCGCGCCGTCCGTACACCGCCGTCGTGCAAACCATAGGTTATTAAAACACTAATTACTTCCTAATTATCATCATTAGTATTTAATAAATTTTTAATTATAAAATAATACATAAATAAGTAGAGTTTAAAGTTTTAAATTTCAGTTGAAAATTTCAAAAATCTAATTAAAAGTTTTAAATTTTGGGTTGAAAATTTTAAAACTTGAGTAGATTATTTTAAATTCTTAGTTGATAGTTTTTAAATTTAAGTTGAAAGTTTCGAAAATTGAATTGACAGTTTCAAAATTAGAGATGAAAGTTTCAAATTAGTGGTACAAAGTTTGCTTATTTTTTTAATATTTTATTTTTTTTAATATTTTATATTTTATTTTTTTATTGTGCAGGGCAGCCGCGCGGGCAAAATAGTGTGTATTTATTTCAGTGGATATTCCTCCAAAAAACATTTTTAACGAATCAGTGTGCAAATCTTGCCACCAATCAACGCAGGATTGAACGAACAGTTGAAAGTACATTGTCATCAAAGCAAGTGGGTACATTTGTCTGTTCCTAGTGGTCAAGAAGTAACACACGAGTGGCAAATTGCAGCACAACTGCACAAGTGTTTTCACCTTTAGCACGTTTAGTTTTTTTTACAAGAGAGTTTAATTACATGTGGTTCGCTATATGTTATTACTGCTGGAGGAATATAATGTTTGCACTAAAATTCGATTTTTCGTGGCAGACGTACGTACGTCTCTAATGTAATAGGGATCAACTAAAACATTATTATTGACTTCATCTTTCACTCTAAATCTGAATGCCAACTTAATATAGATACTAGTACATCTTAAGCCTTTTTTTTTCTTTCTAACGTCCGACCATATGTATACAAAATGGGGTAAACTTTTTTGAATTTCAAATAGAAACAATATATATCATATTCACAACCGGTGGATCGATCGATGTCAACTGGTGATAGATAATGTGTCATCAGGCCGGGTTATTTAATCCATTTTCTAAATGAAAAAGATAATGTGTCATCGTCCTAGCTTAGCTTCAAACAGGAAACTAGTTAACTGCTGAATCCTGAACGTAAATTAAGTGCTACTTTTCCTGGTCGCTAACCCAGTATATTATACGGACTATTTATTAATATTATAAATATTGTTTTTAATTATATGTTGAATGTGCCGGTTTTTTTCAATTATAATGGATTAGATTAAACAGATTTTCAGTATTTCACACATCAACTACAACATACTAATTATTAATTTCAAATTTTATACTTAAATTAATAAAACACTAAATTAAGAATCCATGCTGGTAAGGTATCACATGTTTATTAAATTACGAATTTAGACTTATTAAATTAGGGTCTATGCCATTTTCAGTTACATGATTTATATTTAACATGGACTGTTAACATGATCTACGGTCACGATAATACAATCTATATAATCAATGATAGATTTTTTTGGATTAACATAAGAGCTCTTAGAAAGTGCCTAATTAATATAGGTATAAATAGATAGATTGCCATTTGGATCACTCCAAGCAAATAGACTTCGGGTCTGTTTGGTAGAGCTCCAGATTCTATGATTCTGATCTTGCGATTTTGATTTTTATGGAGATTTTGTGAATTCTTATGGCGATTTTTAATTTTCGTTCGTTGGATTCTCACGAGAAGCCGTCTTTTACCTGATTCTCCATTCATGTGTAAAATTAAGAATCACAGTGGATCGATTCGGCTGAGAATCGGAGGGATTTTTTGCCCGTTTGGCTCAGCTCCAATTGATCCGATTGAGAATCACCCCCAAGAATCCCTACCAAACGCACCCAATATTGTTCATAATTAAGTGTTTCTTTATTATTCTTGCTGAGATACCAAAAATCCTGATACCTTTATAGCTAGCGTTGCAATATATAGCAAGAGGTATACATTAACAATACTAAGAAGTGTGTTATCTAAAAAACTTTAAATGAAAATAAAACAAGACAACTGCTTTGGAGACTAAAACTCAAAAGTTAATGTACATTTATTTTTAGCACCGAGGGAAGCATGGACTTGCAAACATACCTATATAGTACATGTAACTATAATGAGTGAAACAAGGCCACACACTTGATAAGACATGATACGATGCATTATGGAGGGGTATCTCGATGATCATCAGTTGATATTTTGTATCGGCAATGAAGATGGACGGGTTATGAGTCAAACCTAAAGCTCAATGATTGTGAAAGACAAGAAAAATTAGATAGGTTCAGACTTTCGACGAGAGATAATACCCTAGTCCTGGTATCGTGGGTTGCTTTTCACTTGTGGTTTGTGGATGAGTTGTTTCCCAAAGAGGCTTCCTATCCATCTTATATAGAATAAATAACAAGGGTTACAAGATAACCCAACTAGATATGGTCTAGAGTTCACTTATGTTTACCATAAGTATTTGGCTAGGTTTCTATCCAAGGTAATATAGCTGTCGAGTTCTATTCTATCTATAATTATATAGGCTAGACCACCTTCAATGTGTAGCCATATTTGTCTTTTGTAAGGTTATCCAAGATCCATGTCCTCTGCAATTACATAAGGATTGTCCGTACGTGCTCTAACAAGTTGGCGGCCGGATCATTGATCATGCTTGACCAATTAAAGATGGTGCATATATAAGAGTACTTGCCAGTACGTTAATTCATAATATGGTTTTGATTAGGACATGAAACCACAATGCGTGCGAACCTAAACAATCTTTTGTGATCGATGTGATCCTAACAGTATCGAAGATGATGATGCGAGGTTGCGCAAGATACCGATCCACAGGTACATGCGATCGATAGAGTGCGGTTAAGGTGCACTGAATCATGAAAACGGTCTGCCTAGTTAAGGCTGGGTTGTGGTTGTCGTGCTGTACTGCATTCGTTGTGTTTATTATTTGACTTGTCGTTCTGCCGTGGATATAAAACTAGCTTTTAATCTCTGTCTCTACTATTATAAACAATAAACAGTGTTTTTCCTGAAATTTTGTCCGTCGCCTGAGTCCAGATCGATTTCATCTGTCTCTCCTGATCGCCTTAAAAAAAACCGCCCCAATGCATGAGCACTATATTGGATTGGGACTCCGCGTCCGATTGCTCCAAGACATTGTATATCGACACCCTGTCCCAACCCAACACGTGGCAAATTAAATTCGATCGGACCAATGCCCGACTAATTTGGATACCGCTGTCCCCCACAAATCCTCTGCGTTTGATTAGTTTCTTCATTCTAGAAATCAGTTTGGATGCGAGGGGTGGACCTTCTGTCCGACCCCTTCGCTACTGCTCCCAGCAGAAGGGTGCCGTGTTTGCCTCCTGCCAGGGCTAGGCTGATGGGCTAGGGGCTCGTCCTCTCGCTGCGATTGCCAGCAGTAGGTCAAAGCTTATCCACAGAATATGCTGCCCGTCCCCTGTCACTGTAGAGGGGATATGCTAGTTTGCTTCTTGATATGATGTTTCGTCAAATTGGGGCAGTTGCAAACATCGCACCTTATGCTGATTAATTAACTATGCAGACTTAGATCAATTTTCCGTTGATGCAAGTGAGGCGTTGTACGGTTCTTGGTTTTTCTTTTACTAATAATCAGAGCTGCCAATTTAGGAGATGAATGCCATTATGATGAAGTTACAACTTATGTTAGAACTTTGTCCTACACCGTATTTAGTTTATCTTTGTTGTATAGAGATTAGATTTTGTTTTGTGTTTTCTCTTGGTTATTAACACCCTAATATATGGTGGGATTTGATTGATATGTATTACCGATTTTGAGGGAGTATAACGATTTCCAAACTGTAAAGATAGCCTTTGATCTTAGTGCGGTTTTTTTCAACTACTGCCTACTAATTATTATGGGCACACTTTTAAACTGCTAAACGGTGTGAATTTTGAGAAAACTTTATATATAAAAGTTTCTTAAAACATTTAAATAAATCTATTTTTTAAGTTTCATAATAGTTAATACTAAATTAAGTACTAATTGAGTGTCTTCTTCAATAATCCAAGTAGCTTTCCGTTATTAGATCACGTTTAATGTTTTTCTCCATAATTTTCCATCTATGATTTCCTTTTGTTATTTAGAGTGAAGTAATTTTCATGCTCAGATGAAGCGAGTGCGACGTGATAGCTAGCACACGAGGTAATGTTGTGGTCCGTAACATCCAAATACAACAAATGTAACACCTGTAATATCCAAGTACTACAAATACATATACAGTGTTACAGCCTAAACGAGTAGTTTATCCCGTTGCAACACATGGACCACTTTTCTAGTCATATATATATATATACATACACTATGTTTCACATAACAGATTAATTAATAAAGGTTGGACAAAATATGTTATTCATGTCATGTTTTCAGGATGTATAGTATCGTTGATAATATAGATTAAACAAAGGGATAGCTATGTTCTTAACCTGTTCTCAACTTCATTGTGATTTTTCATTTTTCCCTTACTTCAGTTTTCATCTTTGTAATTTTGCTCTTCAGTTTTCCGCATTCCAATAAGAGGGCTTAATGCTGTCAACTTTAATGTATAGTATCGTTGATAATATAGACCATGACAGGATTGCCACTACTTTTCTGAGGACTTTGCGATTTTGCCACTGTTTTGACATCAAGAATTCTGACATGAATTTCACCCTGGTTTTGACATGAATGTTCCCATATTCAATTTGAAACAAATGTGGGTAAGCACAATCTCGATGTGATTTTTGAACCTATTTGGACATGAATTTTCACACCATTAAGTCCTTTTAATAGAATGGAGGCCAAGAATCATTACTACAAAACAACTAAATCATACTGTCTTATTAGTGTCAGTCAGAAAAAATCCAGTATTGATAGGGGGTTTTCCACCCACACAGTGGGCCCATGGCCTTTGTAGGTAAGAACATGCACATATGTCAACACATCACATCAGGGCTGGTAGGGGGGCAAGAACACGCACTGATTACTGTGCGGACAATCTGTGTTGGTCTAAACAACTCGTCGGCACTGCTGATGCCCCAATCAGTGCTGGTTTGTGTTCTAAACCGGAACTAATCATTGCTCTATAAATCACTTCATCACCTGGCCGCCCATCTCAAGAAGCCCAATCAGAACAGGCAAGGAACACTGTTCTGCTCATATCTAGCTCGGTAGGGCAGTTGTGAGATTTTGCAATTTTTCTGTAATATTTGGGAATTTTTTTAAGCTCTTCCTGGCTCTATATTAACTTTAGTGAAGTAGTAGATTTCCTCACTATTAGTGTTAATTCATTTTATTTTTTATGTCTTGCACATGATAAATTGTTCACATAGAGCTTTATTATGTGAAAAATAATCATTGCAATTTTTGTCCTCTCTCTCAATTGTGCGTTAAAATAATTGTAATGTTGTATAAACTTAGTTAGCGGCAACATAATTTTTTAGTTCATATTCTTACATGTATTATTTATGCATGCACATAAACCTAGCTACAAATATTTAGATATTTCCTTTTCTCTTTAAGTAACTAGACTACAAGGAGGAGTTTATTTATTAATAGGATATATGTATCAGTTTGAATTCTTTTTATGAAATTTTACAGATGTATCGATGGTAGATGTACCATTCAAAATGCGCCTCCTGAGCGTGCATTAAAGGAGTAGCTACATTTCAGCTAAGCGCAGTAGAGAAAATTAGGGTACAACTAATAAATATGGATTTTTATACTATGCCCATCTGTTGATTGCAAGAATGGGAAAGTGCTTTCTATCCAAAACATACATCAAAACCTGATAACATGTGGTTTTATGCCTGGATATACTTGTTGGAGCAAGCACATCAAAGATGAGGATGAGATTCTTGTTGGAGAAAGCGCGACGGGTAATGACATGCTTAATGAGGAGTGACACGGGTTTGTTGATGATGGTCCATCCCCATCGGTTGACGGCGTCCCTATTTAAGATGATCTAGGCTAGATGCTGCACGACGGGCTAGGGGATGAGTACAAGACCAATGATAAAGATAGAGAGAAGTTCGACTGCATCCATAGGGACAACAAGACAATACTCTTTCCTGGCACCTCAAGCCACTGCCAGCGGCCATCAGTGTTGGTTCACGATCCGGCACTGATGGGGGGGGGGGGGCTATCAATGCCCAAAGTTTAGTGACTATTGGGAAATCGGTACAGAAGAGACTTTCCAACTGGTACAGATGAGACTTCCCAACCGGCACAGATTGACATTTTATGCGGTCGTGAACAATCTTCACTTAAAACAATGAGGGCAACATCACAAAGTTAAAAATGTAAGGGTAAAATCTGTAGTTGAAAATAAGGGTAAAAATACAATTGTCTCTAAAAGAAAAGGAGTTTACATAAAACTATAATATCTAAAATTTGTTGACCAAATGATAATATGGCAATCCACTGCAACGGCAAATGGAGTCTAAGGTAGCCTTTGAACTGGCTTCCCCACCCGGATTATAAACTGGACACAAAACAAGAAACGTTATTAGCGCATGATTAATTAAGTATTAACTATTAGAAACTTGAAAAATGATTTATTTGTTATTTTAGAGATACTTTCATATAGAAAATTTTTGTAGCAATTCGGAAAGCGTGCTTATAGAAAAACAAAGTAGAACCAGAAGCCTGAAGCTTTCTGGAACAGCACCTAATTAGGCATTGGGCATATTGGACTAGATAAGTAATCTAAAACAACATATATTCGTGCCTAATATACACGAAGACATTAAACATCCAAACTGGATATATAGTGCTAGCTAGCTACATGGAAGATCCAAACTTTACAAAAGGAAAGATCATTGGGGCGCGTTTAAGCTAGCCCTGAACATGGAATAAATTAATTGATGTGGGGTCTGCTATGTATCAGGCTACCAGCCACGTACTACGTACTCATTAAAAAAACCGCACACAAGCAGGCAAACGACAGTAGTATGCATATGCAGGAAACTGTTTTAGCTATCTTGGCCCATCACGTACGTACGAGACATTACAGTGTTCTTCCTTGCCAATCTTACTGAATTGACACGTAAATTAAGCTTTTAATTAACGTGTTTAACTTATTAAGAATTCCCGAATTCAAAGCTGATAAAGCCCGGGCAATTGGTTATACCAAGAATCGTTGGTTGTAGTTTCAATCTTTCAGCTGACACAGTGCAGGCATGCCCTGCGTGGTACGACGTTTTGGCACGCAACGGCCGACACTACTAGCTTGGTACTCCCTCACCTTTTTGTTTCACAAAGCGGGTTAGTTCAAACTTTAACCAACCAACATCATATAAAAAAGACGGAGGGAGTGTTGTACTTTGACGGATTGCGATGCATATTATTTTTGTCTGTTTTGCATGTTAAAACTCCAATTAGATGTTTGCAGTTCTAGCTGTAGGACACCATGTCACAGTCTGATTTTTTCAAAAAATTGATAAATTATTTCTAAGAATTTATATTAAAGAAAAACCAATTAATCAAGTGGAATTACATAAGGGAAATAAAATTTCCTAAATAAATAATGGTTCGATTTATTTTTAATAACTTCTCTATGTTAAATAACACACTCTAGAATTTTCTTGGAATTTTGATAGCAAAAATTAATTTTAACATTACAAAGATTATTTCAATGATTAATTTAAATGGAAAAGCTGAATAAAAAACCTTCTCTCCTCTCCCTGGGTCAATTTCGGCCCAAAGTCCTCTAGCTGGCTTGGCTACTCCTTCCTTTTCCCCTCTACGGCCTATCTCTTTTCCTTGGCCCAGCAAGGCCCAAGTCGACCCAATCTGAGCGCCCATGCTCTCCTCTCCGTATCTCTCTGACAGCTCGGGCCCACACCACAGGGTTGTTCCCTACCTCCGGCCTAGAGTCCTCCTGACGTTCGACGCTGCCTCCTCCGCGCAATTCGGTTGCTTCGATCGGGTTCTTCCAAAATTGGTTGTGGGGTTTCTATCCCCTTATTTTTTTCTTTTCCCCCCAAAATTGGAGCCAAATCCCGTGGAGATCGACGTGGTTTCAAGCTTGTTTGGAAATTGGCGAACCCGATCTTTTCATCGCCTCTAGCTTCCGTATCTGCCGTGGATTCCCTTGCCCCAAGCTATAAAAAGGATGCCCGAGCTCCCCTCTATCTATTCTGCCTCTCGCTCAGGCTCTCCCGTGCCCTAGCTGCACCCGCCTTATTCCGATCTCTCCCCACCACGCGTCGCCACTTCGAGCCATCGTTTCCCATCAAAAGTTGCCGCTCTGGATCTCGTTGTCTTCACCATCAACATTGCAGAAGCAAGAGGAAGCCTGGCCGCCCATTTTCTGAAGCCGAAGACAGCCAAAGGACATACTCATCGACAAACTGAAGACATCCCTCGCATAAAGCTCACCGCCGGCTTCTTCCGTCGGCGTTTGTCGTCGCCCTTGGTTTGGTAAGGATCATCGTCTCCTCCTCTATCCGTTGGCACCTTCGCCATCCTATGCCACGCCGTTGTTCACTAGCTGGCGAGGTGACGTGGCGGTCCCAGTCAGCCGCCCCGTTAGCGCCGGCTCTTCCTCCTGGTCTTCGTGGACGTTGCATGTCCATCGGCATGGCATGCCGATCCCGATCAGATCCTAATCGTCTATCCGCTGTGATCCATCTCGGTGCACCAGGTTTATGATGGACCGATCTCCCTATCTCTTTTACAAGTGGGTCCCACTTGTTAGTGACCTTGGCTGTTCTCTGTCTTCTAGGCTGACATCATAATCCTTTTAAGATTTTTAATAAATGCTTTAATCTATTTAAATCTTCTAAAATTCATAACTAATGCATGCGAACTCAGAATGAGGTCGTTCAAGTATCAAAATTCATCTAGAATCAAGATCTACATGTTTGCCTACTGTTTATTTCTTTGTTTTGCATGTAATCATGTAGTTTTCGACGTTTCGGAGGATCGCGACTTCAACAGAAGAGTTTCAGAAGACTAATTGAAGAAGCAAGGTAAGTCACACAACAATCCCCTTTGGCATATTGATTCCAATTGCAAAAATTATTTTAGTTTACTAATATTGCATGCATTTTCGAATGTCACATTATTATTGGGTCATTACTATATTCCTCTATCCTTTGAATATGGCCATTGTTTGCTATGGATACCTTTAGCTTGATACCTTGGGAAATTAATGTTGACATACATGATCTTACATAATGGTTTGGCTAGATTAAAGAGTTTTGCTTAGCCATGCTTTGAAAGACTAGTATCATTTTTTGTGGGATAACATATACTTCACTTATGATTCATTAATGGTTAATTATTGGTAGCTAACTACTGTTGGTCATGGATGGTTAGTTAATATTTCAACTAATACTTGACTAATTGTGGGTTGTGAGCATATGGTTTTGATGGTCGTGCCTAGGGATGGCAATTGTGCCCATTCGCGGGCAAAAACCCTATAGGGTTGGGTTTGTTCTGCACTTAGTACCCATAGGTTTCTTGTTAGTTCCGATGCCCGCTTCACCCGTTTACCTATCACACTAACTGACATATGGGCCCTCAGTCAACTAAGTATAAAAGCAGCCAGCTAGGTTTCCACCTTTTCATCTTTTCCTTCCCCTTTCTTCACAGTCGCCAGCTAGCACAGGGAGGAGGCGGTTACCCTGGCCGCCTATCACGTCCCAAACTAAACTTCCTCGAAGGACGAGTCTGAGTCATAGAACAATCCTACATAACAGTACTAGTCCCAGGAATTTAGTGATAGGACAACAAGAAATGGAACCGTCATGGCACAACTGTCTTTATTAACAGATATAGTCTTACAGACAGGTTGGAACCGTGGACATACCCTGATTTCACAACGATACATTAACAAAAGAGCGGAAGTGGAAAACTAGCCCAAAGCCACAAACGCAACTCAAAAACTAAGCCACACACTAAAACTCCTCGAAGCCAGCCTACTCCAGAAAAACTCCTCACCAGTTGGATCTATCTCTTCTTCCATCACTAGGGGGGATAGATATATAGAGCAAGGGTGAGTACTAGTGTACTCAATAAGTCATGGAAACTAAGGTGTTTAATGTAAGCTTCAAAGAATGGCTGGTTGTGTCGATGTTTTACACCGGCAATAAATATATGGGGCTACTCGGCGGATGGAAACTCGGTGGATTGCAAAGGAACACAGGAAGATTTTATACTGGTTCAGGCCCTCAATGTGAGGTAATACCCTACGTCCAGTTTATATGTATTCCTTTGAGGAATTATGGTGGTGATTCTGATGAACCGTATGGCCGTGTGCTTCTATGAGCTCGTCTTCTGCCCGCATGGGGCGCCCTGCCTCCCCTTATATACTTGGGATAGGGTTACAAGGTAGGAGTCCCCATCGGATTACGACTAGGAGATCTCCCCTTAGAGATATAACGTACCCGACTAGGACTGTATATTCCTTTCTATACAAGGCGAAGTCTGCCGAATCTAGCTATATCTCTAATTATAAGGCTAGGCCCATCCTCTATCCGAGTGGCCCATATGCTTGTCATGAGGTACCCGGGGCCCATGGCACCCACAGGTTGTTTTGTCATTCCGTTTTATTTGAAGATCCTATGAATACAAGGTGTGTGCTTCTCAACAATCGGAGTGAGGTGAATTCTTGCTCGGTTAGAGTGAGTTGTATGAGTCTTTGATTCAGCACAACTCTCAAAAGTTAGCTTCGCGGGATTTGGCTGCACCAGCCGATCCATCAAGATTGGGCCCACAGTTCAGAAAACGGATTCCCAATCCACAACATCCTTTCACAAACAGTAGTCAAACAAAACTACACTAAGAAATCGCCTCACATCTGCCCATTACCATGGGTATGGCTGTTTAAACAGTTTACTTTTGCAGAGGAGGTACACTTTACCCACACGACATGACTTACCCTATCACCTAGCTCGCGTAGAATGGACATGACTGGTGACTAGGGGTTTTCGTGACAAGGCATTTCTAGAGTCGACGCTAGGTTACCTCATTCCAACTGGAGGGGTCCAAGACCAACAACAGGGTAGGTCTGAGACCATACTGTGCCAGGAACCCAGGAGGCATCCCCACTGCTCTCCTGTATGATCCACAGTCCATTGGCATGCAAGGCATCCCTGGGTAGCTAGTTACTCAGCCAGGGGTTGTTCCATATCACCCATGTGGTTGTATCATTGTATGTTCGGATGAAATTCCAAAGAAATCGGTCCTTAACTGTGATGCAGGAGACTCGCGCTACTGGCACAATTCCCGCACTGCGAGTTTTGTAGATTTATTTTGTTTTTCAAGGCACCGACCTAGGTGTCGGGTTTTCCAAGGTTTTGCAAACCCAAGTTTTACCCATCTTGATCATTTTTAAATTTGATAGGGGATCACTGGTACCATTCCCGTCGGCACAGGTACCGAGATCAATCAAGAGAGGTGACAAGGATATTCAAGGGATCACAAATTGTCAAAGGGTCAATGCAGCAAGTTAGGTTGGCAACCAGTCGATTGGCTCACAACCGTGGCCGAGAAATTCACCGCGTAACCTAAGTAATGTATTTTTGGCAATTAAAATACATAGTTCCAAAATTATGGCACAACATGTTTAAAGATGACTTGCCTTGCTCAAGGCTTGAAGCTTCTCCCTCGAGATCCGCATCCTGAGGCTCCTCTGTCTTCGAGGCTACATGCAAAATGAGGCAACTCAACACAAGGACCAAAATAAAAGCCCTATTAGTGACCTCTAAGCGTTCCATCAGATAAATCTCATTCTTATAAAAATTTTGAAAATGGAACAGAGTCAATCGAACGAATGGTTGAGAAGATATATTTTTGAAGATTTATGGAATTTCTGGACTATTGGAAAAGAATCTAGAAAAGGTTTTCACGGTTTTATTCCTATCTGGGCCGCTAACGGTTGGGGCCCAGCGGTCAGGGGAGAGATTAGATGGCCAGCGCACAGTAGTTGGGACGAGCCCACGGGCGACTGTCGATGCTTTGCACCGGCAATAAAACTATGGGGCTACTCGGCGAGGGTGAATTCGGTGGACTGCAGAGGAACACAAGAGAATTATACTGGTTCAGGCCCTCAAGATGAGGTAATACCCTACGTCCAGTTGAGGTGTTATTCCTCTGAGGTGTTTGTAGATTGATGATCTGGTTGCTCTTGTTGTGCTTGCCCTGAGGGGCGCCCTGCCTCCCTTTATATACTAGGGGACAGGGGTACATGATAAGGATCCCAGTCGGATATGACCAAGGGATTTCCTTCTTAGAGATAGAATCCTATCCGACTAAGACTATATTTCCTTATTATACAAGGTACAGCCTGCCGGGTGCTATCTTATCTCTAATTACATGGTCCGGCCCATCCTCTATCCGAGTGGCCCATGTATTGGTAATGAGGTACCCGGGGCCCATGGCCTCCACAGTAGCCCCTGAGACCTTCATAGTTGAGTCACAGCTGATGCCGAGTGCTCGTCCTCCACAGTGAAGGTTGCCCGAGTGCGATGCGCCCGAGTACTCTTTGTCCGAGTAAGTCTTCTCTCGAGTCCTACTTCATGTCAGCTGGCAGCGAGGCTATGAAGGGCTTCATATAAATATATGAATAGTGTGCGCCAAATAGGCGCACCTATTAGGTGTAGCCCCCGACTTTGTGCTTAATTGTGAAGACAATTAAACATAAAGTCAAAGATCTTTGACCTGGAAGTCTTTCCCGAGTAGATTACTACGGGTTTTTGTGACCCTTCGGTATCATGTCAACCGAAATAAAATTTATAGTCTTACCGAATAGGAGACTACTCGTATGTAGGACTCTTCGACTTCATGTCAGTCGGAATATGAGTTTATAGTCTTGCCGAGTAGGATGCTACTCATATACGGGACTCTTCAGCGTCATGTCAGCTGAAAAAAGGGGTTTATAGTCTTTTTCGAGTGGCGTCCCACTCAAAAGTTAGACTCTTCCGCATCATGTTAGCGGGAATGAAGATTTATAGTCTCTCCCGAGTAGTGCACTACTCGAAAGTTAGACTCTTCAGCGTCATGTCGGCTGAAATAATGTTGCTCATGGCAACTGGTGGCCACGCATGTAGGCCGAGTACCACTTTATGAAAATAAATCCATGGCGTGGTCAGGTGTACTCGAGAAAGATACCTGTATCCCCAATTTTAATGAAGACCAGCTTGTGATCCTTATAAGGATATATCCTCAAGACCTGGTGGATAAAACAGGTACCCAAACATATATGTTTAGCAATAAGGCTCTCATGAAGCATATCTGTTTACCTATCGGCTCTTGTTAGCAGCACCAGCACTATAATTTCAACTTAGCCTGCGGACGGCCCACATGGAGCATGCTACTGTAGGAACTCGTATCTTGTTGGCCCAGTGCGGACTGTGTAGGCCCAAGCCCATTTAGTCGGCATTGGTTATAAAAGATGGGGAGAGAGAAAAAGATTCCGTCGTCTTCCCCAGATCAGCCAATCTCTTCATCTTCCTCCTTCGGGCCCAACGTTTCGCCTCCCGCACGGCTAGGGTTAGCTGCTACTATTCCCCACCCGAACTCGGGCGATTTCAATCCTCTCCGTTTGCTCCAAGCCCCCGATTTGTTTTTCCCCAAATCTCATCACCTCCAGTCATGCCGAAGGCTTTGGATCTTGCGGGGGCGTTGGGAAGTTCTTGGCCGGTGTCGGATTGTGGCTCGATGAAGTTGAAGCGGCTGGAGAACGAACTGAAGTTGCCCAGCCAAGAGGTGATTCGCTGGCGGCCGGCCAGGGATGAGTGGAGCCCGAGTCCCCGACCTGGAGAAACGGTAGTTTTCGCCTCCCTTTTCGATCGAGGCTTGTGCCTTCCATCTTCTGATTTCTTCCGCCGCATCCTTGATTTCTACGGGCTGGAGTTAGTGCATCTGAACCCCAACTCCATTCTTCAGATCTCTATTTTCGTCACTTTGTGTGAGTGCTATTTGGGTGTGGAACCCCATTTCTTCTTCTTCAGGCATTTGTTCCACATTAAGCCTCAGCCCTCCAAATCCAACATTAGTGTAATCGGGGGGGCTGGTCTTCAATTGAGGGGTGATAGGAAAAAGTCATATCTTGATCTTTCCTTGAAGTCCTCCTTGAAAGGCTGGCACAAGGAGTGGTTCTATTGCGCAAATCTGGCACCCTCCTTGCAGCCATTTACCGGCCTGCCGCCAGTGTTTTCGCCGAATTGGTCGGCAGACCCGACCTATGAGGAGATGGGTCAAGTGCACCTGCTATTAGCGAAGCTGGATAACTTCAAGAAGGCCGGCCTGACTGGTCCCTGGGTAGCCAGGCGGTTCCTGACCCGGCACTTCCAGCCCCTGAAGCTGAGGAGCGCGTTTGGTTGGGACTACCAGGGAAAAAATGACTCTGACCGAGTTAGTCGGGAGTCGGCCGACGAGCGGAAGGTGACGGAGACCTTGTTTGGATACTTCTCCAGCGGGGTAATCGAAACCGAAGACAAGAAGAGACACATTGCGTCTTTCAGGCACAACCGGCCTCGGACCGAGGTAACATCCGTCTTCCCTTCGTAGCGTATGCTTGTGGGCTCAAATGTCTGAGTTTCCAGCAGCACTTAATGTATCTTGTTGATTTTCTTGTAGTGGTGCGTGGAGTTTGATGAAGACTCCCGTCCATTGTCGGCCGTTGCATCGAAGAAGAGGCCGAGGAGTCCCTCCGCTGCCCAACCCGACTCCAAGAGAGCGGGGAAGAAGCTGATTTTATATTGGGGCGAGGGGGCCATGACGGCGCGCGCCGTGAGCGGAAGCTTGAAAATAAAGGACGCCGCTGCCGCGACGCCCATTCGATCGAGCCCCAGGCTGAGACCTGCGAATTTGAGCCCGACGTTGTCGAGCCCGGTCGTAGCGCCGGCGAGGGGTCGGCAGGAGCAAACGCCGCCAGGAGCGGAGGCGCCCGAGCCGACCGTACCGGAGTCGGGGCCGACTCAGGTTGATGCGCCACCGCCGACCGAGACGCCGGCTAGGTCAACTGCCGAAGCTAGCGCTCCGCCGGGGAGCAGGTCGCCTGGCAAGAAGCTGAAGTTCTCTAAGAGGTGTGCTGCTCTGGGTCTTCTGAAGTCTTTGTGTGTTGAAGTAATGTCTTGATGTCATGCTTCGTCGTGCAGAAACCAGGCCGATGTCGATCTCAAGGAGGTCGACCCGTCTGCTCCACTTGATGAGCCTGCCCCAGCCGAGCCAGCGGCCGTGGACACACCTGTTGAGCCGACGGCCAGCCCGGTTGCTGAGACCGAGGTGGCTCTGACTACAGGGCCGCTGCCGCCACCCGACCGAGAGGTGGCTGCTGAAACTGAGGCCCCAGCCCCCGAGGCGCCACACGTTGTGGAAGCCGCAGACGGAGCCCCTGAGCCGGTCCCCGAAGTCATGGGGGAGGGCGATGCTGAGGCCAGGACCCCGTCGCTGTCGTGGTTGTCGTCGTCGCCGTCGCCGCCGCCGCCGGAGATCCCACATCTGCCTCGGATCGAAGCTCCTCCACGTGTGATGCCCCGGACCTTTACGTGGACAGCTCGCGACGGTACTGTGAAAAGCTTCAGGCTCGATGAAGTCATTGCCAGGAGAGAGCGCGAGAGCCTGCTTCGTGCCGCCATCAGCGGGTCGCAGGGGGTCGCGGTATGAGTCTTGTAGTAAAGCTCTGGTAATCTTCGTGTTTTGATGTCTGACTTCGTCCTTGATTTGTCTTTTGTCTTGGGCAGAAACTTGTTGACCGCAATGAGGCGATGACGGAGATCTTGGTCGAGGTAGCTCCCCACCTCGCAGAGTTGGAACAGCTCTGGGCCTTGAAGGCCGAGATGGAGGAGCGTCATGCGAGGAGGGAGGCCTGGTTGAAGGGCAGCACCGATCAACTCAGGGCGGAGACATGGACCCTAGCCGGAAAGATCAGAGGTAGATTCCTCGAGTATATCTTCCCGACTGAACCGTTGATGTATTCATCCAGCTGCCTTGTTCTCGACTGCCCAGTTGTGTCATGACTGCACGGTTGAGCTCTTGGCTAATCTGTGGTGCAGACCTCGAAGCGGAGTTAAAGACCCGAACAGAGAGGGAATCGCAGCTGAAGGAGGCCGAGGAAGCCAAGGCCGAGCTTGAGAAGGTCAAGGCCGACCTGACAAAGGCCAACACCGAGCTTGACCGGGAGAAGTCCGAGTTGGAGAAGGCCGTCGTTAAGCTCGGTAAGGAGAAGGCCGAACTGGAGAAAACCGTGGCTGGGTGGGAGGCCGACTACGAAAGTAAGTCCTCAACCCGACTGTGATCTTAGCCAATCCACTAATTATCCTGTGTGTAGCCGAATTTGACAAGCTTACTTGCCGGCTGATCTGGGCAGACATGAGAACTAATGTCCGGGCCCAGTATCAGTTCTACACGGAGGAGATAAGGTTGATCAGGGAGTCACGGGAGGCCCTTGTCGGGTCCGTGAAAGGGCTCCTTGACCTTATAGATCCCCGCCCGGTGGGAACCAGCTGCAGCAGAATCCCTCAGATAGTGGGGCGTCTTGAGGATGCACCGAGTGCCTTGAAAAGGTACTCGGATGAGCGTGTTGTCGCCGGCGTGGCCCAGACCCTGGCGATGACCAGAGCGGATATTGAAGCCATCGGGGAGGGGTTTGCCGAAGAGACGACGCCATAGGAGGCGCTGGAGCTGATCGCCCGGGCGAAGCCGACTGCCGAGATAATTACCCGAGACCTGGGTCCATGAGGGCAATTTGTCATGTAGTCGGGACATATGAACTTGTATAAACAAGCATGTGTAAATATGTGTGCAATGCCGCCAAGCTTATTATTCAGTTGTCATTAGCTTTACTTGACCGTGTAGCATGCACCGAGTTAGTCTGTCAGAACTTAATAAAAACGTTCGAAGTAAGAGGCTGTACTCGGGCAAACGTGACAGTTGTAGTAAGGCTTCATAATCGAAGTGAAATAAGCTCGTATGTTATTGACAACGCACATATATACATGCAGCCCCCGACTCACTACTCGATTGTACAAGCGGCGTAGTGAGTCAGAAGAACTGTACACATGAAAATTATAAAACTCAGGTATAGAAAGGACGTAGCTGTTCTATGTTCCATGAGTTGTTGATGAGAACGCCGTCTTCGGTCTTCAGTCGGTAGGCGCCTGGCTAGGTAACCTTGGCTATAACGAACGGCCCTTCCCAGATTGGGGATAATTTATGCCTGTCTTTGGTGGTTTGTATTTTCCTCAGAACAAGATCCCCGACCAAAAAGTCGCGGCCACGGACATTGCGATTGTGGTAGCGGCGTAGGCCTTGAAGATACCTTGCCGACTGGATAGTTGCGGTGTCTCTTGCTTCTTCCAGCTGATCTAGTTCGACCAGTCGGGTATTGTTGGAGTCATCTTCTGAGTAGGCCTAGACTCGTGGAGAGCCGAACTGTAACTCGGTAGGTAGCATAGCCTCGGCACTGTAGACCAGAAAGAAAGGGGATTGCCCTGTTGCCCGACTAACCGTGGTTCTGAGAGACCAGAGAACGGATGGGAGTTCTTGTACCCACCGGCCCGCATATGGTTGTAGTTGGTCAAATATCCTGGCCTTGATGCCCTGTAAGACCATACCGTTGGCTCGTTCAATCTGCCCGTTGCTCCGCGGGTGTGCCACAGATGCATAGCAGATCTTGATGCCGAAATCGTCGCAGAAGTCTTGGAATACGCCCGCCGCGAATTGAGTGCCGTTGTCAGTGATGATGCGGTTAGGGACTCCGAAGCGGTATAATATACTCATGATGAAGTCCTTTGCTCGTGCCGATGTAATTGTTGCAACGGGTTTAGCCTCAATCCACTTGGTGAACTTATCCATCGCGACGAATAAATGTGTGAACCCGCCTAGCGCTTTCTTGAAAGGCCCGACCATGTCGAGCCCCCATACTGCAAATGGCCAGGAGATGGGGATAGTTTGGAGTTCCTGGCTGGAAGGTTTGTTTGTCTTGCGTAGAACTGGCAACCCTCGCACTTGCAAACGATGTCTTTGGCGTCTGTTACTGCTGTGGGCCAGAAAAATCCCTGCCGGTATGCCTTTTCGACTAACGTCCTGGATGCGGCATGGTTGCCACATATGCCCGAGTGGATCGAGTGCAGGATCTGCTTGCCCTCCTCGGTGGTGACACAGCGCATAAGGACACTGGATGCACTCCTTCGGTACAGGTCTTCTCCGACTAGTAGGAAGCTTTTGCTTCGACGCTTTATCTGCTCGGCTTGACTGCGATCTTCTGGGAGTTCATCGTCCGTGAGAAATTTGACAACAGGAGTCCTCCAGTCTTGACATATGTGCAGCACCTCATCTGTGGTCGGGGTAGGCTCGCCTCCCGACTGATCTGGTGCCGGTTTCTTCTTGACTGATGGCTCCATGAGTTGCTCGACAAAGATTCCAGCTGGAACTGCTTCTCGTTTGGATCCCATGTTTGCCAGCTCGTCTGCTGCATCATTGTATTGGCGCAGGACATGTGTGATTTCCAGCCCATCGAACTTGTTTCCAGCTTACGGACCTCCTGACAGTATGCCGGCATGGTGTCGTCGAGCAGGTCCAGTCTTTCATGACTTGGTTTACCACGAGTGAAATCTCCACGCACAACCAGTCGACGAATGCCGAGTGATATAGCGAATGTGGAGCCCGTGAACAAGTGCTCGTACTCGGCGACATTGTGGAAGCCGGAAGTGGATTGTAGAACGTACTTCAGTTTTTCGCCATGGGGACGTCAATATGACTCTGCCCGGGCGCCGCCGATCCGTAGAGAAACCGTCGAAGTACATTGTCTAGTACTCTAGCTTTGCGTTGGTGTAGGCAGTTGACTTCTGTCCACTCGGCCACGAAGTCGCTAAGCTTGAGACTTGATTGCTGTCCGTGGCTGAAAGGTGATGTCGAAACGCCATCAACTCGAGTGGCCATTAGCATTCGGCAGTGGCCTCGCTATTATGAAGACATCCCCGAGTGGAAACGCTGTGACTACCGTGACTTGTACTGTGCTTGGAAATAATGCACCAGCTTCCGGGACTGTGATAAGTAGGCCATTATAGCAGCTTCTGGACCTGCGGATATCTCATTTTGGAGTCAGCAAGACCTTGTTGACGAAGAGACTGGCCGCTTGTATTTTTTGAATATGACCCTGTTTGGATCGCTCAACCACCAGCACCGTCTGACTACCTGTGTTGTTCCGACAGAATAGAGCATTAGCGTTCCTGGGGCAAGAGTCTTAGGACGCCAACACGGGGTGATCTGTGAGAATTGTTTTGAAGTCTTCGAAGGCTCGCTGGCTTTCGGAGTCCATTGAAGTTCTCAGTCTTTTTGAGTAGCTTGAAGAAGGGCATGCCGCTCGCCCAGTCGGAGATAAATCGGCTGAGTCTGCCATGCAGCCTGTCAGCTTCTGGACGTCTTTGAGTTAGTCGGGGTGCCATTGTATCCTGATGGCGTTGACTTTCTCCGGGTTGGCCTCGATGCCGCGATGCGAGACGATGAAGCCGAGTAACTTTCCAGACGGCATACTGAAGGCGCATTTTTCCGGGTTCAACTTCATCTTGAGTCTTCGAAGGTTTTGGAAGGTTTCTTCCAGGTCAGCGATGAGGTCTTCTTTGGACTTGGTCTTGATCACCACGTCGTCGACGTAGGCTTCCACGTTGCGCCCGATCTGAGTATGCAGACACCTGAATAGCCTTTGATAGGTTGCGCCCGCATTCTTCAGGACCGAACGGCATTGTGATATAGCAATACGCTCCAAACGGTGTGATGAAAGATGTCTTCAAGCAGTCTTCTTCCCTCAGGCTGATTTGATGGTATCCTGAGTAGCAGTCGAGAAAATTGAGTAGGTCGCACCCTGCCGTGGAGTCAACCACCTGGTCTATCCGAGGAAGACCAAATGGGTCCTTGGGGCACGCTTTGTTGAGGTCGGTGTAGTCGACGCACATGCGCCATTTACCGTTTTTCTTCCGGACCAGAACTGGGTTTGCCAACCAGTCCGGGTGGTAGACCTCTTTGATGAACCCGGCTGCGAGGAGTTTGGTAATTTCCTCCCGGATAGCATCTTTGCGGTCTTGAGCGAAGCGCCGCAGCCGTTGCTTGACTGGCTTGGCATCTGTCTTCACGTTTAGGGCATGCTCGATCACCTCCCTTGGTACACCCGGCATGTCGGACGGTTTCCACGCGAAGATATCCTTGTTGGCTTGGAGGAAGGTGACGAGCGCGTCTTCCTATTTGGGGTCGAGTCCGGTCCCGACTAGAGCAGTCTTGGAGGGGTCGGAAGGGTCCAGGGGATCTTCTTCGTGTCAGAGTCCGCTGAAATTCCCGACTTCGCTGCTTTTTTAGCCGGAACTTGATCTTGCTCGACTTCTGTTGTGATGGCTTGCCGAATGTTGTCGCGCCCGACTGCCGCCTCTTGTGATTGAGCCAGTTCGCAGCTCTCCTTGTCGCAGGTGAAGGCCTGCTTGACGTCGCTGCGGAGGGAGAGGACTCCTGCTGGTCCAGGCATCTTCAGCACCATGTATGTATAGTGCGGTATCGCCATAAATTTGGCGAGTGCCGGTCGTCCGAGTATCGCGTGGTACGCAGTCTCGAAGTCGGCGACCTCGAAGCAGACAGTTTATGTGCGGAAATTATCCCGTGTGCTGAAGGTTACCGGCAAAGTTATCTGCCCGAGTGGAGTTGATGACAGGCCGGGAATTATCCTGTGGAAGGGCACAGTGCTCGGCCGTAGTTCTGAACGAGGGATTTTCATCTCGCCCAAAGTCTTGGCGAACAGGATGTTGAGTGCGCTGCCTCCGTCGATTAGGGTTTTCTTCAACCTGATGTTTTTGACGACCGGGTCCAGGATGAGTGGATAGCATCCTGGGTGGGAAACCAAATCTGGGTGATATGCGCGATTGAAGGTGATGGCCATCTTTGACCAGCGCAGGTATTGGGGGGTGTCGGCCGTGGAGACCGTGTTGATGTCGCGCGCTGAAAGCTTCTGTTTGCGCTTGGACTCGTATGCGAGCGGTCCCCCGAAGATATGGTTGAGCTCGGCTTGAGGATCTCGGAAGTCGTCAGCCGGACCCGAGTCTGGCTTGTCTTTGTCCTTGTCGGCGCCAGACGATGAAGTCTGCTTGGAGGCAAATTTTTTGAGCATATAGCAGTCTTTGGCCGCGTGCTTTCCCTTGGGGTGAAAGGGGCATGGCCCGCTCATGACTTTCTGGTAGTCGTCGTTCCGCTGGGGCCGCGGCCGGCTGCGCTCCATGTTGGCCACCTCGTTGTCCGACTTCCGTTTACGGCTGCCGGACTTGTTTTGAGATGGCTCGTTGTCGGCTTTCACCTTCTGTTCTTTCTGTTGAGGCTCCTTCTTCTCGTCGAGGGCCTCGGCGACCGCTTCGGCCGAGTCGGCGTATTTATTGGCCATGTCGAAGAGCGCCCGGACTGTGGATGGTGGCTTCTGAGTGAATTTTGCAATAAGCGGAGCGTCTTTTACCCCTTTGCGAAAGGCGGCGATGACGGCTTCATCTTTGACAGTTGGGATTTGGTTGCGCTTCTCAGAAAACCTTTTGATGAATTCACGCAAAGACTCGTTTTTCTTCTGGTGCAGTTGATAAAGATCATGCTCCGAAGCGGGTCTGTCGTAGGTCCCCTGGAAATTAGCGATGAACCGCTCCCTGAGTTGTCCCCAGGAATCGATCGACCGTCTCGGGAGACCTGTCAACCATGTCCTCGCCGAGTCGGCTAGCACGATTGGGAGGTAGTTAGCCATGACTCTGCTGCCGCCCCCAGCAGCTCGGACTGCCAGGGTGTAAACGGTGAGCCAGGACTCTGGGTTTGTCTTGCCATCGTACTTTTCGATCTCGGTGGGCTTAAAGCCAGTCGGCCACAAGACGTCCTGTAGCTCCCGAGTGAAGGCTGGGATGCCTTCGTCTTCGTGAGGGCTCCGACTCCGATCTTGGCGATGTAGTCGCTCGTGGTGGATGCCGAAGCGCTCGTTTTCGTCTTCCAGTCGGCGGCGTTCATCTTCTTCGCGTTCTTCGCGTCGGGCGTTTAAGGTGTGACGAAGGTGTCGGTGCAGTCGAACTCGGAGGTCCTGATTGGGTCGGCGATCGTACTGGCGACGCCGCCGGTTGTCATTATTGGTATTGCCGAGCGTTGTTTGCCGGGACTCTTCGTGTTGCCGACTGGAGCCGGCTGCCCAGTGTCGTGTTGATGCAGATGAGCCTGCCGCTGGAGAACCCGACCGGTTGGTCGGTATAGCAGTGTCACCCGACTGCTGTTGCTGCTGACAGGCAGCAGCTGTGGTCATCGCCTTGATCTTGGCGATAGTCGGGGTGGCCTGGTGATCGGTCCTGAGCTGGAGCGTGTCCAGCAGAGTCGCTGCGGCCACAACGTTCTGTTGTGGCGTGACGAAGACGTCGTGGTCGCCAATCTTGGTTTGGAGGATCTGTTGCTGAGCGACTCGCCCAGCCTGGCGCAGCTCGTTGTTGCGGGCTTCGCGGTTGGCCTCCTCTTGTTGTAATCGGCGCGCCTCCTCTTGTTGCTCCTCTTGTAGTCGGCGCACCTCGGAAGGTGGTGTTGAAGCCATGAAGATCTTGTGGGAGAGGGGGAAGCTTGCCGAATTAAAGTCCGAGCTAGCGCTCGAACCGCTGTCCGACTTGGTGTCGGACTCCGAATAGTTTATCGGAGTGACAACGACTCCGACCTCTCTAGATCCAATCTGAAACGGCGCTTGGCCATGTCCAAACTGAATCGCTGGAGATCGGGTCTGCTGCGTGGGATAAAGGTGCGCAGCGTTGCCGGAATTGTACAGGAAATTGACGACCTCTCCCCTTCTCGGCCCAACTCGGGTTGGCTCAAGGCCTAGCGCAAGCCGGACGCCGAAGGAGAGGGCTGTCCCGATGTTCGGCGATGTGAAGGACTGCCGCAGGAAGTCACTGAAGGAGACGGCAGTGTCTTGTGTGCCGACTGGCGCAACGTCGGCTGGTTCCCCAGCTGGCAAGATTGGTTCTGCTTCCGCCAAGGTAAGATTGCCGAATTGATCGGTGATGAAGTCTAAGCTTCCGAAGGTAATTGCATCTCCGGGGAAGAACTTGTTGCTATCGACTCTGTTGATTGAATCCATCGAATCTTCAGATGAGAAATTCGCCAGAGTCCCCTACCTGGCGCGCCAACTGTCGATGCTTTGCACCGGCAATAAAACTATGGGGCTACTCGGCGAGGGTGAATTCGGTGGACTGCAGAGGAACACAAGAGAATTATACTGGTTCAGGCCCTCAAGATGAGGTAATACCCTACGTCCAGTTGAGGTGTTATTCCTCTGAGGTGTTTGTAGATCGATGATCTGGTTGCTCTTGTTGTGCTTGCCCTGAGGGGCGCTCTGCCTTCCTTTATATACTAGGGGACAGGGGTACATGATAAGGATCCCAGTCGGATACGACCAAGGGATTTCCTTCTTAGAGATAGAATCCTATCCGACTAAGACTATGTTTCCTTATTATACAAGGTACAGCCTGCCGGATGCTATCTTATCTCTAATTACATGGTCCGGCCCATCTTCTATCCGAGTGGCCCATGTACTGGTAATGAGGTACCCGAGGCCCATGGCCTCCATAGCGACCGTGCGAAGGGAAGTTGGGTGCCACGGGTACTGGGCCAAGTCGGACTGAGGACGGTGCACGTGGCACAGGACAAGGCGAGGCCGGACTAGAGTGGGCCTCATGGCCCAATAGCCAGTCAAAGCGGCGTGACGGGTTCTAACCGACGGGCCTGGTCCAAGGTGCGGGGCCCACTTGTCGGTCTCTCGGTTCATGCAAAACGTGCTCACAAAGGAACGGAGTTAGGAGAGGTGGTGGACTAGGCGTATACGGTGGCTCACGGTGCTTCGGTTTCGGCGGGTCCGCGTGCAGCCACACGGCACATCATGGTCCGCATGCACCTAGCGACAGCGGGGAAAGAAGGGAGGTCCATGCACGCGTGGCTAGACTGCCGATGTGGCAATGCGCTGGTGTCCACGTGCATCTGATGTGGCAGCCACAATGGTGTCGAGAGGAGGACGAAGAACAGTGGTTGGATCAGATGGCTTGCGATGGCGTGGCTCGTCAGATTGATGTGCCGGGGTAATAGCCGACGGCAAGGTTCGGAGTGGGGAGATCACAAGGAATTGATCTAGCGGTTCGGATTTGCAGGAAGTTGCCTAGAGATGGAGTATTGCGGCAGTGTACCAAGGTGGTGCGAAATTGGTGATTTCGTTGCCAGTGATCCTTGGTCCAATTCTATGCTCCTGTGGGTTCCGCAGGGAGCCTAGAAGCGATTCCCCGCATGGAGGTCAACGGCGAACAGTGCTATGTGGGGGTGGCGGCGAACGACAAAGCGGCAGCGCGGTGATCGTGGCGCGGTGTCTACAGCAAGAGAGTAGGCCTCGGGGGGCGAGCGCGGGCTTCCACGATTGCTAGGGAGGGAGATAGAGAGGAGACGAGAGAAGATAGGCTACCAAGGCGGCGGGGTACTATGATGAACTGCTGATGGTGCGAACGCATTCATTTGGCCTCGGCACATGCGAGGTAAGGAAGGAAAGGCCAACAGCAGTGACGGAGGCAGTCCCTGGGTCTGCACCGGCTTCCCGGTGGGAGCGGCGAAGGACGGCGAGATCGACCGGCGCGCGGAGTTCCAAGGTGGCACGGCGGAGGGGAAGATTTTGGAAGGGGAGAACAGATGATGGCTGCGGGTTTTATAGACGTGTGAGATCGGTTGGAGCAGCGGGAGAGCGAGGGAAATTCCCATCGGCGGTGGCCTCAGCGGCTCTATCAATGCTTTGTATCGGCAATAATTATATAGCGCTATTCGCAAGACCTAAACGTGATGGATTGCAAAGGAACACCAAACAAATTTATCCTGGTTTAGGTCCTCAAGGAGAGGTAATACCCTACTTCCAGCTATTGTGTATTGCCTTTGAGGTTTCTCGGGTGAGATTATGATGTCTTCTGCCCCAGGGTGCTCCTTGCGTCCCCTTATATACTGAGGAGACAATGTTAGAAGGTAGGAATTCTAGTTGGACTCAACCAAAGGATTCCTTCTAGGAATACATCGTATCTAGCTAGGACTATATCCTTTCCCTTATCATGCAAGGTAACATAAGCTGTGTCCTATTGTATCCTCAATTACATGATCAGGCCCATCCTCTATCCGAGTGGCCACATTGCTTTTCATGAGGTACCCGTGGCTCATGGCCTCCACAGTAGCCCCTGAGACCGTCATAGTTGAGTCATAGTTGATGCTAAGTGCTTATCCTCCATGGTGAAGATTTTCCAAGTGCATTACTCTCGAGTACTCTTTGTCCAAGTACCTCTTCTCCAAGTCCTGCTTCGTGTCAGCTAGCAACGAGGCTATGAAGGGGCGTACCTATTAGGTGTAGCCCCTGACTGTGAAACAATTAAACATAAAGTCAAAGATCTTTAACCTTGAAGTCTTTTTCGTGTGATATATTTCTCAGAAATTGGACCCTTTAGCATCATATCAGCTGGAAATATTTTTGTTAAAGGCAATTTGGCTAAGCATGTAAGCCGAGTACCACTTCATGGATTTTGATCCAATATGTAGTTAGGTGTACTCAAGAGATAACTACATCCCCAATTTTAATGGAGACCAGCAATTGATCCTTATAAGGATATATCCCCAATACCTATTAAATAATTCAGATATCTAAACACAGGTGTCCAGCAATTAGGCTTAACATGAAGCATATTTGATTATTTTAATCGGTTCTTGTAAAATAGCATCTGCACTGTGATTTTAAGACAGACAACTATTGGCCCAATAGAACATGCTATTTAGGAACTCATATCTTACGACCCAAGGCCAGCTCGAACTAGCCACCCAGCGCAGGTCTATAAATCACGGGGAGAGAGAAAAGATTCTCCTTTCTTCCCCAAATCGCCAAACCGTTTCAGTTACCAGAAACGCGCCCGAACTTCGAGCTCTCTACTCCACCTAGGGTTTCCGCTTGCTTGAGCTTTCCTCCAGAAATCTGCAGAGCTCTTCATCCCCGCTTCGATTCCCGTCTTCTTGAAGCTTTTTCCCTTAGTTCCGCACTCCGAAGATGCAAGGGCTCCATTTGACATCCCCAACATGCCGTCCGGGTTGTGGCCGACATCGACCACTTGCTCGTCGAAGTTATCTCATCTGGAGAGGAAGAAATGCCTCCAGCACAAGGAGCTTATCAACTGGCGTCCCACCATTGGAGTCGATCCCCTCTCCAGACTCCCACGAACTCGTGATTTTTGCTTCTTTTTTCAATAGGGGATTCGTTCTTCCATCTTTTGATTTTCTCCACGGCCTCCTCGATTATTACAAAATCGAGCTCATCCATCTCAACCCGAACTCCATCCTCCAGATCTCAATTTTTGGGACCTTTTGTGAAGCCTTTCTTGGGGTCGATCCTCATTTCAATCTCTTCCGTTTTCTTTTCCATGTCAAACCACAGCCCTCAAAATTCAAACCCCAAGTGATAGGAGGAGCAGCCTTCCACTCCGCAACAAGATGAAGAAGGCGTATCTTAATGTCCCCCTGAAGACCTCCTTAAAGGGGTGGTACCAGGAGTGGTTCTATTGTTCGAACCTCGAGCCCTCCTTGCCATCCTTCATAGGAAATCCTCCCACGGTCTTGGAAAGCTGGACGGCTCTTCCCTCACCTGCCGACATGGACCAATTGCTGCTGTTGCTGGAAAAGATCGAGGCCCTGAAGGACAAGGGGTTGATAGGGCCGTGGGTGGCATAGAATCCAGAATCGGTGCATTCAGCCTCTGAAGGCCAGGATGCACCAACTACGTGGACAAGGACGTCATCACCCATACCTTGCTCGGCTACTTTGTTAATGGAGTAGTCGAGACCCTGGACGCCGAGAGGGCTCCCAAGCCCTACTGCTAGAGTAGGCCCCGGCCGACAGTAATGTCTTGTTCATCGATTGTCTTGATATTTGTTTGTGATGGTTGATATGAGCTCAGTCCAATTGAGTCTGGCCTTGTTCATAATGCTTGCAGGAATTCACTGAGTTCTCGTCAAATCCTCCCAGCCAACCGGTGAGGGAGTCCAGGAAGCGGCTGGCCAGCCCGTCAGCTATCCAACCCAGCCCCAAGAGGGCTGCGAAACAACCCATGATGGACTAGGCCAAAAAGAAAGACATGCTGAGTAAGGCATTAGGCGGTCCCACAATAAGGGACTTCGGCAGCGTAGCCCCAGCACCAACTAGCGCCAGAACCCCACCGCCGACTTCTCCAGCTGTCCAGTCGGTCGCACCTAGTGTGGCACTGACTGGACTGAGTTCTGCTCCACCGGCTGCTGTGCCTTCAAGCTCAACAGCAAGTGGGGCATCTCCTCCGAGTAGGCCTTTGGGCTCATCGCCGATTATCTCCACCCCTAGTACACAGGGGTGGAGATTTAAGACTTCCAAGAGTTATGAAATCGTCAATCTTCAGAAACTCTTGAACTGTGTTGCAATATCTTGATTGTAGCATGATCATGCAGGAAGCCAAGCGATGCTGACCGCAAAGGGACAGTGCCACCGACCCCCAGTGTCATCCTCGTCCCGACTAAGGGCGGGCCAACAGATCCTCAGCTTGAGCCGAGTGCTACTCCAGCCCCCAAGGTTGAAACAGCACACTCAGCTGAGCCACAGACTTCCCCCAGTAGGGACAACACCAACGCAGCCGAAGCCCTGACTGTTGAGTCCAACGAAGAACCAGCGCCCCTTGAAGGCCCAAGACTTAGGACCCCCTCTCCTCCATTATTCTCGTCCTCAGAAGATGATGACCTTCCTAGACTCAAAGCCCCTCCGCTGAATTTCCCCCGGGGTGTTTTACTGGGTCACCCCGAAGGGAAATAAAGAAACTTTTGAACTGAACGAGGAGCGTGCCCAGAGGGAACGAGTCAGGCTAATGGAGGCTGCTATTCAAGCTTTAAGGGAGGTCTAGGTATGTTATTCAACCGACTGTATCTTCAACCTCAATCCGATTGACTAATCTTGTAGCTTGTACAGCTGTCACTCGTCTTGTCTGATAATCGTCTGGCTCATGCAGAAAGTTGTTGAGCAGTCTGAGAAGATGGGTAAGGTTCTTAGCCAACTCGCTCCCCCAGATCACTTAGCTTTACCAACTCCAGGCCACTAAGGATGAGCTAGAACAGACCAGCAAGGAGAGAGAGGACTGGTTGAAGGACTCGGTCAATAAACTGTGGGATGAACAATGGGAGAAGATTGGGGCCATCAGAGGTAATCTCCCTCCTACCCGAGTTATCCCAATCATCCTCTCTATGTTTCTAATCTTCAGTCTTGTTTGGTTGTAGCTCTTGAGACAAATCTGAATAACCAATCCCTAGAGATTGAACTCCTAAAGAAAGAGCTAAAGGAGCTCGAAAAGGCAAAGTCCAAGGTCGACACCGAGTATGCGAGTAAGTTGCATATCTGCCCTTGTACTCTGCCCAACTAGATATCCAAACTTGTTTATGTCTCTCTTTTGTACGAGCAGTTTTCAAGACCAATGCGCAAATTCAATTCAGTGCCTTTGCCAAAGACATCAAGGTAATAAAGGGTTCACGGAATGCCATAGTGGATTCTGTGAAGACCTTGTTAGACATTATGCAACCAGGCCAAGCCGGATCCAGGTCCAGCTCTCCCTCCCAGGTGGCTTAATGTCTTAAAGAAACCCTAGCTATTATGAAGTAGTTTGCCATAGAGCACGCCACAGTGGGCATCTCCTAGGCCTTAGCCATGACGAAGTCTCTCTACTCCTGAGTAGATATTGAGGCTATCGGCGAAGGCTTTGCTGAGGGCACCACCCCGTGGGAAGGCTTGGAGTTGATCAACCAGGCTAGGCCGACTGCTCGGGCAATTGCTAAAGACCTGCCATTGTAGGAACAAACTCTTAAGCAGTCAGTGCATGGAGAGAACAAAAACGATGTGTATATATTGTAAATATTTTTGCTATTTGTTGTGAAATCTTGCTGAGTGTGTGTTATATCGCTGCCATCATTAGTTTTACCTGACTAGGCAATCTATGCAAGCGCTTAAGGACCAACATTAAAAGGTGTTTACCCCATAAAACTATCCTCGGCTAGACTAAGCATAATCATTATAAAACTTCCTGACTAAGATAAAACAAACTCGAGCTTTTAATCATAACAAAGGACATGTTATCATCATGTAGCCCCTGAAACTATCAGCATAGTGAGTTAGAGTAAAAAACTTTATTTACATATATATGAATGGAGTACAATGCTCAGGTATAGAAAAGACGTAATTGTTCTATGTTCCATGAGTTGTTAATTAGGATGCGGTCTTCTGTCTTCAATCGGTAGGCACTTGGACGTGTCACCTCAGTGATAATGAACGGTCCCTCCCAGAAGGGAGATAATTTGTGCCTATCTTTAGTGGTCTGTATTTTTCTCAAAACGAGATCTCCCACCGAAAAGGCACGACCACGAACATTATGACTATGACAATGACGCAGGCCTTGAAGATATCTCGTTGATTGAATAGTTGCAACACCTCTTGCTTCTTCTAACTGGTCTAATTCGACTAGTCGGTCTTGGTTTGACTTGTCTTCTGAGAGGGCCCGAACTCGTGGAGAGCCGAACTCCAACTCGGTGGGTAACACGGCCTCAGCACCATAGACTAGGAAGAAAGGGGATTGTCCTGTTGCCCGACTGACCATGGTTTGTAAAGACCAGAGAACAGATGGGAGTTCTTACACCCACCACCCAGCGTATGGTCATAGTCGGTCAAACACCCTAGTCTTGATACCTTGTAAGACCATGCCGTTTGCATGCTCAACCTAACCATTGCTCCGTGGGTATGCCACAGAAGCATAACAGATCTTGATATAGAAGTCATCACAGAAATCTTGAAAGATGTCGCCAGTGAATTGAATACCGTTGTCTGTTATGATGCGATTGGGAACTCCAAATCGGTATATGATATCCATGATGAAGTCTTTTGCCCTGTCCGCTATGATGGTAGTAACAAGTTTTGCCTCAATCCACTTTGTGAATTTATTCACTGCGATGAACAAGTGTGTGAACCCACCTAGCACTTTGTTGAATGGCCCGACCATATCCAGCCCCCAGACTGCAAAGGGCCAGGAGATTGGGATTGTCTGTAACTCTTGAGCTGGTAGGTGTGTCTGCCGAGCAAAGAATTAGCATCCCTCGCATTTTTGAACTATTTCTTTAGCTTCAATAACTGCAGTCGGCCAGAAGAAACGTTGCTTGTAAGCCTTTCCGACTAACGTCGTGATGCGGCATGGTTGCCACAAGTGCCTGAGTGGATAGATTGTAGAATCTGATTGCCTTCCTCAGGTGTGACGCAGGGCATGAGGACCCCGGATGCACTTCGACAATAAAGGTCTTCCCCGACTACAAGAAAGCATTTGCTTCGACGTTTGATTCACTCGGCTTCGCTGCGATCTTCTGGTATCTCGTCGTCCAGTAGGAACCAGATGATAGGAGTCCACCAGTCTTGAGAAATGATTAGCACTTCCCTTTGTACTGGGGTAGGTTCAGCCCCCGACTGGTCTTGATCAAGCTTTCTCTTTACTGATGGCTCCAGCAACTGCTCGACAAAAACTCCAGTCGGGACCACTTCTCGCTTGCATCCCATATTAGCTAATTCGTCCGCAGCCTCATTGTACTAGCACAAAACGTGTGTGATTTTTAGCCCATCAAACTTGTCGTCCAACTTTCTCACTTCTTCACAGTATGCTGCCATGTTGTTGTCCAGACACGTTCAATCTTTCATAACTTGGTTTACCATGAGTTGGGAATCCCTGTGAACCACCAATCGGCGGATGCCGAGTGATATGGCGATACGGAGCTCGTGGATAAGTGCCTCGTACTCGGCAACATTGTGAGATGCTTGAAAATGTATTTGAAGGACATGCTTGAGTTTTTCTCTAGTGGGCGACGTCAGAACGACGCCAGCCCCTACTCCGCCGATCCATAGAGAACCGTCGATGTACATCATTCAGTATTCAAGCTTGTCTGTTGATGTAACCGTCTGAACTTCTGTCTAATCAGCCACAAAGTCGGCAAGTGCTTGGGACTTAATTGCTGTTCGTTTGGAAGACAATGTCGAACGCCATCAACTCAAGCACCCATTTAGCGATTCTGCCAGTGGTTTCGTGGTTGTGTAGGACGTCTCCGAGTGGATACGATGTGACAATTGTGACTTGATGCGACTGAACGTAGTGCACCAACTTTCGGAAAGTTATAAACAATCCATATAGCAGCTTCTGGACTTAGGGATATTGTATCTTTGATTCACCTAGGACTTCTCTGATGAAGTAAACTGGCCTTTGAACTTTTTGTATATGTTCTGGCTCTGCCCGCTCGACGATCAACACCGTGCTGACTACCTGAGTTGTTGCCGCCAGATACAACATGAGTGGTTCCTAGGGCATTGGTGACACCAACATGCGTGGTGATGTTAGGAACCTCTTGAAGTCTTCGAATGCTTGTTGGGCTTTTGGTATCCATTGAAAATTGTCAACCTTCTTTAGTAGCTTGAAAAAGGGCATGCCCCATTTGCCGAGTTGGGAATCAAATCGGCTGAGTGTCACCAAATAGCTAGTTAGCTTCTGTACGTCCTTCTGGCTAGTCAGGGGAGCCATGTTCATAATTACATTGATTTTCTCTAGATTTTCCTCGATTTCACGTTGTGAAACGATGAAGTCGAGCAGTTTTCCCGAAGGTACTCCAAAGACGCATTTTTTGAGAGTTCATCTTCATCTTAAATCTTCAAAGGCTTTGAAAAGTTTCTTCGAAGTCAGTGATGAGGTCCTTCTTGACTTTGGTTTTGATTACCACATCATCCACATATGCCTCCATGTTGCACCCGAGTTGAATGTGAAGACACCACTAGATAGCTCGTTGATACGTTGCGCCAGCGTTTTTCAACCCGAACAGCTATGCCCCGCATGACGTGATAAAAGAAGTCTTCAGGATATCCTGAGTAGCAGTTGAGAAAACTAAGTAATTCGCATTCCACAGTTAAATCAACCACCTGATCTATTCTAGGTAGATCAAATCGGTCTTTGGGACAGGCCTTGTTTAAGTCGGTATAGTCAACGCACATGCGCTATTTACCTTTCTTCTTCTAGACCAGGACTGGGTTTGCCAGCCAATTCGAGTGGTAGACCTCCTTGATGAACCTAGCAGCCAGGAGCTTGGTTATCTCCTCCCGGATAGCATCTTTGCGGTCTTGTGCGAAGCGTCGTAGTCGTTGCTTGATTGGTTTGGCGTCCGGTTTGACGTTGAGGGAATGCTCGATCACCTCCCTTGGTACAACAAGCATGTCGGAAGGGTTCCAAGCAAAAATATCCCTATTCACCTAGAGGAAGGTGACAAGCTCGTCTTCCTATTTGGGGTCAAGTCCGGTCCTGACAAGAGCAGTCTTGGTGGGGTTGGAAGGGTCCAGGGGGATCTTCTTTGTTTCTGAATCTGCTGAAATTCTCGACTTGGCTACTTTCTTCGCTGGGACTTAGTCATCATCGTTTGCAGTTGTTGCAGCTAGTGGGATATTGCTTCGTTCGGCTGCCACTTCGTGAGACTGGCCTGCTCGTAGCTCTCCTTATCGCAGGTGAAGGCTTGCTTAACATCGCTGCATAGAGAGAGTACTCCTATTGGTCCTGGCATCTTAAGCACCATGTATGTATAGTGAGGCACTGCCATGAACTTGGCGAGTGCAGGCCGTCCAAGTATTGCATCATAGGTGGTCTCGAAGTCGGCAACTTCGAAACAGATATTCTCAGTGCGGAAGTTTTCCCGCACGCCAAAAGTTATTGGCAAAGTGATTTGTCTGATTGGAGTCGAAGAAAGACCGGGGATTACCTCGTGAAAGGGAGTTGTACTCGGACACAACTCGGATAGTGGAATCTTCATCTTGTCAAGCGTTTTGGCAAATAAAATACTGAGTGCGCTTCCTTCATCGATGAGAACCTTCTTCAACTTGATGCTTCTGATGACCGGGTCTAGGACGAGTGGGTAGCACCCTGAATGCGTTACTCGATCAAGGTGATCTGCACGGTCGAAGGTGATTTACTCGTCTGTCCTTGAGGGTCGTGGTCGGTTGCGCTCGACAGCCGCCACGACATCGTCAGACTTGCGTTTGTAGTTCCCAGCCTTAGTCGGGGCCGCGTCGTTGGTGTCCTTTTGCTCCTTCTATCGGGGCTCCTTTTTGTCGATTGCCTCAGCGATAGCGTTGGCTGAGTCGGCATATTTGTTTGCCATATCAAACAAAGCTTTGATAGAATTGGGTGGCTTCCGAGTGTGAAGGACCGAAACAGGCGACCAGAGGGGGGGGGGGGTGAATGGGAGCCTATAAAAATTTCTTTCAAAAAGAAACTCGGCCTATGTCCCAAATTTCAACCCAATGCCCCTCTCAATCAATCGTCAAGATTACTTACCCCAACTAGTGGTGTAATAATCTTAGGAACGATTAAACAAGTTCTCCAAGCCGGCAGAAGCAAAAATAATTAAGACAGCTCAAAACTGCCCTGTAAAGAATTCCTCAAACACCTTGCGTGTAGTAGCGACAACAGCAGCTTGCTGGTGGCCGGCAAATAGCAGGTGCTGAACTCCCGTCCTGGCGTGCTCGACCAGCAGCAGCAGGGAACGGCAACGACACCCAGCGGACAGCAGAAACTTGACTCCGCGACGGCGCGCGTGAGGTCACTGGCGGCAGACAGTAGGAAAAGTAGATGCAAACAAAAAGAACAGAAAAGTAGATGCAAACAAAAAAGAACAATTCACCAAGATGAATGATTAACTCCAGTAATTGTTCTACAGAACTGCATCTAGCCTCCGCCCGATCGTCCTCCCTCTCTTGATTGGAGAGATCAATAAAAATCTCTCTCTAGACTTGATAATTTGTAGCCCAAGGAAGAAGTTCAGCTCACCCATCATTGACATCTCAAATTCCCTGCTCATAGAATCTGCAAACTTGGCAACAAGAGCATGAGAAGAACCACCGAAAATGATATCATCCACGTATATCTGAACTATTAGAGTGTCTTTGCCTTGCTTGAGGAGAAATAAAGTTTTGTCAACCGAGCCCATTTTAAAACTGTTTGCAAGTAAAAAGGTTTTCAGTCTAGCATACCACGCACGAGGTGCTTGTTTCAACCCATACAAAGCCTTTTGCAACTTAAAAACACGATCAGGAAATTTGGGATGCTCAAAACCAGGAGGTTGTTTTACATAAACTTCTTCTTCTATAAACCCGTTCAGAAAAGCACTCTTCACGTCCATTTGATAAAGCTTAAACCCACGTGAAGCAGCAAAAGCAAGCACAATGCGAATAGCTTCCAAACGAGCAACAGGAGCAAAAGTTTCACCATAATCAATTCCCTCCTTTTGACAGAACCCCTGAGCCACTAATCTGGCTTTGTTTCTGACAACAAGTCCATTTTCCCCTTGTTTGTTCTTAAAAATCCATTTAGTACCAATTGGTTTGCAAGAAGGAGGTGGATCAACCAAACCCAAACCCGATTCCGTTCAAATTTTCTAACTCCTCATGCATGCATTGACCCAGTTAGAATCAGAAAGCGCGTGTCCACATCACGGGGTTCAAAAGAGGCAACGAATGCAGAATGCGCAAAAACACACTGATTTTATATTTATACCTTGTCGCGCTCATTCAAATTACCTATCATTTGTTGGGGAGGATGGTGACGCTGAATATGTCGTGGTGCTGTCCTCTCTGAGGTCGCCTCCCCCTCAACTGCAGCCGGTACATGATCATCCGTAGGTGGAGCTGCATGATCGACAGTGGACGTATACATGTTGAAGGCCATCCTCTGTAGTGGTGCTGGACGCCTGCACCGGCTGAGGGTCAGGCGCCACCGGTGCCTCCAATGCATCATCATCCTCATCATCACGTCCATCATCCTCATCATCACTCTCAAATATGGCCTGTCCAATTTCATCATCACCTGCACACTCAAAAGTAGAAGAAGAACAAGGCATTGTCTCGTCGAAAGTGACTCACAAGTCTCATCGATGCGATTAGTGTCAAGATTAAGCACACGGTAGGCACGCCTTGCAAAGCATACCCCAAAAAAATAACCCATCGGAAGAACGAGACTCAAACTTGTCTAAATTTCCCTTTTTCAGAATAAAACACTTGCACCCAAAAAACTCGAAAGTGGAAACTTTGGAGAGAACGACCAAATCTCAACTCATATATGTTTTCCCAAAAGCTCTCAGAAAAATTCTATTAGCAACATAGCAAGCGGTGTTGATTGCCTCAGCCAGAAACGCCTAGGAGTTTTTATGTTCATCTAGCATTGTCCTAGCCATTTCAACAAGCGTGCGATTTTTCCTTTCAACAACACCGTTCTGAGGGGGAACATAAGGAGAAGAAAACTGATGATCAAAGACCATATTCTGCACAAAAAGCTTTCATACGAGTATTCTTGAATTCTTTGCCGTTGTCACTGCGAATAGCTCTTACGACATTATTGGATAACTCGTTTTTCAGCTTTAGAATAAGATCATGAACATGTGCAAAAGCTCTCATCCTTAGATTCCAGAAAGAACACCCAAGAGTAACGAGAAAAAGTCGTCCACAACAACGAGCACATACCACTTTCCACCAGCAGAGCGAACACGGGCTGGACCAACAGTGTCCATATGTAACAGCTCACCCGGTCGTTCTGTCATCACCTGAGTCACAGGTGTATGAGGAGCAGCAACCATTTTGCCATGCTTGCAGGGAGCACAGACCAAATCCTTCTCAAACTTGAGTTTCGGTAAACCAGTAATTAATTCATAGAACTCAAGCGGCAAAGCAAGTCAAAGCTCAAGTGGCCCAAGCGACGATGCCACTTCCAAATATCAGTGGAACCATGAGCAACCAAACAACGAGTCTGTCCAAAAGATTTAGAAAAATCAACCTTAAAAACTCGTCCAAAAGGAGAGATCTTGCAAACAAGGTTACCAGCAGAATCAAGAACTCGCGAATTGCCTTTCTTAAAACGCACTTCAAAATCATCTTCAAGAAGTTGCGAAACAGAAAGCAAATTATAATGCAAATTTTGTACCTTCGCGACGTCCTTTAGCATGTATTTTTCAGTTACCTTGATGCAGCCATGCGCCAGAACCTTACCTTTACTATTATCCCCGAATGTAATATATTCCTTGCCGCTCGCGGGGGTGAGGCTGGAGAACCATTTGTCATCTCCGGTCATGTGGCGCGAACAACCGGAGTCCATTATCCATATGTTCTCCTCGCCTCCATCCTGCAGTCAACGACGAGCATAAGAGTGAGCAATGACTCAACACTGGGGTTAGAATAATGCAAAGAAAACCAGTGCTGAGCCACTTGCTCAAAAGAGGCATTAGCAAAATCAAAAACTCTCAAAGACCGACGAGAACCACGAGGGGGAAAACGTGGCCTGTCATTCCGACATGGTGCAGGAGTATGAGTACGTGAGCAAAAACTAAAAGAGCGAACAGCAGGCTCACGACCCAAAACAGGACGATCATGAGTACCACATTCAAGTACTGCTCACGTCTCTCAGCACGCTTCCGACGAAAGCAAAACTCATACAGATGACCATCACGATCACAAAAATCACAATGGTAACGCTTATGCGCAGAAGCAAAAGAAGCCATAGCCTTAGAACCAGAAGCAGCAAGGTTAGGCTTAGCCATAGCAAAACGATCAGATGATGAAGCAGTTGGCTTAGCATTCTGCATAACCTTGAACTGTTTAGGTTTTGGCACCCAAACCTGCTTTTTAGGAGCAGATCTAGATGGTTCAACCAACAACCCCTCAGGTGTGACACCTGAACCCTCCTTCTTGGGAGGTGGTCCAGTGTACTTAGCCAAAGGTGGATTCTTTTCATCAACAGGACCTCCACTCTTTTCACCAAACACATATTTCAAATCGTATCCAGGTCCAAAACGCTCACTCCGTTTAATTTGAGCAATAGACATACCAATCTGGGGTTCACGAATAGAGCACCAACCAAGAATAACTCTCAAATGTTTATTTTCTTCTTCCAAAGCAGAAAACTTTACCCTCAAATCATTATTTTCAGCAACAAAAGTAGGGCAAGTCAAACAGGGAGGCAAAACAGGACAAGAATGTTTCTCCAACTTAACAATACGAGATTTAGCATTATTCAATTCAGAATGCAAGGTTGGACAAGAGACACACGCACCAAGTAAAGCAGAACCAGAGTGAAGTTTTTCCAACTCAATCTTCGCATTTTCAAATTTATCAACAATAGAGGCATGCTTAGATTGCAATTCAGAAAGCGAAACCATATGCACAGAGCACTCTTCACATTCTACTTCAACAGGAGTAGCATCTTTTAAGACCTTTAATTCAGAACTGACTCTATCATACTCAGCCTTAAGTTTTGCTAAAATTTTATTTTGTTTATCAACAATTTTTATCAATTCTTTAATTTCTTCTTCTGCTGAATTTTGTACCTCATTGTCGGAAGAGTTATCGCTGCGATCAGAAGCCTCATCATCATCCACGGCCATGGTGCACATCCCTCCCTTGATGTCGGCAAGGAAGCAGAGTCCGTCTGTTTTCTTCTTGGGAAGCTCATCCTCAGAGTCTGAATCATTCGAGTTTGAAGAAGCATCTGAAACAAAATCACCAAGAGAAGAAAACAAAACATGTGCAGCCTTTTTAATTTGCTTATCAGTGTACTTCTGGCCATTCTTCTTCATGCGCCTGTCACCCTTCTTCTTCTTCTTCTCCCTTGATTGTTCCTGGCGCCTGGAGTTGTTGCCCTGCTCAAATGTTCTAATCTTGTTTGGGCAATCAACAGCAAAGTGACCTCGCTCACCACAACTGAAGCATCCTTCTGAGCGTCTTCTGTTGCGTCGGTTCTCATAGACTCGCTTGAACTTGTTGGAGAGCAACGCCAATTGATCATCATCCAGCGCCTCCAACTCGTCATCTGCAACATGAGACAGAGAAGACAAAGCAAAGCTAGGAGAACTTGGATTAGCGTTAGCGTTAGTCTTACTCCCAGAAACCAAAGCCATAGGAACATCAGTAGAAGAAGTGCCAGTGGGATTTTTCAATTTGTGCTTGGAGAGGACATCAATCTCTTTTGATTTGAGCTTACTGAAAAGCTCATCAGTGGTAAGAGTCTCATAGCCAGCAGACTCAACGATCGCCTCTACCTTCATATCCCACTCATCAGTAAGTGAATGCAACAATCTAAGAGCCCTTGCATGATCATCGTAAGGCATATCCTTATTAAGAGCTTTCATCTTGTTTACAATCACTTGAAACCTTGCAAAAAGATCTTCAATAGATTCACCGGGCAATTGAGAAAAAGCATCAAATTCTTTTCTATGAATTTCGAATTTTCGTGTTTTCACAGCATTGGAGCCTTCATGATATTTCTTTAACTTATCCCAAATCTGGAAGGCTAGCTCCTCGCTGGAAATACGATCATACTCAGGTTTACAAAGGGAAGCTTGCAAAATGTCTACAACCCGGTTATTTGCCTCAAGAAGAGCAACGGCAGCAGGATCAGTAGGGTCCTCGGCAGGAATCACATATGTAGAGTTTTGTGTGATCCTCCACAGATTCATCCCCTTCCCCTTCAAATAAGCTTTCATACGTGACTGCCAATAGTCATAATCAGTGCCATCAAAATGCGGAGCGCGTGTATCGGATTTTCCGGAGGTCGCCATGGTTTTTCGGAATCGATTAAGATATGGAAAACCTTAACCTTGCTCTGATACCAATTGAAGGACCGAAACAGGCGACCAGAGGGGGGAGGGGTGAATGGGAGCCTATAAAAATTTCTTTCAAAAAGAAACTCGGCCTATGTCCCAAATTTCAACCCAATGCCCCTCTCAATCAATCGTCAAGATTACTTACCCCAACTAGTGGTGTAATAATCTTAGGAACGATTAAACAAGTTCTCCAAGCCGGCAGAAGCAAAAATAATTAAGACAGCTCAAAACTGCCCTGTAAAGAATTCCTCAAACACCTTGCGTGCAGTAGCGACAACAGCAGCTTGCTGGTGGCCGGCAAATAGCAGGTGCTGAACTCCCGTCCTGGCGTGCTCGACCAGCAGCAGCAGGGAACGGCAACGACACACAGCGGACAGCAGAAACTTGACTCCGCGACGGCGCGCGTGAGGTCACTGGCGGCAGACAGTAGGAAAAGTAGATGCAAACAAAAAGAACAGAAAAGTAGATGCAAACAAAAAAGAACAATTCACCAAGATGAATGATTAACTCCAGTAATTGTTCTACAGAACTGCATCTAGCCTCCGCCCGATCGTCCTCCCTCTCTTGATTGGAGAGATCAATAAAAATCTCTCTCTAGACTTGATAATTTGTAGCCCAAGGAAGAAGTTCAGCTCACCCATCATTGACATCTCAAATTCCCTGCTCATAGAATCTGCAAACTTGGCAACAAGAGCATGAGAAGAACCACCGAAAATGATATCATCCACGTATATCTGAACTATTAGAGTGTCTTTGCCTTGCTTGAGGAGAAATAAAGTTTTGTCAACCGAGCCCATTTTAAAACTGTTTGCAAGTAAAAAGGTTTTCAGTCTAGCATACCACGCACGAGGTGCTTGTTTCAACCCATACAAAGCCTTTTGCAACTTAAAAACACGATCAGGAAATTTGGGATGCTCAAAACCAGGAGGTTGTTTTACATAAACTTCTTCTTCTATAAACCCGTTCAGAAAAGCACTCTTCACGTCCATTTGATAAAGCTTAAACCCACGTGAAGCAGCAAAAGCAAGCACAATGCGAATAGCTTCCAAACGAGCAACAGGAGCAAAAGTTTCACCATAATCAATTCCCTCCTTTTGACAGAACCCCTGAGCCACTAATCTGGCTTTGTTTCTGACAACAAGTCCATTTTCCCCTTGTTTGTTCTTAAAAATCCATTTAGTACCAATTGGTTTGCAAGAAGGAGGTGGATCAACCAAAACCCAAACCCGATTCCGTTCAAAATTTTCTAACTCCTCATGCATGGCATTGACCCAGTTAGAATCAGAAAGCGCGTGTCCAACATCACGGGGTTCAAAAGAGGCAACGAATGCAGAATGCGCAAAAACACACTGATTTTTATATTTATACCTTGTCGTGCGCTCATTCAAATTACCTATCATTTGTTGGGGAGGATGGTGACGCTGAATATGTCGTGGTGCTGTCCTCTCTGAGGTCGCCTCCCCCTCAACTGCAGCCGGTACATGATCATCCGTAGGTGGAGCTGCATGATCGACAGTGGACGTATACATGTTTGAAGGCCCATCCTCTGTAGTGGTGCTGGACGCCTGCACCGGCTGAGGGTCAAGCGCCACCGGTGCTCCAATGCATCATCATCCTCATCATCACGTCCATCATCCTCATCATCACTCTCAAATATGGCCTGTCCAATTTCATCATCACCTGCACACTCAAAAGTAGAAGAAGAACAAGGCATTGTCTCGTCGAAAGTGACCTCACAAGTCTCATCGATGCGATTAGTGTCAAGATTAAGCACACGGTAGGCACGCCCTTGCAAAGCATACCCCAAAAATAACCCATCGGAAGAACGAGACTCAAACTTGTCTAAATTTCCCTTTTTCAGAATAAAACACTTGCACCCAAAAACTCGAAAGTGGGAAACTTTGGGAGAACGACCAAATCTCAACTCATATGATGTTTTCCCCAAAAAAGCTCTCAGAAAAATTCTATTAGCAACATAGCAAGCGGTGTTGATTGCCTCAGCCCAGAAACGCCTAGGAGTTTTATGTTCATCTAGCATTGTCCTAGCCATTTCAACAAGCGTGCGATTTTTCCTTTCAACAACACCGTTCTGAGGGGGAACATAAGGAGAAGAAAACTGATGATCAAGACCATATTCTGCACAAAAAGCTTTCATACGAGTATTCTTGAATTCTTTGCCGTTGTCACTGCGAATAGCTCTTACGACATTATTGGATAACTCGTTTTTCAGCTTTAGAATAAGATCATGAACATGTGCAAAAGCCTCATCCTTAGATTCCAGAAAGAACACCCAAGAGTAACGAGAAAAGTCGTCCACAACAACGAGCACATACCACTTTCCACCAGCAGAGCGAACACGGGCTGGACCAACAGTGTCCATATGTAACAGCTCACCCGGTCGTTCTGTCATCACCTGAGTCACAGGTGTATGAGGAGCAGCAACCATTTTGCCATGCTTGCAGGGAGCACAGACCAAATCCTTCTCAAACTTGAGTTTCGGTAAACCAGTAATTAAATTCATAGAACTCAAGCGGCAAAGCAAGTCAAAGCTCAAGTGGCCCAAGCGACGATGCCACTTCCAAATATCAGTGGAACCATGAGCAACCAAACAACGAGTCTGTCCAAAAGATTTAGAAAAATCAACCTTAAAAACTCGTCCAAAAGGAGAGATCTTGCAAACAAGGTTACCAGCAGAATCAAGAACTCGCGAATTGCCTTTCTTAAAACGCACTTCAAAATCATCTTCAAGAAGTTGCGAAACAGAAAGCAAATTATAATGCAAATTTTGTACCTTCGCGACGTCCTTTAGCATGTATTTTTCAGTTACCTTGATGCAGCCATGCGCCAGAACCTTACCTTTACTATTATCCCGAATGTAATATATTCCTTGCCGCTCGCGGGGGTGAGGCTGGAGAACCATTTGTCATCTCCGGTCATGTGGCGCGAACAACCGGAGTCCATTATCCATATGTTCTCCTCGCCTCCATCCTGCAGTCAACGACGAGCATAAGAGTGAGCCAATGACTCAACACTGGGGTTAGAATAATGCAAAGAAAACCAGTGCTGAGCCACTTGCTCAAAAGAGGCATTAGCAAAATCAAAACTCTCAAAAGACCGACGAGAACCACGAGGGGGAAAACGTGGCCTGTCATTCCGACATGGTGCAGGAGTATGAGTACGTGAGCAAAAACTAAAAGAGCGAACAGCAGGCTCACGACCCAAAACAGGACGATCATGAGTACCACATTCAAGGTACTGCTCACGTCTCTCAGCACGCTTCCGACGAAAGCAAAACTCATACAGATGACCATCACGATCACAAAAATCACAATGGTAACGCTTATGCGCAGAAGCAAAAGAAGCCATAGCCTTAGAACCAGAAGCAGCAAGGTTAGGCTTAGCCATAGCAAAACGATCAGATGATGAAGCAGTTGGCTTAGCATTCTGCATAACCTTGAACTGTTTAGGTTTTGGCACCCAAACCTGCTTTTTAGGAGCAGATCTAGATGGTTCAACCAACAACCCCTCAGGTGTGACACCTGAACCCTCCTTCTTGGGAGGTGGTCCAGTGTACTTAGCCAAAGGTGGATTCTTTTCATCAACAGGACCTCCACTCTTTTCACCAAACACATATTTCAAATCGTATCCAGGTCCAAAACGCTCACTCCGTTTAATTTGAGCAATAGACATACCAATCTGGGGTTCACGAATAGAGCACCAACCAAGAATAACTCTCAAATGTTTATTTTCTTCTTCCAAAGCAGAAAACTTTACCCTCAAATCATTATTTTCAGCAACAAAAGTAGGGCAAGTCAAACAGGGAGGCAAAACAGGACAAGAATGTTTCTCCAACTTAACAATACGAGATTTAGCATTATTCAATTCAGAATGCAAGGTTGGACAAGAGACACACGCACCAAGTAAAGCAGAACCAGAGTGAAGTTTTTCCAACTCAATCTTCGCATTTTCAAATTTATCAACAATAGAGGCATGCTTAGATTGCAATTCAGAAAGCGAAACCATATGCACAGAGCACTCTTCACATTCTACTTCAACAGGAGTAGCATCTTTTAAGACCTTTAATTCAGAACTGACTCTATCATACTCAGCCTTAAGTTTTGCTAAAATTTTATTTTGTTTATCAACAATTTTTATCAATTCTTTAATTTCTTCTTCTGCTGAATTTTGTACCTCATTGTCGGAAGAGTTATCGCTGCGATCAGAAGCCTCATCATCATCCACGGCCATGGTGCACATCCCTCCCTTGATGTCGGCAAGGAAGCAGAGTCCGTCTGTTTTCTTCTTGGGAAGCTCATCCTCAGAGTCTGAATCATTCGAGTTTGAAGAAGCATCTGAAACAAAATCACCAAGAGAAGAAAACAAAACATGTGCAGCCTTTTTAATTTGCTTATCAGTGTACTTCTGGCCATTCTTCTTCATGCGCCTGTCACCCTTCTTCTTCTTCTTCTCCCTTGATTGTTCCTGGCGCCTGGAGTTGTTGCCCTGCTCAAATGTTCTAATCTTGTTTGGGCAATCAACAGCAAAGTGACCTCGCTCACCACAACTGAAGCATCCTTCTGAGCGTCTTCTGTTGCGTCGGTTCTCATAGACTCGCTTGAACTTGTTGGAGAGCAACGCCAATTGATCATCATCCAGCGCCTCCAACTCGTCATCTGCAACATGAGACAGAGAAGACAAAGCAAAGCTAGGAGAACTTGGATTAGCGTTAGCGTTAGTCTTACTCCCAGAAACCAAAGCCATAGGAACATCAGTAGAAGAAGTGCCAGTGGGATTTTTCAATTTGTGCTTGGAGAGGACATCAATCTCTTTTGATTTGAGCTTACTGAAAAGCTCATCAGTGGTAAGAGTCTCATAGCCAGCAGACTCAACGATCGCCTCTACCTTCATATCCCACTCATCAGTAAGTGAATGCAACAATCTAAGAGCCCTTGCATGATCATCGTAAGGCATATCCTTATTAAGAGCTTTCATCTTGTTTACAATCACTTGAAACCTTGCAAAAAGATCTTCAATAGATTCACCGGGCAATTGAGAAAAAGCATCAAATTCTTTTCTATGAATTTCGAATTTTCGTGTTTTCACAGCATTGGAGCCTTCATGATATTTCTTTAACTTATCCCAAATCTGGAAGGCTAGCTCCTCGCTGGAAATACGATCATACTCAGGTTTACAAAGGGAAGCTTGCAAAATGTCTACAACCCGGTTATTTGCCTCAAGAAGAGCAACGGCAGCAGGATCAGTAGGGTCCTCGGCAGGAATCACATATGTAGAGTTTTGTGTGATCCTCCACAGATTCATCCCCTTCCCCTTCAAATAAGCTTTCATACGTGACTGCCAATAGTCATAATCAGTGCCATCAAAATGCGGAGCGCGTGTATCGGATTTTCCGGAGGTCGCCATGGTTTTTCGGAATCGATTAAGATATGGAAAACCTTAACCTTGCTCTGATACCAATTGAAGGACCGAAACAGGCGACCAGAGGGGGGAGGGGTGAATGGGAGCCTATAAAAATTTCTTTCAAAAAGAAACTCGGCCTATGTCCCAAATTTCAACCCAATGCCCCTCTCAATCAATCGTCAAGATTACTTACCCCAACTAGTGGTGTAATAATCTTAGGAACGATTAAACAAGTTCTCCAAGCCGGCAGAAGCAAAAATAATTAAGACAGCTCAAAACTGCCCTGTAAAGAATTCCTCAAACACCTTGCGTGCAGTAGCGACAACAGCAGCTTGCTGGTGGCCGGCAAATAGCAGGTGCTGAACTCCCGTCCTGGCGTGCTCGACCAGCAGCAGCAGGGAACGGCAACGACACCCAGCGGACAGCAGAAACTTGACTCCGCGACGGCGCGCGTGAGGTCACTGGCGGCAGACAGTAGGAAAAGTAGATGCAAACAAAAAGAACAGAAAAGTAGATGCAAACAAAAAAGAACAATTCACCAAGATGAATGATTAACTCCAGTAATTGTTCTACAGAACTGCATCTAGCCTCCGCCCGATCGTCCTCCCTCTCTTGATTGGAGAGATCAATAAAAATCTCTCTCTAGACTTGAAGACCTAGGCTAGATCGAGAGAGAAGGTGTGTTCCCTAGAACCCTAGGCACGGGTACTGTTCACGTGAACAGTAGCTCGCCCCAAAAATCCCAAAAACCCCCCCTCTCTCAACCCTAGGTGCCACATATTTATATCTCCAAAAAGGTGGCCCACCTAAATTACAAGACTGTCATTACGCGATGTAAACGACACGTAATGGCATGATAATCATATCCAATCAATCACGTCCTCCATAGCAAATTCCGCGATGTTCGTGATCCCTCCATCTCCACGATGTGATCCTCGCGATGTCGCCGCACGACCATCCGAAATCATATCGCGATCGCCGGAAATTTCCATCTTCGGCCACGCCCGCCGCACGAGCGTCCCGGTACGTCCTTGGTTTTATGGCTCAACCAAGAAACCGTCCACCGACGTCCTCCCGCCGTGTAGCCAGATACAGTAGACGTACACCGCACAATCTCCGTCCCTCGAACGCGAGCGTCGAACCACCCTTCACCGCCCCGCGGTTCATCAGCATGGCATCCTATCCCCGTTCTTCACAGATTGCCGCATGATTAGTCTCCACCTGTCACCTGCAACCACAGCCTGCCAAGAGACACGTCACACACACACCGTGTTGTCAATCGCTCATCACAAGGCACTAGCCCCACGGGCATCTCAGAGTGAACTTAGCGATGAACTGGGTATCCTTTACTCCCTTGCGGAAGGCGGCGATGATGACCTCGTTCTTGATTTTGTGTATTGAGTTCCTCTTCTCGGAGAACCGCTTGATGAAGTTGCGAAGGGACTCATTCTTTCTTTGATGGCACTAGTACAGATTGTACTCGAAGGACAGCCTCTCGTAAGTTCCTTGGAAGTTTACAACGAAGCGTTCTCGGAGTTCCCCCTAGGGGCCAATTGACCGCCTGGGAAGCCCCATTAGCCATGTTCTTGCTGAGTCGGTCAGGGCAACTGGCAGGTAGTTAACCACGGCCTTGTGATCACCTCCAGCCGCGCGGATTGCCAAGGTGTACATGGTCAGCTAGGACTTTGGGTTGCTCTTGCCGTTGTACTTCTCTATACCAGTTGGCTTGAAGCCGGATGGCCAGTCGACTTGTTGCAGCTCATGGGTGAACGCTGGAACTCCTTCATCTAGGTGGGGACTCTGATTCCGACTGCGATGATGAAAGCATTCATGGTGGAGGCCGAAGTGCTCATGCTTGTCTTCAAGTCAGTGGCGCTCATCTTCCTTGTGTTCCCGGCGCCGAGCGTTGATGTCATGGCGGAGATCTTGCCATAGTCGTCCTTGGGCATCCTGGTTTTCCCAGCACTCATCATGATGATATCGCTGTCGGTCATTGTTTCAGTTGCCGAGAGAGGTAGGATGGGAGTTCGAGCGGTGCTGACTAGAGCGAGCCGCCCGGCACCGTGCAGAAGCGGACAAGGTTGCTACATCTGAAGCCGTCTTGTTTGATGGCATGAATGTGTCTCTAGACTGCTGTCGTTGTTGACATGCTGTAGTGGTGATTATTGCCTTGATCCTTGCAATAGTCGGGGTGGCTTGGTGGTCGGGCCTGAACTGCAAGGTGTCTAGTAGTGTGACATTGGCCATGACATTCTGCTGTGGGGTCATGAAGATGTCGTGGTCGTCCACTCAGGTTTGGAGGATCTCCTGTTGGGCTGTTCGTTGCAGGCGTCGCGTGTCCTCCTCCTGTTGTTCACGAAAACGGCGGACTTCCTCCTCCTATTGGTCGGGTAGTCAGCATGTGTCTTGCCCAGGGGTTGATCCCTTTGATGCCACGAATACTTTGCGTGGTGGAGAAAAGCTCCCCGAGCTGCTGTCCGACTGGGAGTCGGACTCAGAGTAATTCAAAGGGGTTATCACAACCCCAACCTCCCTGGATCTGATCTCGAGCGGCTCTGGGTTGTATCCGAGTCGAATTCTAGATGATTGGGTCTGCCGCATCCGTGTTGAATCGAAGATATCCGCGACGTTTCTGAGTTCGAACGGGAGATTAACAACCTCTTCTCCCCTCAGCCTGATCTCGGCTGGCTCAAGGCCGTGTCCGAGTCGAACATCGAAATTAAGAGTTATCCCTGGACTCGTCGATCTTGGAAATCGTTGCAGGAAGTCGCCGAAGATTGCTGCAGCGTTGAGTAAGCCGGCTGGCGTGGGGTCGAATCTGAGTCGACCAGGGTGAGGTTGCCAAGTTTTTCGGCAATGAAGTTGAGGTTTTCGAAGCTGATTGTTTGCCCGGGGAAGAACTTCATGCCATTGATTCTGGTGATTAGATCCATCAGGCTTGTTGAAGATGATCTCGACGAAGCCCCTACTTGGTGAGCCAACTATTGATGCTTTGTATCGGCAATAATTATATGGGACTATTCACAAGACCTAAACTTGATGGACTGCAAAGAAACACAAAACGAATTTATCCTCGTTCAGGCCCTCAAGGAAAGGTAATACCCTCCTTCCAGCTGGTGTGTATTGCCTTTGAGGTTTCTCCGGTGAGATTATAATGTCTTCTGCCCCAAGGGCTCCTTGCCTTCCCTTATATACTGAGGAAAAAATGTTACAAGGTAGGAATCTCAGTCGAACTCAACCAAAGGATTCCTTCTAGGAATACATCGTATCCGGCCAGGACTATATCCTTTCCCTTATCATGCAAGGTAACATAAGTTGAGTCCTATTGTATCCCTAATTATATGATCAGGCCCATCCTCTATCCGAGTGGCCACATTGCTTTTCATGAGGTACCCGGGGCCCATGGCCTCCATAGGCTCTATCCACATGTGGTAGAGGCCAAGCGGTGGAGGGGCTATGTCCGACTCGAGAGGGAAAAGGAAGCGGGTAGCGAAAAGGGGAGGCTGAGCGCTTCCATTTTGTGATGGAGTTGGCTGGAGGTGTGGGAGGAATGGCTCCTCGTGTTGGCGGCTAGCAACGGACCACAGTGACACGTCGGATGGTAGCAAAAGCTGGACGAGCTCGTTTGGAGTGAGGCAAGGACACGACGGTCGTCATCGCAAGGCAGGTGACGGTAGCGGTCCATGCGGTCGGCTGATGAGGACATTACTAGCTCGGATATGACCATAGCTACCTTATGTACTCATCAACCAAAGGTGCATGCTTTCTACATAAGATTTACGTGTTATATATTTGAACAGGCGTTACTGCACCATGTGTTTTATGTGTTCTCGTTTGCAGAGATACTTGCTTGGGTGAAGGGAAAGAGACTGAGCGCAAGGAATGATAAAAGAAATTGATTGGGGACCAAACCAAGACCTTACCCAAGTCTACTTTTATATCACCACATCACTTTTGGTCCATAGAAGGCAAGAGATGAAGTTCTGCACGTTTTGGATTTAGATTCGGCCCTCCTGACAGCATCAAATTTAAATGGACCTAGCCGCTGATCCAGAAGGACTCTCAGGGCCCATGAGTACTTGTTGGAAAACTTATGGAGTCTACTTTCAGATGGTTTTAGTCCCACATCAAAATTCCTCCTGAGCTGTCCGAAATCATCAAAATAAGACATGTACCTCTTCTAGTCCGATTCTGTTTGGGCCTTAGGCCTTGTAATTGTGTCGTGGGCTAAGCCCAAGGGGTGTGCGCTCTAGGGTTAACCCTAGGACATCCCAACTCATATATATACAGTAACTGTCATCGTTTAGGGTTGGGTTTTACTTAGATTATTCTGCCATTGTAGTTTCGCCGTCTAGATCGGTTTATAGAACCCCAACTTCGTGTGCTAAATATTTATCTACAATTCAGGTTGTGTTTTCTTTGTTCTTGTAAATTTCTTCGATTATTTGCAGGAGCAAAACTTTTGTGGTTAGGTTGGCTGTATGAGAGCGTGGCCGATAACGACAAGACGCGCGGGTGTAGCGAGTGCGAGGTGACGATTGCTGATCGGAAGCCTCAAAACGTAAACGTCTTCACATCGCCAAATCGAACCTATCAGAAGATCGGACACCTAGTCTCGCATGAAGTGGTATCAGAGCATCAGGTTGCCCGATAGGTATCATCTGTGTTTCCTTCTGTTAAGTTTTGTTTTCTCTTACCTAGAGTCTAGAAAACCCAAAAATTTATTACCACCGTGTTCTTCGTAGTGTTAGGTTTATCCCCTGTCCAAACCCCTTTGTGCCTTTGCAAAATTTATTTCAGTTTTGCTTTGTTGAGTCTATGTCCAAGGTCAAGTTAGTGGTCACTGGTTTAGAGTCGTGCTCATGGTTCTAGTTCTAGCTGTTGTGTTGTGTGAGAGCCTGCCTTGAGAGATCGAGTTCTACTCGGTTTCGGACTACAAGTCGCCTTGAGCTTTTAACCCGCTGTCGCAAGCCTTTTTAGATATGTCGCAAGCTGCCTTGTGTCAATCACCCTGCATCGCTAGCCTCCTTGTCAGCCCCGCTTGACCTATTGGCACTTATACTCTAGCTGGAGCAACAGGGTTGAGCCACGAAACCCTAGTTCTACCTGTCTTAAAATAGCCATAACTTTTGCATATGGACTCGGAATTGGGAAAATTTTATATCTGTGGACATCTACAAATAATTTTACATCCGCTCCTCTAAAATAGTGAAATTTGGCTTGCAATTCTGAGTTTTCAAGCTCCGAAGTTCTTGCACACTTTTCAGAGTGCCTTTGCGTGTTTTTCTAGGGTCACTCCGTGCATTATATCGAGATGCCAATCTTTGTGGGTGCTTCTTGTGTACTAGGTGTACTCCTAGAAGAGAAAAAAAGAAAAAAAAGAAAAAAAGAGAAGAGAAAAATAGAGAAAAAAAGAAAAGAAAAAGATAGAGAGCTGTTTTCAGTGAGCAGTCTTACTGAGCTGATCTTTCAAGTTTTTCGAGAGACTTGGTGAGAGAGAGTTGTCCTAAGTCCTTTGTTTCTTACTCTCGCTTGTTAGGCTGATTCTAGGAACATGTCTCGGCCAGCGACTGCTACAAGTATTTGGAACACTTATTCAGCTTTGCTATTCTGTTATTGAATTTTGCTAACCCTTGCTACAATACACTGCCTTTCGAGATCCACACACTTCTGGTCAGTACAGGTTGATCCTCGCAATCACACCCCTGCCATCATCAAACATCCCACCTCTCCGAGTCGTACCGCTTGCTTCAATTGGTAAGATTTTTGTAAGAGCAAGGTAAGACACTTGAGAGTGTGTTCTAGTACCTAGTAGTTGATAGGAATCATACTTTTGTGCTGTTTATTTCCTATTTTCTACTAACCATGGCAGGTGAGGTGAATGATTTCGTTGATTGTGCTTCAAAAGAGGAGATCACTAAGCTAGATCAAAAGATTGAGGAAAATGTAGCTGCCATGAATGTTATGCGGGAAGAACTCCAGGCTATAGTGGGGAGCATTACCACCCTCACTAATAGCATCGAGCAGTTGGTAGCAAACCATCACCCACCACCACATGTTGATGATGACGGAGGTAATGAAGAAGAGGAAGCCGACAATAGCGATGCACACACCGCATTGCGTGACGAGCGCGTACGACAACGGCTGTGATTCAACCGGCAAGGTATGGGAGGTAACCGCCACCAAGGGCGAGGTAATGATGATCCTTTTGCTATAGTTAAATTTACCTTGCCTTCCTTTTCTGGAAAATATGACCCTGAGGCTTATTTGGATTGGGAGATGACAGTAGAGCAGAAGTTTAATTCCCATCTAGTTCCTGAAATTCACAGGGTTAGGCAAGCTACAAGTGAGTTCAAGGATTTTGCTAAAATCTGGTGGCAAGAATTAGGTAATCTCAACTTACAACCTAATACATGGGATAGGTTAAAATAAGCCATGCGAAATAGATTTGTTCCTCTTTCCTATCAACGTGACTTGCAGAAACTGCAATGTTTAGAACAAGGTACTATGTCTGTTCCGAAGTATTACGCTAAGCTTCAGAAGAGCATGATTCGTTGTGGGGTAGTGGAGGATATAGGGGATAAAATCTATCGTTTTTATGGTGGTTTGAGGCGTGAAATTTAGGATATTATTGATTATAAGGAATATAGTAATGTCAATTGTTTGTTCCAGCTTGCTATGCTTGCAGAGAAAGAATTGTAGGGGCGTCAACAGAGGAACCGGAGCAACTTTGGCGTTTTCTTCATGCCACAAACAACGACAGCTGCAGGATCGACTAAGCCGATCCCTTCTTTGTGTAATCGTACAGTGCAACCACCAGCGAGCACGCGTTCTTCCCCTACGGCTGCTGCTGCAGCAACGCCGTCACCACCGCTGGCCTTAGGTAAAACTTCTATGCAGGTACCCGCCAAGAGTTCTTCATCTGGACTTCAGTGCCACCGCTGCCATGGGATTGGACGGTTGTAGAGGAATTGTCCCAGCCAATGAGCATACATTGCCATAGAAGATGGAGGTTACCTTAGCACTTCAGATGTGGAAGAAGACAATGATGATGTTACTGCTTTGGACAACACCCATGACGATGACAGTGAGGGTCAGGCTTTAGGTGGTGATGACACGGTGAACTATAGGAGCATTATTGTTCAGTGGGTTCTGAGCACGCAGATGGAGCAAGCAGAGAAGCAACAACGCCATAATTTGTTTCAGATTATCTTCGTCATCAACAACCGACGTGCACGTGTCCTCGTTGATGGAGGAAGCTGCAACAATTTGGTGAGTTCTGATTTGGTCAAGAAGCTTGGCTTGACCGCACGACCACATCCACATCCATACCATCTTCAGTGGTTAAATGAATCTGGTAAGACCAACGTAACTCAAACAGTTAGAGTGCATTTTTCCATTGGTACATATGCTGATTTCGCTGATTGCGGTGTGGTACCTATGCAAGCTTGTTCTCTTCCTGTTCTGAATTATTCCACATGTGATAGAGAAGAGTTATGCAATGCTTCACTTATATCCATGCCACAACTAGTGAATAATGTTGGTAATGTTGTTGAACCACCATGTGCTGATTTTAGTTCACATTGCTAGCGAGAATGAAGAGCTTAGATTGCAATCTTCTTTAAATACTTGGGGCTATATTCAATTTGATAATATTTGTCCACTCAATTATTTAGAGAAGAAATTATTTGCTAGATCTGATTTGTCATGTCCTTCTCATGTGATTTTTCATGTTATTGGCAATTATGATAATAAAGGAGAATATAATGTGCATAGAGTATATATTTGTTCGAATTTTAATATACCTCCTTTTCATAATGACATGTCCTGTCTAGAGGACCTCATGAGTATAAATAATTCTCTATCTAGTTCCTCTAGTTGTATAAATGAGTTGCAGGTTAGTTTGTAAGAAAGGGAGTGTTGTGAGCTGCATGACACTATAAAGTGTTCTCCATGTTTAAAAATTTCAGAATCCAATCATATGTACAACATTATCTCACTCTATGTTATGAAAGATAAAGATATATTCATCAGGCTTAATGACAAGGTGAAACCGCGGATGGTTTCTAATCAAGAAGGGTCGGTTGATGAGGACATTACTAGCTCGGATATGACCATAGCTACCTTATGTACTCATCAACCAAAGGTGCATGCTTTCTACATAAGATTTACGTATTATATATTTAAACAGGCGTTATTGCACCATGAGTTTTATGTGTTCTTGTTTGCAGAGATACTTGCTTGGGTGAAGGGAAAGAGACCGAGCGCAAGGAACGCATGGATGATAAAAGAAGTTGATTGGAGACCAAACCAAGATCTTACCCAAGTCTACTCCTACATCACCACGTCACTTTTGGTCCATAGAAGGCAAGAGATGAGGTTCTGCACATTTTGGATTCGGATTCGGGCCTCCTGATAGCATCAACTTCAAATGAATCTAGCCGCTGATCCAGAAGGACTCTCGGGGCCCATGAGTACTTGTTGGAAAGCTTATGGAGTCTACTTTCAGATGGTTTTGGTTCCATGTCAAAATTTCTCTTGAGCTATCTAGAATCATTGAAGCAAGACACGTACCTTTTCCGTTCTGATTCTGTTTGGGCCTTAGGCCTTGTAATTGTGTCGTGGGCTAAACCCAAGGGGTGTGTGCTCTAGGGTTAAACCTAGGACGTCCCAACTCATATATATACAGTAGCTGTCATCGTTTAGGGTTGGGTTTTACTTAGATTATTTTGCCATTGCAGTTTCGCCGTCTAGATCGATTTATAGAACCCCAACTTCGTGTGCTAAACATTCATCTGCAATTCAGGTTGTGTTTTCTTTGTTCTTGTAAATTTCTTCGATTGTTTGCAGGAGCAAAACCTTCATGGTTAGGTCGACTGCATGAGAGCGTGGCCAATAACGACAGGACGCGCGGGTGTAGCGAGTGCGAGGTGACGATCGCTGATCGGAAGCCTCAAAACGTGAACGTCTTCACGTCGCCAAATCGAACCTATCGGAAGATCGGGCACCTAGTCTCGCATCATCGGCGACAGGCGGGAGCGGTGAAAAGATCCAGGGCGTGGGATGGTTTGATTCTTCGGCGGCGAGTGGCTCGTGGCTGAGGCATGTGCAGGGCGTGTGCCTACGTGGGGAGGGAAAGTCCAAGTGGGTTGAGTGGCTGGGCAGCACGATACTAGGTCGAGACGGTGGCGGCCCAAGTGGGAAGAACCGAGAGGGATGAGGGATTTGGTGGACTGGGCCGGCAGGGAAATGAAAAGAGGAGGCTTGTGGCCCAACAAAGGGAAAATTGGATTTTGATTTTTGAATGGATTAAAGGAGGAAAAAAGATGTTGAATTTGAATTTGTGAATTTAAATTTGATTGGGCGATGGAGACTTGGAACTTGATTCACAGGAGAATGGATAGGATCGAGATCTTGGCACGCACAAGACAACAATCAAGGAACCATGTTTTCGCAATTTTGGTTTTTATTAATTTTGTTTTACGCCTAAACGCACGGGAGTTACAAACCAACCCCCTAACAAGAATCTCGACCCCGAGATTCCAAAATTAAGGGAGCAGCTCCAGAAACTCTGCGCAGAGGTGATCTTCACGTTCCCAAGTTGCCTCTTCCTCTGAGTAATTGCTCCACTGAACCTTGTAGAATTGATCGTCTTTCTATGGGTTTGGTGTTCATCTTCTTTAAGAATCCTAACTGGGTTTTCCTTGTATGTCAGATTCTTTTGCAGGTCCACTGTCTCAAGGGGCACTTGTTCCTCTAGCACTCGGAGACATTTCTTCAGCTGAGATACGTGGAACACATTGTGTACATTGGCCAGTCCTTCTGGTAACTCTAGTTGGTAGGCAACCTCTCCATGTCTGGTGGTGATATGGTATGGCCCAATGTAGCGGGGTGCCAACTTGCATGACATTCCGAACCTCTTCAAACCACAGAGGGGTGATACCCGGAGATATGCATGATCACCCTTTTCCAACTCGAGGTCTCTTCTGCAATTGTTGGCATAACTCTTTTGTCGGGTCTGGGCGATCTTCTGACACTCACGTATGATCTTAACTCGCTCTTTGGCTGACTTGAGCACTTTAGGGCCAAACACTTGCTTCTCTCCTACATCAGTCCAACACAGGGGCATGCAGCACTTGTGTCCATAGAGTTCTTCATTCGGGGCCATTTGAATGCTGGATTTGTAGCTATTATTGTACGAAAATTCAACATAGGGGAGGTAGCGGTCCTAGGTGCCTTCAAAATTAATAGCACAAGCTCTTAGCATGTCTTCTAGTATCTGATTGACACGTTTTGTCTGACCATCCATCTGTGCGTGGTATGCTGTGCTAAAATTCAAGTTGTTGCCCAATGCTTCATGGAGTCGATGCTAGAACCTAGAGGTGAACTGAGTTCCTTGATCCGACACTATCTTCTATGGGCATCCATAACGGCAAACCACTTGAGTCATTAACAAATTAGCCAACTTCTTTCCATTGTATGTAGTCTTGATTGGTACAAAATGAGCGGCCTTGGTAAGGCAATCCACAATGACCCATATGGAGTCATATCCGTTGGGAGTTCTGGGTAAGCCAACAATGAAATCCATGCCGATTTCTTCCCACTTCTATTCTGGGATTTTGAGCGGTTGTAGGAGGCCGACAGGCTTCTAATGCTCTGCTTTAACTCTCTGGCATATGTCGGACAAGGCCTCATATTCTGCCACATCTCGCATCATGCCTGACCACCAGAAGTACTCCTTGATATACTGGTACATCTTTGTGCTTTTGGGGTGAATGGAGTATGCTGATTCATGGGCTTCTCATAGGATGAGACCTCATAGTTCCTTCTTAGCTGGCACACAGATACACTGACCAAACTAGACGATTCCTTTGTTATGTATGGTGAAACCACTGACTTCTTCTTTTAGAACCTTCTTCTTGAGGCTTTTAATTTCCTCATCGTAAAGTTGAGTTTCTCTGATCTGACCCTCCAGAGTAGGCTGAACGGTTAAGTTGCCCAGTGTGCCTGCAACTACCAGAGTCACTCCTAACTTGCTAGGTCTCTGCTCAAATGATCTTGCTTTTTTTTGACGAGAGCAACGTTGCAATAAGTCTTCTGAGTTAATGCATCGGCAACCATGTTGGCCTTGCTAGGATAATAGTGAATTCTGAGGTCATAATCCTTGATTAATTCCAAATACCTTCTTTGTCTCATGTTCAGCTCGTTCTAGGTGAAGATGTACTTAAGACTCTTGTGATCTGTGTAGACTTCACATCTGTTGCCAATCAGGTAGTGACGCCAGATCTTGAGGGCATGGACTACTGCGGCGAGTTCCAGGTCATGAGTTGGATAGTTGACTTCATGCGGTTAGAATTGCCTGGAGGCATAGGCAACCACTTTTTGTTCTAGCATCATCACGCATCCTAGTCCTTGCCGGGAGGTATCACAGAAGATTTCAAAGTCTTTTCGAATATCTGGTAGGGTTAGCATAGGAGCGGAGGTTAGCCTTTTCTTGAGTTCCTGGAAACTGCGTTCGCACGCTGGGGTCCAGTCAAACTTCTTTTCTTTCTTCAGCAGCTCTGTCATTGCTTTAGCCAACATGGAAAAACCTTCAATGAATCTTCGGTAGTAACCCGCTAGACCCAGGAAACTGCGGATCTCAGAGACACTTCTTGGAGAATTCTATGCAACGACGGATTCTATCTTGCTAGGATCCACTTCAATACCGTTGGTGGAGATGATGTGACCAAGGAAGGCCACTCTGTCGAGCCAGAATTCACACTTGGAGAACTTCGCATAAAGTAGATGCTCTCTTAGCTTTCCCAGAACCAATCTTAGATGCTCAGCGTGTTCTTCTGCGTTCTTGGAGTAGATCTGAATGTCATCTATGAAGACCACCATGAACATGTCGAGGTATTCAATAAATATCTTGTTCATGAGGTTCATGAAGTAGGCCGGAGCATTGGTGAGTCTGAAGGACATCACGGTGTACTCGTATAGTCCGTATTGTGTTGCGAAGGCTGTCTTGGGTATATCTTCCGGTCTGATTTTCACCTGGTGGTTTTCGGACCTTAGATCAATCTTGGCGAAAACCTTTGCTCCTTCCAACTGGTCAAATTGATCGTGGCAGAGGGTACCTGTTCTGTATCGTGACTTCATTCAGAGCCTTGTAGTCAACAACCATGTGCTCCGAACCATTTTTTTAACCAACAGCATGGGTGCTCCCCACAGAGACATGCTAGGGCACACATATCCCTTTTCTTGTAGCTCTTCAATCTGTCTATTTACTTCACCAATTCGCTAGATACCATTCTATATGGTCCCATGGCGATAGGTGTCGTGCCAGGGGCAAGCTCGTTAGAGAACTCAATTTCTCAGTCTGGTGGCATGCCCGGCAGATCTTCCAGAAACACGTCAAGATACTCATTGACTATGGGCACTTCTTCCAAAGGGACGGCTTGCAAATTGTTGATGAAGGCTCTGTCCTGAAAGGTGGCGGATGGGGCAAACTATACTCGTATCCCTTGTGGATCTTGCAGAACGATGGTTCTCTCAGCACAATTGATCTGTCCTTTGTGCTTAGCCAACCAATCCATTCCTAGGATTAGGTTTAGGCTTTGGGAGTCTAGGACTATGGTGTTAGCCAGGAAACTAACTCCTCCAATTTCCACACAGACCTTCGGCATATTTTAGTTGCCCTTATATCCCGTCACGGGGAATGTACGATCAAAGGTACCCTTAGGTTTTGGGTTTCCCAACCTGTGGAGGCCATGGGCCTGGGTACCTCAAGGAAAGCTTTGTGGCCACTCGGATAAAGGATGGGTCTGATCCTGTAATTAGGGATACAATAGGACTCGGTGTATGTTACCTTGCATGACAAGGAAAGGATATAGTCCTAGCCGAGCACATTGTATTCCAATAGGGAAATCCATTGGTCAAGTCCGACTAGGATTTCTACCATGTAACCTTACCTCTCCAGTATATAAGGAGAGGTAAGGAGCCCCCTGGGGTAAGAGAGATCAATAGATCGATATCATAGCTCAATCTCACCAAAGAAACCTCAAAGGCAATACACAACAGCTGGAAGTAGGGTATTATCTCACCTTGAGGGCATGAACTAGGATAAACTCGTTTCGTGCTCCTTTGCAATCCATCAAGTTTAGGTCTCACGAGTAGCCCCATACTATCATTGTCGATACAAAGCATTGGCAGTTGGCGTGCCAGGTAGGGGATTCGTCAAGATCATCTGAATCAAGCCTGATGGATCCAATCAATGGAGTCGATGGCATCTAGTTCTTCCTCAGGCAAGCAATCAGCTTCGGGAGCCTCGACTTCGTTGCCGACAAACTCGGCAACCTCACCTTGGCCGACTCGGATTCGACCCAATCAGTCAGGAATCAACCCGACTTCACGCCAATCGGCCTACTCAACACTGCAGCTATCTTTGGTGAACTGCTGCGGCGATTCCTAAGATCCATCAGTCCAGGGACAACTCTTTCTCCTGGAGTTCGACTCGGACTCGGCTTTGAGCCGGCCGAGATCAGGCTAGCGGAGGAGGAGGTCGTCAATCTCCCATTAGAACTCAACAATGCCGCGGATGATTTCAATCTTACTCCAATGTAGTAGATCCAATTCCCTGGAGTTCGGCTCGGATACGGCCCAGAGCTGCTTGAGATTAGATCTAGGGAGGTTGGAATTGTGATTACCCCCCTAAACTAATTCGACTCCAACTCACAGTCGGACAGCAGTTCGACAAGCTTTTCTCCACCACACCAAGTGTTCATGGCATCCAAGGGCTGAACTCCCACTCAAGATGCACACCGACTACGCGACCAACAAGAGAAGGAAGCCTGTTGACTGCGTGAGCAACAGGAGGAAGAGGCACGACGCCTGCAAGCCGAATGCAACGCTCGAAATGACAATTTGCACAAGGCTAGGCGGACTGCTCACTAGGAGATTCTCCAAATCCAAGTTGGTGACCATGATGTCTTCATAACCCTACAGCAGAACGTCGTGGCCGCTGCCACATTGCTACACACCTTGTAGTTCGGACCCGATCACCAGGCCACCCCAACTATTGCGAGGATTAAGGCAATGATTACCATTGCAGCATGTCAGCAGTGACAACAATCTAGAGATACTCTCATACTATCAAATAAGATGGCCTCTGATACGGCGGTTTCATCTGCCTCAACACGGCACCGAGTAGCTGGTCAGGTTAGCACCAATTGAAGTCACGTCTTACGTCACTCATCAACCAGAACCACGATTGACGATGATACCATCATGACGACCGCCATGACAACTAGGATACTCGAGGACGACTACAGCATGATCTCTACCATGACATTAATGCTCAATGCCGAGAACAAGAGGAGGATGAACGCCATCGACTGGAAGATGAGCATGAGCGCTTCAGCCTCCACCATGAGCGATTTCATTGTTGCAGTCGAAGTCAGAGTCCTCACCCAGATGAAGGAATACCAGCGTTCATTCAAGAGTTACAACAAGTCGACTGGCCATCCGGCTTCAAGCCGACTGGAATAGAGAAGTACGATGGGAATACCAACCTGGAGTCCTGGCTAACAGCGTATACCTTGGCAATCCGTGCGGCCGGGGGCAATCACAAGGCCATGACTAACTACTTTCCAGTCGCTTTGGCCGACTCGACAAGAACATGGTTGACGGGACTTCCTAAGCAGTCAATTATCTCCTGGGGGGAACTCCATGAACGCTTCATCGCAAACTTCCAAGGAACATACAAGAGGCCGTCTTCAGAGTACGATCTATATTAGTGCCATCAAAGGAAGAACAAGTCCCTCCGTGACTTCATCAAGTGGTTCTCTGAGAAGAGGAAATCTATACCCAAGATCAAGGACGAGGTTGTCATCGCCACCTTCCGCAAGGGAGTCAGGGACACCCCGTTCATCGCTAAGTTAACCCGGAAGCCTCCAAGTTCTATCAAAGCTCTATTCGATATGGCGAACAAATACGCCGACTTGGCTGACGTCGTTGTTGAGGCCCTAGAAGACAAGACCGAGCCCCGACAGAAGGAGCGAAAGGACACCGACGATACGGCCCCGACTAAGTCTGGCAATCACAAATGCAAATCAGACAACGTGGCAGCTGTTGAGCACAGCTGACCATGACCCCCAAAGATAGACGAATACAAGAAGGTCATGAACGGGCCATGCCCTTTCCACTCAAAGGGGAAGCATGCGGCTAAAAATTGCTTCATGCTCTAGAAGTTTGCTTCCGAGCAGACATCTACATCTACCAACCACAAAGACAAGGACAAGCCAGACTTGGGCGCAGCTGGTGATTACCAAGACCCCCAGGCTGTAACGCCTAGAAATTCACGACTCTAATTTTTGAACATTCATGTGTATTAAATCCCTGTCCAGGAAAGCCAGGGTACACAATACAAAGTTGCCATATAGGGTATGTCTTACAAACAGAATAAAATAGTCTTACATAAATGCAGCGGAAAAAGATAACGAAAGCCTATAAATAGCTAGCCACACGGAGGCTTCCATTCCACAGGCAACTTGACGGCGGATCCAGCCTAGTCCTCCTGACGATCCTCGTTGGAAGGGTACTCCATCACTGAGAGGGGAAAAGGGAGCAAGACTGAGTACCACCCACAGTACTCAACAAGTCACACCCGCAATTATGCACAATGCATGGGAGACAGAGATAGGCTCAGGGTTCATTTGCGTAAAAGCAATTGCCAACAATAGTAGTTCGCAACTAGGTAAAAGGTCATTTAGTTTAACAGTATTAATCCACCACTGATCAATGCTACACCACGTTGATCAGGCCCAACCAACCATCCTATCCCTACAGCAGACTTTAAGTCAAATTATTGGGGTGAGCTAATCACGGTGAATCTTGACCAAACGCCCATAACCGCGTGCACAGCTATTCGAATAGAATTTAACTCTAGCCAGAGGTGTACAACTGTACCTACAAGACACATCCCCACACGCGTTCCCATGTGCCGGTGTGTCACCATGACACCCCGCGAGAGGCTGTGACAGGACCGTTCATGCAACTCCTCCCTAACCATCCACACCACGCTGAGGTTGCACCTACCGATAGGGCACACCATATCAGCCAGGCTACCCCCCTTGCACCACAATGAATCTAAAAGCCGATCAACCCGACCCCGAGCCGACCCAACTCCATCACGCCCATTCTCACCAACAGTGCCTAGGAGAGGGAGAAGCTATGCTACAAGCCCAGCAATTGCCCATGTTGGCTTGTGGTATGTACCGATAATTGCCCAAGGGGGTTCCTGCGAACCGGTCCTTAATTGCCATTGGTGCGACCAACAAAACCATGCACCCACAGCCCACCATTAAGGTCAAATTTTAATTGTTTAACCATGTCCCAACTTCCATCATCCGACGTAGAGTCGAACCATAAATATAGTAATGAGTATTTACTCCCAAAATGAGCTAATTGATTCTAAGCATGGCTAATCATCCTAACATTATTTATAATCGAATTATTACCCAAGCTATAAAGGCATACAAGGTGATCAAGTCATAGCCATCAGATTGTATATAAATAGGTTTCCCTTCCCACATGAAATAATGAAATCATGCACGTTTATAGGTTTAAAACAAATATTTTGCAGTAAATGGGTGCAATATGATCGAGAGAATGATGTAACTTGCCTTGCTCCAACTCTGTTGTCGATGTTTTACACCGGCAATATGAATATGGGGCTACTCGGCGGATGGAAACTCGGTGGATTGCAAAGGAACACAGGGAGATTTTATACTGGTTCAGGCCCTCGATGTGAGGTAATACCCTTCGTCCAGTTGTGATGGTATTCCTTTGAGGATTTGTGTCGCTTCTATGAGCTTACGATCTCTTCTGCCCTCATGGGGCGCCCTGCCTCCCCTTATATACTAGGGGATAGGGGTACAAGGTAGGAGTCCCAGCCGGATACGGCCAAGGGATCTCCTCTTAGAGATACAATTTACCCAACTAGGACTGTATATTCCTTATCGTACAAGGCAAAGTCTGCCGGGTGCTACTATATCTCTAATTACAAGTCTCGGCCCATCCTCTATCCGAGTGGCCCATATGCTTGTGATGAGGTACCCGGGGCCCATGGCCTCCACAGTAGCCCCTGAGACCTTCACAGTTGAGTCACAGTTGATGCCGAGTGCTCATCCTCCACGGTGAAGATTTTCCGAGTGTATTGCTCCCGAGTACTCTTTGTCCGAGTGCGTCTTCTTCCCGAGTCCTGCTTCATGTCAGCTGGCAGCGAGGCTATGAAGGCTTCATGTAGATATATGAATAATGTGCGCCAAATAGGCACACCTATTAGGTGTATCCCCCGACTTTGTACTTAATTGTGAAGACAATTAAACATAAAGTCAAAGATCTTTAACCTTGTAGTCTTTCCCGAGTAGTAAACTACTGGTATGTGAGACTCTTCGGTATCATGTCAACCAGAATATGATGTATAGTCTTGCCAAGTAGCATGCCACTCGTATATAGGACTCTTTAGCTTCATGTCAGCTGGAAAAGGGTATTTATAGTCTTTCCCGAGTGGTGTCCCACTCGGAAGTTAGACTCCTCCGCATCATGCCTGCCGGAAAGAATATTTATAGTCTCCCCCGAGTAGTGCACTACTCGGAAGTTAGACTCTTTAGCGTCATGTTGGCTAGAATAATGCTGCTCATGGCAACTATTAGCCAAGCATGTAGGCTGAGAACCACTTTATGAAAATAAATCCATTGCGTGGTCAAGTGTACTCGAGAAAGATACCTACATCTCCAATTTTAATGAAGACCAGCTTGTGATCCTTATAAGGATATATCCTCGATACCTGGTGGATAAGACAGATACCCAAACACATGTGTTCAGCAGTTAGGCCTTCATGAAGCATATCTGTTTACCTCATCGGTTCCTGTTGGTAGCACCAGCACTGCAATTTTAACACAGCCTGTGAGCGGCCCATATTGAGCATGCTACTGTAGATACTCATATCTTGGTGGCCCAGCACTGAATAAGCCGGCCTAAACTGACCCACCCAGCGTAGGCTCTATAAAAGTGGCATCCCTCGCATGTCAGGATGAGTACTTCGGTGTCGGTGACCTCAATCAGCCAGAAGAATCCTTGCCCGCGAGCCTTTCCGACTTACGTTTTGGATGCAGTATGGTTGCCACAGATGCCCAAGTAGGTATATTGCAGAATCTGCTTGCCCTCCTCAGGTGTGACGCCATGCACGAGAACTCTGGATGCGCTTCAATGATACAGGTCTTATTTGACTATGATAAGGGTTTTGCTTCGTTGCCTGATTTATTCGGCTTCGTTGTAATTGAAGGATTGGGGTCTTCCAGTCTTGAATAATAATGGCATCTCCATAAATTCTGGGTTTGATGCTGCTCCCGACTGAAAGCTCCAGCAGTGGCTTGTTGCTATGTTTTTGCCAAAGAGGTACCTGAACGCTGCGCTAGCGCAGGATTCAGCTGGCGACCCTCTTGGGGCATACCCAATTTGACAAAATTGTAGCCGAATAAGGTACCCAAACCTTGCATTAGCACAAGATTTGGCTGGCGACCCTCATGGGGCATACCCTACCCAACAAAGTGGTACCCGAGCTCCGACTGGCGCCGGAGGTCGGTTAATAGCCGAATAAAGTACCCGAACCTCGCATTAGCATATGATTCAGCTGGCAACCCTCATGGGGCGTCCTTTACCCAGCAGAGTTATGACCAAACAAGGTACCCAAACCTAGCATTAGCGTAGGATTCGGCTGGCGACCCTCATGGGGCGTTCCTCACCCGGCCAAGTGGTATACGACCCCCGACTAGCGCCGGAGGTCCATTGTTAGCTCACATGGAGTGTAGCCAGGGAAGATGATGTCCTGACTGGTGCAAATACCTGGTCAATAGCCATCATGGAGCATTCCGAGCATATCTTGGCAGATTGGCCAGCCCCCGAGCGTAGGAGATAGGCTCGTAGCCCTAAGTTCCTGTCACACGTATCCGAAACTGGCCCTGCATTATAAAGACATCGGATGAGTAGCATCTGATGATGAAAACAATCACCCGAATAGAATGTATTTTACAATATATGTAAATACATGTTCTTCCGCTTTTTTATATTAATTTCCTTGAGTAGTTGACCCCTTACGTTTAAGCACTCTACCCGACTAGTCATAGCCCCCTAGCGTCGGGAGTTGGCTCATGGCTCTTTCCCAGACACGCGTTTTGGGTGACTTGAGTTCGTCTTTCATGGAGCAAAGTTTCACGGATCAGAATTTATGCTACTCGAGTACTTTTGCAATCATTTAAGAGCAAAAACAGAAAAAAGTGTAGCTTGTACACCTGTTAGGTGTAAGCGGCTGCGGTATTGGCGAGGCCAAGTGAAGAAATATTTATCAGAAAGCAACTTAGCTATTCGGTATTTGGGAGTGGGGATGCCATCCTTGCATTTGGGCTTTTGAGTCCCCGAGCATGTCACTTTTGTTCTGATAATGTTCAGTTATTGAAGGTCGAAGACGGTTGTGACTGACTACCACAATGAAGCCGTCTGACTTGCATTTGCAGTTCCCAATCTTAGTCGGGGTTGCTTCATCGGTGCCCTTCTGCTTCTTCTGTCAGGGTGCCTTGTTGTCATCGAGGGCCTTAGTGACAATGTCGGCTGAGTCGGCGTACTTGTTCGCCATGTCGAATAGAGCTTTGACAGAGTTGGGAGGCTTCTGAGTGAATTTAGAGATGAACGGGGTGTCTTTGACTCCTTTTCGAAAGGTGGCGATGACGACCTCATTCTTGATCTTCGGGATAGAATTCTTCTTCTTAGAGAACCTCTTAATGAAGTTGCGAAGAGACTCATTCTTCCTTTGATGCAACTGATACAGATCGTACTCAGAAGATGGCCTCTCGTATGTTCCCTGGAAGTTGGTGATGATGCGTTCCCGGAGTTCTCCCTAGGAGCCGATTGATTGCTTGGGAAGTCCCGTTAGCCATGTCCTCGCCGAGTCAGCTAGAGCGACTGGGAGGTAGTTAGCCATGGCTTTGTGATCTCCTCTGGCCGCTTGGATCGCCAGAGTGTAAACCGCGAGCCAGGACTCGGGATTGGTCTTGCCGTCATATTTTTCGATGCCTATAGGCTTGAAACCCGACAGCTAATCGACCTGTTGTAGCTCCTCAGTGAAGGCCGGTACGCCTTCATCTGCATGAGGGCTCTGGCTCCACCTACGATGGCGAAACCGCTCGTGGTGGAGGCCAAAGTGCTCGTTCTCGTCTTCCAGTTGGCGTTGCTCGTCTTCCTCTCGTTCGCGGCGCCGAGCGTTGATTTCTTGCTGAAGATCGCGCCGTAGTCGGCCTCAGAGATCCCGGTTGTCCCGACAGTCACTTTGATGCCGCCGGTTGTTGTTGGGGTTGCCGAGTGACATCTGGCGTGACTCCGTGTGCAGCCGACTGGAGCCGGCTTTTCGGTGTCACTTTGAGGCGAATGAGACTGTTGTTGGAGATGCCGACCGGTTGGTCGGTGTGAGGGTATCGCCCAACTGTTGGTGCTGCTGACATGCAGCAGCGGTAAGCATGGCTTTTATCCTTGCAATCGTCTGGGTGGCTTGGTGATCAGGCTCAAACTGGAGTGTATCTAGTAGAGTTGCAGCGGCCACGATGTTCTGTTGAGGAGTAACGAAGACGTCGTGGTCGCTGACTTGGGTTTGGAGGATTTGTTGCTGAGCGGTTCACCCAGCCCTGTGTAGATCGTCGTTACGGGCGTGCAGGCGTCTTGCTTCTTCCTCCTGTTGTTCTCGCAGTCGGCAGGCCACCTCCTCTTGTTGCTCGTGTAGTCGGCGTGATTCCTGAGTAGGAGTAGAGCCTTTGGATGCCATGAAGATTTCTCGTGGCGGAGAGAAGCATGCCGAGCTGCTGTCCGACTTACAGTCGAAGTCAGAATAATTGATGGGGGTGATTATAACTCCGACCTCCCTAGATACGATCTCAAGCGGCTCTAGGCCGTATCCGAGTCGAACTCCAGAGGATCGGGTTTGCCGCGTCGGATGTTGTTCGAAGATATCCGCGGTGTTGCCGAGTCCGAATGAGAGATTGACGATCTCCTCCTTCCTTAGCCCGATCTCAGCCAGCTCAAGACCAAGTCTGAGTCGAACACCGAAAGGAAGAGTTGTCCCAAGACCCGGGCAACTGGAAGATTGCGGCAGCAAGTTGATGATGGTCGCTGCAGCATCATGTAGACCGACTGGTGCGAAGTCGGCTGATTCCTTGGCCGGTTGGATCAGGTCTGCGTCGGCCAAGGTGAGATTGCCGAACATCTCAGCGATGAAGTCGAGGCTTCCGGATGAGATTATATCTCTAGGGGAGAATTTTCTGCTGTCGACTCCAGTTGCTGGATCCATCAAGCTTGTAGATGTAGATCTCGCCGAAGCCCCTACTTGGTGCGCCAACTGTCGATGTTTTACACCGGCAATATGAATATGGGGCTACTCGGCGGATGGAAACTCGGTGGATTGCAAAGGAACACAGGGAGATTTTATATTGGTTCAGGCCCTCGATGTGAGGTAATACCCTACGTCCAGTTGTGATGGTATTCCTTTGAGGATTTGTGTCGCTTCTATGAGCTTACGATCTCTTCTGCCCTCATGGGGTGCCCTGCCTCCCCTTATATACTGGGGGACAGGGGTACAAGGTAGGAGTCCCAGCCGGATACGGCCAAGGGATCTCCTCTTAGAGATACAATTTACCCAACTAGGACTATATATTTCTTATCGTACAAGGCAAAGTCTGCCGGGTGCTACTATATCTCTAATTACAAGTCTCGGCCCATCCTCTATCTGAGTGGCCCATATGCTTGTGATGCGGTACCCGGGGCCCATGACCTCCACATCTGCAAACTCTGCAATGACCTCGTAGTACACTGGAGGGTCGGACACGTCGGTTTCTAAAACAATCAAAGCACAAACAATTAAAAACAGTGCATATGGCCACAGAAACATGAGCTAAAAGTATTTTTAATGGATTCTTGACATTTTTCTGGATTTAATGAAATTTGAATGAAATTAATCGGGGCTCATATAAATTAGTTATGAATTTTTAAAAGTTTTCTGTGTTTTTCAATGCAAAAAGAAACCCTAAATGAATTATTGTGCATTAATCTGGGATTTATGGCGTTAGTAGACCTGGGGACTGGCGCCGATAGGCGGGGCCCACGGGTCGGCGACGCACAGTGGACGCGGTCCACCGTGGCCTATCACAACCATGCCGCATGGCAAGTGACGCGGCCACCACGGTGGATGAGGCCGCCGCACGGGCGCCATGCGGACGGCCTCTATCTGCTGAGGCAGATCGGATGGCTAAGACCAAACGGGACGTTGCCCCACCAGCGCGACCGCGCCGCGGTGGAGCGCGCGGCCCGATGGTCACCGCCGGCGACCATCCGACGTGGCGGAGGGCAGCAGCACATAACGGGAGGGATGGGGAATCCACAGGAGTGCTCACCGAGGGGCATCGACGACGGGAGGACGACCAACGGCGGCGAGACCTTGGAATGGGGGCACCGACGAGGTTCCGGCGGTGATCAATGGCGACTGAGGGGTGGACGGCAACGGGGAGGTCCTAGGGGAAGTGTAGAAGAGGATTAAGGGTGAAATGTCACAGCCTGATTTTTTGGGAATTAAACAATTATTTAATAATTGATTTTCTAGAATTTATATTAAATTATAAAGCAAATTAATTAAGTGAAGTAAAAATGGGAAATAAAAACTTCTTTAATAAATCATGGTTCAAATTATTTTTAATAAATTATTTGTGTGTAATTACACTCTCTGAAATTTTCTCGGATTTTTTGGAGCTCCAGAATTAATTTTAATATCACAAAGATCAATTTCAGTAATTATTTAAATAATTCCCAATTCTTTTTCTTGGTTCGTTCTCTATCAAATCCCTTTGTACCTTTCTCGGGTTATCGTTCCCGAATCTTCCTTGAAAAGCCGGACTCTGGAAAGATCCCTGAAGTTCTAAATCCGAGTGTCTCGAATCTATTCTTTCCCTTTTGCAAATATCCATATTTCCTTTTTATTTAAATTTTCTTGGTCTCCACAAAAAACCTAGGTCCTTTGAAATAAATCCAAATTCTCAAATACTTCAGAGTTTTTCCAATTCCTAGATCCCATAACATATTCCTGAGATTTTCATTCCCGAAAACAAAACCAAAATATCCAAAATGTTTCCCTAAGTTCCAATATTCCCAAAATTCCGAATATTTCTACAATTTTTGATTCGGAAATATTCCTCAAATTGATAAATTCCAATTTTCCAAATTTTGGAATTTTCTCAGAAAACCTTTGCTTCCCTTTTCCTTTCATTCTTTATCTTTCCTTTTTTTTCCCCTCCTTTTCCTCTTTTTTTCTCTCTCCTCCTTTTTCCTTCCTCCCTCCCTCCTCTCTTCTTCCTTCTGCTGTTCTTTTTCTGGCCGAGCTCCCGGCCCAGGCCGCCGCGCCGTGCCCTGGGACTCCCTGCCCTGCCCCAGCCTGCGCGTCTCCAGCCCGCGCGCGTCTGCCCCGTGCCGCCCCGGCCTCCACGGGCCTAGCCCAGCGCCGCCTCGCCCAACTGCCGAATCCGGGCGCAGCCGCTGTCGTCGCCGCCCCGGACTCCTCCTCCTATAAAGCCAGCCGCCACCAGCCCTTGTGCCCTAGCACCGTCCCAGGAAGTCGCCGCCGCCCGCGCCTCCTCGCCACGTGCAGCGCCGCCGGCCCTCTGCCGCGCCGCGCCGCCCCGCTCGCCCTGCCTGCCGCCACCTGCCCCCGGCCGAGCCGTGCTGCCTCGGTGAGCCCTGGCCGCCGCTCCCGCTCCTGCACAAGCACTGCTCCAGCCCCTGCTGCCCGGCGCCGTCGCCTGGGGAGCTGTCGTCCGCTACTGCTCCAAGCCCGAGCCGCCCTCGCCACTGCAAGCCGCCAGCGGTCGTCATCTCCGTGTCTGCCGCTGCATCCCCATCATCGTCGTCGTCGGTTTTGCCACTGGTGAGCCCGTGCCCCTCTGGCGCCTCTGTCCTTTCCCCATCGTCGTCGTCTGCATCGCCGTCGTCATCTACACCGGCGCCTCGTCTTTTTCCCCTGTTCATCGTTGTCGTCGCCGTCGGTTCCGCCATCGTCGTGTCCTCCCCGGCGCTGCCGCCCGTTGTGCCCTGCCCTAGGCCGCCGCCCCTATTCCCGTGCGCCGCTGTCGTCTGGTCGTCGAACGCCGCCGTCCCGAGCCGTCGTCGCCGTTTCCTCTTCGCCGCCTACCGCCGCCCATCCAGAAGCAGCGCCGCCACCTTGCTCTGCTCCCTCCTGGCCGTCGTCCTCCGCCACCCGGTGTCGTCGCCTGCCGTCGCCGTCGTCGTTGATGCGTCGCTCCTGCGAGAACGTCGCCGCCCTCTGCATCTACCGCCGCCGCCAGATCGCCCTCGTGCTGCTGTTGTCGCTTGGTCTCTTCCCCGTCCGTGCCCTATTGCCGTCCAGCCATCCAGGCGCCACCGCCACTCCTCCTCTACCATGCGCCGCCTCTCTGCTGCATCTCGAGTACGCCATCGCCACTGCTCCTACAAGCTGTCGCCGGTGGGCATCCCCGTCGCCGGAGCCGCCTCCCCCTTCCTCATCCCGTGCCGCGCCGTGGCACCATCGTCATCGTTTTCGCCGCGTCGCGCCGCCCCAGAGTCGCTACTCCTGCCACCGAAGTCGTCGTGCCGTCGGGTCTCCTCTCTGCCCCATCATGACCGTGCCCCGTCACACTAGTCGTTCAACCCTTTTAATCCATCATAGCCATTCGGTCTTCGTAGAAGCCCGATCCAAATCCCAGTCATCTGATCTATTCCGATCAAATCCAAACCATCGGATTCCAATAACTCAATTCGGATGCCACCTCAGCCCTAACAGCCATCTCATCGCCACGCTTGTGTCGTCGAGTCCTCCATAGCCTATGCCCCAGTCCATGGGCCTAATCCCTCTTAACCCAGCCTATGACAGTGGACCCCACATGTCAGTATTTATCCAAAATAATTATTTTAATCCAAAAATCTAGAGAATATTCCAGTGAATATTCTTTTTCCAATTCATTCCGGAATTCTCTCTGAATTCAATATTCCGGAGGCCATATCTTTTCCGTCTGAAGTCCGAATCAACCCGTTCTTCTTCCTAAATTTATCTAAAATCATAATCTACTTGTTTATGTATTTTTATGTGCTGTTTATTTGGAGTTTCTTAGGATTTTTTTATTGTTTTGCGTGTAGTCGCGTATATCGCTGTTTCGAAAGATTGCGGAGTCTGCAGAAGAGTTCGGAAGAGTAATTGAAGACGTTTTGCGATTGCAAGGCAAGTCACATGACAATCTCCTTGAGCATGTTGATCCCATTTGTGAAACGTATTTTATTTTAAAGTTATTGCATGAAATGTTTTGGAATGACATTATTACGGGTAATTATTTAATAGCCAATATTCCTTGTTATTTATGGCCATTTTGTTATTGTTATCTATACTTTGATACCTTGGGTGATTAATACTGACTAGCTGGATGTTTAATTATTTATCTGGCTAGATTATTTAGGATTTGCTTAGCCATACCTAGAAACTTTAACGTCATTTTATGTAGGTAATTAATGACTCATGTATGATTAATTATGGATTAATGGCTATATTTTCACGACAGTGAGTTTTGGTTGGTTAATTAATTGAGCAAACTAAAACTTGACTGAATGGTGGGTTGTGAGCACCAGGGTTGAGAATGTTGCTAGCGGTGCTCATAACAGTTAAGGACCGGTTCGCGGACTACTTGTTGCGAAGCAATACTCGTGCTAACCACAAGATAGAATGGGACAGCAGGAGTTTGAAGTGTGACGAGTTCAATAGGAGGCACCAGGGCGTGTTTGTGGCTGGTATAAGTCCACACATGGCAGTGACAATAACTCCATGCATTCGAGCGTCGGACCATCTTGCGGGGAGATATTTGATCACACCTACCGGAGACCGGAGGTTCGGCGGGAGGCTCTCCTATTGTGCGAGTTACATGGATAATCCTGTCACCCTTCCTTTCCGAGATACCGTGGTGGTATTAAGAGGCACAGTGATGTGCTGTGGAGTGGTGTCTTGTGGGTAAATTGGTACACCTCTGGCCAGAGTAAAACTGTTCGAATAGCCGTGCCCACGGTTAAGGGCGGGCCTAGCAATGTTTTTTGTGATTAGTTCCACACTATTTAATGATGATGATAAATGATGGAATCTGATAGCTCCAGTTTCGTGGGAGTTATGGTTTGGGCCTGAACTGCGTTGGAGCGCTGTTTAGAGATGGATTTAATGTTGATATTAATTAAACTATAAGGTTTTCAATGATTTTAAATACAAATGTTTTAAATGCGGTTTTACGCAAATAAGCCATATTATGCCTTTTCTTTGGTATCCTGTTGTATTACATTGCATTTTCTAGTGTGGCTTGTTGAGTACGGTGGGTGGTACTCAGTCTTGCATTATTGCAATCTTTAGAGTGAAGCTTTGCGAGGAGAAGAAGTTGGTGTTTGGCTTATACCCCAGTTGAGCTGCCTGTGGCTTGGTGCTGAAGCTACGCTAGTTGCCGTTCCGCTGCTATTTCTTTTGTGTGAGGACTAAGTGCATCTTCTGTAAGTATTTATCGCTTATCGTTTTGGTTATGTTTATCAAATTGTCAATTTGTGTACCTCGGCTGATTCCTGGACGAGGATTTATTGCACAAATTAGCTTTAGAAATTCTGGTGAATTTCTAGGCGTGACATGAAATGAACCGGCGGAAGGGTGGAATTTCACGACCGAAGCCTAGCGGTGGTACTTATTGAAAGGGGGCGTTGGTGAGAGATGGGCTTCGTGGCGAACAGGGGCGACCGGCGGCTGGACTGGGTGCGCCCGGATGCGGCAGAGCTAGCGGGTGTGTGAGTGGTGACCGACAATGGCTAATACGCCGACAGCGCATGGCTGGAGATGGCAGAACATGGCGGAGCTTTGGTTTCTCGGTGCGCAAGGGGTTAAAGGGCACTAGGGGCTTCAGTGTTTGGGTGAAAAGAAGCGGAGGAGCACGAGGGAGGCTTAAACAGGCCCGGGCTAGGGAGATCGTGGCTGGGATGGGGGAATTTCACCGAGGAGCAAAGGCGGCGGCAGTGGTGAAGTGGGCAAAATCCGCTCAGGATCATGGGCGCGAGGAGCGAGAGACGTGGGGGAATGGCTAGGAGACCGGGTCCTCGTCATTTGAATCAAGGGCGAGGGCACGAGGAGGTAGGGCGAGGCAGAAATTCGATGGCGAGGGGAATCGATCCCCTCCGGTCGATTCTGCCGGAGGTTGAAGACGGGGCTGACATGTGGGGCCCTGGTCCCACATGTCAGCTGGAGGAGGAGAGGGACGAGAGGCGCGGGCGCGCTAATGGGTGGGGCCCAAATGGCAGCGAGGGATGGAGGGGAGAAGGGCGGGGCACGCACGTGCCGTGGGGCAGGCCAGGAATAGGAACAGGCCGTGGCCTAGGAAGGAAAGAAAAAGAGAAAAAGGGAAAAAGAGAAAAGAAAAAGGAAATTTTCCAGATGATTTTAATTCCGATAACTCATTTTGATTTATTCAAATTACTTCCAGTGCTCTAAAAATTCTAGTAAAATTCCAGTTAGTGTATTTTGGCAAGAGGAATACAAGAAAAATATTCCTAGCCATGATGGATTGTTAATTTGCATTTTCACCATTAATTAAATCCCTTAGCCTTAATTAAATAATGTCTTTGGGCTATTTCTTTAATATATTTTTGTGTGGCACTGTTAAGGGGAAATCTTAGGGTGTGACACAGGCTGAGCTCAATCACATATTCAAAGGGCCATCTGTGTACGGGTCCAAGCGAAAACAGAAGCTAACAGCCCGAAAGGTCACCATGGTCTTGTCAGACGCCCCCAATACCTACATTGGTCAGAAACGGCAATTACTATCGACTACGCGGATCATCTCGACCGAGTAACGCATCCAGGACGTTATCCACTCGTCCTGGACCCGGTCATCAAAAGCGTCAAACTGAAGAATGTTCTGATCAATGGAGGAAGCGCTCTCAACATCTTGTTTGCCAAGACGCTGCGGCCGAGTACAGCGACTTTCCACAGGGTAATCCCCAGCCTCTCTTCTACTCCACTCAGACAGCTCACTCTACCAGTTACTTTTGGCATGTGAGAAAATTTCTGCACCGAGAACATCTGCTTCAAGATTGTCAACTTCAAGACCGCGTATCATGCTATACTTGGACGACCCGCACTAGCCAAGTTTATGGCAGTGCCCCATTATACATACATGGTGCTCAAGATGCCAGGACCTGCTGGAGTACTTTTCTTGCACAGCGATGTTAAGCAAGCCTTCACCTGCGACAAGGAGAGTTATGAGCTGGCCCAATCTCATGAAGCAGCAGTTGGACGAAACAATATCTGATTAACTGCAACAACTACAAACGAGGACAATCAGGTTCCGGCGAAGAAAGCAGCCAAGTTGGGAATTTCAGCAAATTCAAAGACGAAGAAGATCCCCTAGGTGTTGACACCGAAAATCACCGGCAGCGTTGAGAACGAGCCGATGAATATGGTTCGGCGTCTGAAGACACGCGAAGGCCTGGGAGATCTGCTTAGCTCCAGTGCAGGTCCTAAATTTGAGGTTCGCGGGCGTGCCAGTCAATTTGACCCAGCAATTGACAAGGAGATAGAAAAAATTAGATCAGTGATTCAATCGGCCGATAAGAATCCTACCAGCCGATTGCCGATAGAACTTGTATACTGGAAAATAGATTGAATAAACTTCAGTCGACTGCAATAATGATTGTTCGTGCAGTACTACCCGCGCCTGTACCCGGGCCCTCGCCCGTGCCCGCGCCCAGGTCCTCACCCGTGCTCACGCCCGAGTCCTCGCCTGCTGTCCGTGCCCGTGCTCGCACCCGAGTCCTTGCCTGCTGTCCGCGCCCGTGCCCGGGCCCTTGTTCGTGCTCGCGCCTAGGTTCTCGCACGTGCCCGACTACCAACAGCACTTGCGCATCGGCTAAGAAACCAATGATAGAATTGGTGATAATATAAGCAAATAAAAAGCCAGCCGACTGCCCGACTGCCAACAGCATGAGTACTGACTAGGAAACTGAGCGATATGAATAGCCGACTACCAATATAACATGTGCATCAGCTGGAAAGCCGATGATAGTGTAGATAGGCAGAATAATAATCAATAGACAATTGCAGTCGGCTTTGAAAGATAACTTACTGGCTAAGCACTCCGATAATACATCGCATAAAAACCTATCGACTCAACAAGGATAAATCTATCGCTATCAATCTAGTAGGTCGGACCCAACTGATGCAGCACAGATTAATAACGATAAAAGAACCTCGATGAGCCAATCGATCTAATGCAATCGTGATGTATATGATAACTTATCGGCTATACATTCCGATAAGACGCTTGCATAAAATCGATCAACCTAGTAGGAATAACTTATCAGTGGTAGTTTAGTAGGTCAGACCTAACCGATGCAGCACAAACTGTTGATAAGTTACACCCAGTAAGCCGATAAAAACTACGCACGTGTGATGTGGTATATCGACTCGGCCTAAGAGATCAAACTTAACTGATACAGCCGTAGACAAAGTAGATACACCGGGGTAAGGGGTGACGAGTCTTACCCTCTCGCAGGAGTTCAGACCAAACTGATGTAGCCCGGCTCGAGAAGCAAGAACCCGTCGAAAAGGGTGGCGATGCGCCGAATTTTTATTGATCTGTCAGATTATTTACAGGGTACCTGGGCATACGTATTTATACCCCGAGTTGATACAGTCCTGATCGGACACGAACAGGAGTTTCCTATCTATAAAAGGAAAATGAACAAGCCCTGATCGGACATGAGATCAGGTTTCCTAAAATTTATTAAAACTACCTAATTAATAGATAAGGTAATTAACTGCCATGCCATGGTCTTCACGATTCCTTCCTGTACTCAGCTTCTTCTAGATTAGCTTCCACCGGCTGACACAATCTCTTTCCTTAATCGAGTCCGATACAAAACGTACCAAATTTTGGCGTTAACACATGCCCCCCAATTTCGGAGTTTGTTATCAAACTTCGAAATTCTTCTGTTTGGGCCTCAATAATTCTTCCATGGCCTCTTGAAATCGGCTTTCATGAGCCGATACCTTCTGTACTAGGTGTGCTAGGCTCTCAAAGTCTTCTGTTCAAAATTTTTCCTTGATTGGAGCCAACAAACCTTGGAATGCTAACTCAGCCAACTGTGCATCATCCAGACTTAAACTGTAACATCGGCTTCTAACATCACGAAACTGCTGGATATATTCTACGACTGATTCATCCGTCTTCTGTATTACCGCAGTTAAATCTATTAAGCTCATCTCCTGAATCCCAGTAAAGAAATATTTGTGGAATTGTTTCTCCAAATCGGCCCAACCCCAAAATGAATTTGGTGGTAACGAAGAGAACCATGTGAAGGCCGATCCGGATAGCAACAATGGGAAAAGTCTAACTCTCAAAGCTTCTTCAGCCGATGCCTCCCCACATTGAGCCAAAAATCGGCTGACATGCTCCACTGTAGATACATCATCTTGCCCTGAGAATTTGGAGAAGTCTGGTACTCTGTATCGGCGCGGCAATGGAATTCTATCAAACCAACCTGGATATGGATGCCGATACATGAATGTTTCCTTCTTCGGTCTTAGACCGAATTGTTCTCTCACCACCTCTGTGATTCTTGCTGTCCAATCTTCTTCCCTTGGATCTTCGACGTGATAATGCAGAGGTGGAGTTGATAGCCGATTCTGCTTCTGATATTCTCTCTGATAATTGTACTCAGGGATAGCTCCTGGATAGCTCTATTGATGCCCCCCCGTAGTACGTAGTTTGACGATATCCTTGAGGAATTTCATCTTGTCGCCCCCCAGCTAGTCGAATCGGCTCCACCGCCTTCATGATCAAGCTCTGTAATGTGTTCACCAATATCCTAGATTGATCGATCAATGCATGGTGAACTGCTTCATTAATCATCTCTTGAAGTGGCTTCTGTGAACTTGCAGGCGATGTATGGCTCGATTCCTCAATCAGAACAGGCTTTGGAAATTGAGATTCTTGAATCGGCCCTTGATCTGTCATACCGAAGGATTGTAGACAAAGCTTCTGAAATTCAGCAATGTTCTGCTCCACTTGTTGTCTTTGTTCTTTGGTTAAGTCTTCCATTGTGACTGGAATCACATTGTTCGTGTTGACCTCCTTTCCAGCCATGTCGAAGTTCTGTGTCCCACTGGGCGTGCCAAAAACGTGTTGACACCGAAAATCACCGGCAGCATTGAGAACGAGCTGATGAATATGGTTCGGCGTCTGAAGACACACGAAGGACTGGGAGATCTGCTTAGCTCCAGTGCAGGTCCTAAATTTGAGGTTCGCGGGCGTGCCAGTCAATTTGACCCAGCAATTGACAAGGAGATAGAAAAAATTAGATCAGTGATTCAATCGGCCGATAAGAATCCTACCAGCCGATTGCCGATAGAACTTGTATACTGGAAAATAGATTGAATAAACTTCAGCCGACTGCAATAATGATTGTTCGTGTAGTACTACCCGCGCCTGTACCCGGGCCCTCGCCCATGCCCGCGCCCAGGTCCTCGCCCGTGCTCGCGCCCGAGTCCTCGCCTGCTGTTCGTTCCCGTGCTCGCACCCAAGTCCTCGCCTGCTGTCCGCGCCCGTGCCCGGGCCCTTGTTCGTGCTCACGCCCGGGTTCTCGCGCATGCCCGACTACCGACAACACTTGCGCATCGGCTAAGAAACCGATGATAGAATTGGTGACAATATAAGCAAATAAAAAGCCAGCCGACTGCCTGACTGCCAACAGCATGAGTACTGACTAGGAAACTGAGCGATATGAATAGCCGACTACCAATATAACATGTGCATCGGCTGGAAAGCCGATGATAGTGTAGATAGGCAGAATAATAATCAATAGACAATTGCAGTCGGCTTTGAAAGATAACTTACCAGCTAAGCACTCCGATAATACATCGCATAAAAACCTATCGACTCAACAAGGATAAATCTATTGCTATCAATCTAGTAGGTCGGACCCAACCGATGCAGCACAGATTAATAACGATAAAAGAACCTCGATGAGCCGATAGATTTAATGCAATCGTGATGTATATGATAACTTATCGGCTATACATTCCGATAAGACGCTTGCATAAAATCGATCAACCTAGCAGGAATAACTTATCAGTGGTAGTTTAGTAGGTCAGACCTAACCGATGCAGCACAAACTGTTGATAAGTTACACCCAGTAAGCCGATAAAAACTACGCACGCGTGATGTGGTATATCGACTCGGCCTAAGAGATCAAACTTAACTGATACAGCCGTAGACAAAGTAGATACACCGGAGTAAGGGGTGACGAGTCTTACCCTCTCGCAGGAGTTCGGACCAAACTGATGCAGCCCGGCTCGAGAAGCAAGAACCCATCGAAAAGGGTGGCGATGCGCCGAATTTTTATTGATCTGTCAGATTATTTACAGGGTACCTGGGCATACGTATTTATACCCCGAGTTGATACAGTCCTGATCGGACACGAACAGGAGTTTCCTATCTATAAAAGGAAAATGAACAAGCCCTGATCGGACATCAGATCAGGTTTCCTAAAATTTATTAAAACTACCTAATTAGTAGATAAGGTAATTAACTGCCATGCCGTGGTCTTCATGATTCCTTTTTGTACTCGGCTTCTTCTGGATTAGCTTCCACCGGCTGACACAATCTCTTTCCTTAACCGAGTCCAATATGAAACGTACCAAATTTTGGCGTTAACACTAGGCCCTTTTGACTGTACCAAGACTGCACTTGTTGGGACTGGACTAGACCCTAAATAGGAAGAAGCGCTCATCACCTTCCTCTAGGCGAACAGGAATATATTTGTTTGCAAGCCTTCCGACATGCCTAGTGTACCAAGGGAGGTGATTGAGCATTCCCTCAACATCAAGCCGAACGCCAAACCAATCAAGCAACGACTACAGTGCTTCGCAAAAGACTGCAAAGATGCTATTTGAAAGGAGATAACCAAACTCCTAACAGCCGGGTTCATCAAAGATGTCTACCACCTAGATTGGCTGGCAAACCCAGTTTTGGTCCAGAAGAAGAACTGTAAATGGCGCATGTTTGTCGACTATACCGACTGAAACAAAGCGTGTCCCAAGGATCCATTTGGTCTACTGAGAATAGATCGGGTGGTTGATTCAACCGTGGGATGTGAGTTACTCAGTTTTCTCAACTGTTACTTGGGATACCATCAAATCAGCTTAAAGGAGGAGGACTGCCTGAAGACTATGCTAAGTTTTTCTAAGTATAGTCTCATAGGATAAACACCTCTTAAAGTCAATCTCAAACTACTTGGCATAAACTAGCTAGTCGGATAAATCTAGTGATGGCTAAAATGGAACAAGTACTCGGCAAAATATAACAACAAACATCAAAAGCATTTAGTATATTTACACATTGTTGCTGTCAAGCACCAACTACTTAATAGTTCATGCTTACATTGGCAGATCTTCAACAATGGCCTCAGCAATAGGCCTAACCTGGCTTATCAGCTCCAATCCCTCCTCTGGGTAGTACCTTTAGCAAAGCCCTCGCCGATTGCCTCAATATCAACCCGGGGGTAGAGAGACTTCGTCATGGCCAATGCTTGGGCAATCCCCACTACGATGTGCTTCTTCAAAGGGCAGGGGCCTCTTCGAGACGTTGCGCCACCTGTGAGATGGAACTGGAGCTAGGTCCAGCTAGGCTTGGCTGCATGATTGTCACGCCCAGAAATTCACCAAAATTTCCAAAGCTAATTTGTACATTAAATCCTTATCCAGGAATCAGCCGAGGTATACAAATCGATAATTTGATAAACATAACCAAAACGTAATAACAATAAATACTTACAGAAGAGGAACTTAGTCCTCACCCAAAAGAAATCAGCAGCGTTACAGCAACTAGCGAAGCAACAACACCAAGCCACAGGCAGCTCAACTGGGGTATAAGCCAAACACCAAACTTCTCCTTCTCGCAAAGCTTCACTCTGATGATTATAATATAGCAAGACTGTGTACCACCAACCGTACTCAACAGGCCACACATGGAAATGCAAAATAATACAACAGGATTCAAAAGGAAAGGCATAGTACGGCTCGTTTGCAGAAACAACATTTAAAACATTTGCACTTAAAATCATTGGAAAATAGTAGAGTTTAATTATTAATCAATATTAAACAAATCACTAAACAGTGTTGCAATGTAGTTCAGGCCCAAACCAAAACCCTCCAAACTGGTGCTATCAAGTTTCCATCATTTATCATTATTGAGTAGTGTGGGACTAATCACAGCAAACATTGCTAGGCCCGCCCATTAACCGTGGGCACGACTATTTGAATAGTTTTACTCTGGCCAGAGGTGTACCAATTTACCCATAAGACACAATCTCAACATAATGTTAGCCATACGTCATGATACCCAAAAGTACCCACATAGAGATTGTGACAGGACCCTCCATGAAACCCGCATAACAAAAGTGCCACCCGCTGGACCACTAGTCTCCGGCAGGAGCTGATTAGGCCCCTAACAGGGAGAAGATCCAACGCCCAAAAATATGGACTTATTGGTGCAGCCATGGTGCCCTTATTGACACAGCCACAACACGCCGTGGGGCCTCCGGTTGAACGGATCACACTTCGATTCCCGCCATTACACATTTTGGCTTGTGGTTAACATAAGTATTGCTTCGCAACAAGTAGTCCGTGAACCGGTCCTTAATTGTCATGAGCACCACTAGCGTCATCATCATTCCATGTGCTCACAACCCACCATTCAGTCAGGTTTCAGTTGTCATGCTTAATCAACCAATCACGACCAACTATCGTGAAAATATAACCTTAAACCATTAATTATCCAAAGGTGAATGATTAATCTCCCCACATAAAATGATGCTAAGGTTTCTAGGCATTGGCTAAGTAGATCCTAAATAATCTAGCTAGATCATTAAATAGACATCCAGCTAGTCAATATTAATTACCCAAGGTATCAAGGTATAGGTATAAACATCAAAATGGCCATAATTATCAACGAATAGTGGATAGTAAATAAATACCCGTAATTGACATTCCAAAATATTTCATGCAATAACGTTGAAATAAAATAATTTTCACAAATGGGATCAACATGCTCAAGGAGATTGTCATGTAACTTGCCTTGCAATAAAAAAGTCTTCGCTTGATCTTTCGGACTCTTCCGCGAACTTCGCTTCCCTCCAAAACAGCGAAGATACGAGGCTACACAGAAAATGAGGGAAAACCCTAAGAAACTCTAAATAAACTATACATAAAAGGTATACAAACATGTAGATCATGATTTTAGATGAATTTAGGAAGAAGAACGGGTCGAATTGGGGTTTAGACAGAAAAGATATGGCCTTCGGAAATTCGAATTCATAGAAAATCCGAAGAGAATAAGGAAAAGGAATATTCTGAGAATATTCCCTTAGAAAATAATTATTAGAGGAATTTTTTTGATAGAATATTTGGGTGGGCCCCACTGTCAATATCTAGGTTTTGGTGGACCAAGTCCATGGACCAGAGGGATAGAGGGGATGGTGCTACTACTGATGAGGTGGACTGCCATGTAGATGACACATTGGCAGAGAAGTTGAGCTAGCGGCCGAGGTCGATGCTGACTCATCCTCTAGGGCTGACGTGGCACGCTAACTAGATTACAGAGATCCAACGGCTGGGATTCGATCTAAAAGATCAGACGGCTTTGGATAATTCTAGGTGTTTGATGGAGATCAAACGGCTCAGGCTTAACCCTTGGAATTGGACGGCCCACATGTCACCCAGGTGAGGGGATGCACCAGTGGGGCCCATCTGTCATTGGCCAGGAGGAGGGGCGAGCAGCGTGGCTCCATGGCGCGATGCCATGCGGTCTGAGGAGGATGGTGTCGACGGTGACACCGACAGCGATTGAGGACCAGCGGCGAAGGGCAGCAAAATGGTGAGGAGACGAAGACGGGGCGGCAGCACGGAGTGCAGAAGAGTAGGAGGTGGCGGACAACAAATTGGGGGAGGAGATAGAGGCGGACACTGACGGGAGATGGCGTCGACAGCGATGAACAGGGGTGAGGCGGCGGACTTCGGGACTCACTGGCGGCAGCATGGAACGACGATGATGATGATGACAACCACGCGGCGGCTTGTGCTCCCGATGCCAGTAGCAGCTGCGGCAGGGCAGAGGCGGCTAGTGGCGGTGGGGTTTAGGGCGAGGACAACGTGAGCGTGAGGTGGCAGCGGCGCTAGATGGCACGGGGCGGCGCAGATAGGGCACAAGCGAGGCTAGGGCTTCCAGGGGGCGGTGGCCACTATTTAAAGGGGAGGAGGCTAGGGCGGCGGTGCCGAGAAAAGTGGCGGCGGTTGCACGGCAGGGCTAGGTTAGCGCTATTGCGGAGCGGTAGCAGCGTGGGCCGGCTAGAGTGGGGCCGAGGGGCTTGGGCTCGAGGTGGCAGGAGCAGCTCGGGCCGAGCTCTGGCTCGGCCGAAGGAAGAGAGAAAGGAGGGAAGGGAGGAGGAAGAGAAGGCAAGGAGGAAGAAGATAGAAAAAGAAAAGAGAAAGGGGAAAAATGGAAAAGAGAATAAAAGAGGGAAAAAGGAGGAAGAAGGGAGGGGTTTTCTAGAGTTTTCCCAAATTTGGAATTTTAGGAGGGATTTAAAAAATCAAAGGATATGATTAGATTATTGGGAATTTTGGGGAAATATTCGGAATATAGGAATATTTCAAATATTTGGATATTGTGTTCAGGAATCGATAACTCGGAAATATTTTGGAATCAGATTATTTCAGGGAATTAAGGAAAGTAAAAGGGTTTTTTTGGAAAATTCCAAGTTTGCGAAAATTGTAATTTGGGGACATTTACACAATGTGAGGAGTAGTTTTGGAATATAGAAACTGTGGGAATATTCAGGACTTTGGAATATTCTGAATATCGAGATAGATATACATATATATTTATTTGGGAATCAGAGATTATTTGGAAGAAATTAGAAAATGGAATATATTTTGAGGGGTTTGGAGGATATTTTACCGAGGAATATTTAGGGAATAATTAAATATCCAAAGCACATGAATATTTTGGGGAATCCGAACATAGGGAATAGTTTGTGCGATTCGGAAAATGGAAAATATTTTGCAAGGATATTGGAATATCGGGAATTTTAGAGATATTCAGAATATGGGAACTATTCATCAACCTAGTATTCGGAGGATATTTCCTGAGAACTGGGAATTGGGATATTCAGGATATTATAAATATTCCGGGATAAAGGAATTGACGAGGATATTTTATGGAGACTGAAATGAGGCAAATCTCGGAATATTGGAGGACTTGGATTTCTCTTAAGTGGAATTGGATTTCCAAAGAAGGGAGTTTCTAAGAGTCGAAGTGATTTTTAGGTTTCTGAAATTGGATAAATCCGAGAGCTCCGGATTTAGAATTTCGAGAAGACTTTAGGGTTTCGGGAGCGACACCAAACCTTAGAAGTAGAAAGGAACCAGAGTTTGAGGTGAATAGGAAGAAATCAAAGGACTGCAGAAGGAACGACCCGAATAGGGGAAAAGAAAAGGTTTTGGATTTTTATTTGATTAATTATTGAAATGATCTTTGTTGCATTAAAATTAATTCTAGAGCTCCGAAAATTTCGAGAAAATTTCAGAGAGTTTATTAAACCATGGGGCATTTACCAGAAGCAAAAACCACCATGAAACATAAGGTAAATTTATTATTATAAATGCTTAAATGCTTAAAATATTCTGACAAAACCCCAAGGAATATAAAAGCATCCAAGCATTAATTTAAAATTTTAACTTGGGATTTTTAATATTGAAAATTTCAAAATTTTATTCAAACACTTTCACAAGCAATTTTAGTGTCTTCTTGCATTTCCATTTACCCAATATAATTTTTAATTAAGGTGATTTTAAGGGTGTGACAATGATGTCCAATAAAGTCCTCGCGGAGTCAACTATGATGTTCCGCTATTCCTTTATCACCATTACCTCTTCAGTGAAGGCGCCGAATTGGAACTGCAAATTTGCTTTAAAGGCTGCTCATATAGAGAAGGAGAATTAGCAAACCTGGATATCTAGTCGGGCAGAGTACAAGAGCAGTTATACGACTTACTTGCATACTCGGTGTCGACTTTGGAATTTGCCTTCTCGAGCTCCTTTAGCTCCTTCCTCAGGCGTTCAATCTCCAGGGACTGGTTGTTTAGATTCTTCTCCAGTGCTACAGCCGAGCAAAGTCGAAGATCAAGAACACAGAGAAGATTGTCTGGAGTTACTCGGGCAAAAGGAAAACATACCTCTGATGGTTCCTATCTTTCCTAGTTCTCATTCCTGAGCTTGTTCACCGAGTCCTTCAACCAGTCCTCCCTCTCCTTGCTAGACTTCTCCAAGTCGTTCTTGGTGACCTGGAGCTAGTGGAGTTGAGTGAGCTGAGGAGCGAGTTGAAACAGGACCCTACCCATCTTCTCAGATCAATCAACTACTTGCTGTACAAGATGCATTGCAGTCAGACAAGACAAGCTGCAACAACATTAAAATTCCAAGAACCGCAAATCAGCAAACACAGCTAGTCAAACAATGTACCAGGATGCTCCTTGACGCCGTGATGGCAGCCTCCATAAGTTGGACTCGCTCTCACTGGGCAGCCTCCTCCTTCAGCTCAAATGTTTGTTCGTCCCCCTCCGGCGTGACCCAGTAGAAAGTCCAGGAGAAGTTTGGCGGAGGAGCTTCGAGCCTGGGGAGGTCACTGTTGTCTAAAGACGAGGAGAGTGGATGAGGGGGAGTCGGGGTCTTGAATCAATTGGTGGTGCTAGGTCTTCGAAGGGCTCGGCAATTGGGACTTCAGCCATCGTGTCCTAACTAGATGAAGTTTGCAGCCCGCCCGAGTAGGTTGTCTCAACCTCAGGGGTTGGAACAACACTTGGCTCGGCCTGGGGCTCTACGGATTCGGCCTCAATCGGGATGGAGGGGGCTACGGGGGTTGGTGGAGCTGTTCCCTTGGGATCAGCGTCACTAGGTTTCCTACAAAATCATCCAACAATCAAGACATTGCGAGACCACTCAACATTTTCTAAAGATTGAGGATTTCATACCTTCTGGAAGTCTTAAATCTCCACCCCTGTGCTCTAGGGGTGGAGGTAGTCGGCAAGGGACCCGAAGGCCTACTCGGCGGCGGAGTACCACCGGTTGTCAGGCTCGTGGGCATGGCAAGAGGTGGTACAGATCTTGGCCCAATCGACACCGCACTAGGTGCGGCTAGCTGGGGTGATGAGATAGTCGGCAGCGTGGTCTTGGGTCTGGTCAGTCCACGAGCTGTGCTGCTAGGGTCCTTGATCATCGGACTGCCTGATGGCTTACTCGGCATGCTTGTTTTCTTGGCCTAATCAGTCATTGGTCATTTCCTAGCCCTCTTGGGGCTGGGTTGGGCTGAAGAGGGGCTGACCGGTCACTTTCTAGACTCACTAGCCAGCTGGCCAGGTGGGTCAGAGACAAACTTGGTGAATTCCTGCAAACATCAAGCATCAGGGAAAGTTCAATTGGACAATGGTCACACAACACATCACAGACGCATATCAAGACAAACATCACACGAGACATTACCATTGGCTGGGGCTTGTCTTTGTAGTACAGCTTGGGGGCTCTCTCAGCATCTAGGTCTCGACTACTCCATTAACAAAGTAGCCAAGCAAGGTGTCGGTAATGACATCCTTGAGATTGTCGGCGCACTCCCGAGTGGGATACTTCTTCCCTTGATAGTCGTAGCCGAGGTGAATCCTAGCCTTTAGGGGTCAAATCTGGCAGTTTTGGAAGGTCCTGGCCACCCAAGGTCTAGTCAGCCCTGTGTTCTTCAATGCATCAATCTTTTCCAACAGCAACTGCACCTGGACCATCTCTGCCTATCATGGTAGAGCAATCTAGCTCTCCAGTAATGTGGGGGATTTCCGGAGAAGGGTGGTAAGGAGGGCTCAAGATTGGAGCAATAAAACCACTCCTGATGCCACCCTTTCAGCGAGGTCTTCAAGGGAACATGCAAGTAGGCCTTCTTCATCTCGTTGCGGAGTTGAAGGCTGGCTCCCCTTATCACCTAGATCTTGGACTTGGAGGGTTGTGGCTTGACGTGGAACAGGAAGCAGAAGAGGTTGAATTTGGCATTGACCCCCAAGGAGGCTTCGCATAGAGTAACAAAGATGGAGATTTGAAGAATGGAGTTGGGGTTGAGGTGGTACAGCACAATCTTGTAGTAATCAAGGAGACCACGGAGGAAATAGGAAGCAGGAAGAGCAAGACCACGGTCAAAAAAAGAAGCAAAAACCACAGTTTCAAGGGGACCTAGAGAGGGGATCAACTCATCGGTGGTGGGGCGCCAGTTGATAATTTCTTTTGGCTAGAGGTTTTTCTTCCCCTCCAGAAGAGCAAGCTTCGTTGCGCAAGTATCCGATGTTGGCCATGATCCAGACGGCATGGCGGGGATGTCAAACGGCTCTCTCAGCATTGTCGGGGTGAAAAACTATGGGGTGAGCTTCTGGACGATGGGAATCGACGTGGAGGAGAAGATCTTTGTGGATTTTTGAAGGGGAGCTTGAGCTACAGGAAACCCTAGATGGAGCGGAGAGCGCGAAGTTTGGCGCGTATGGCGAGAGCTGAAACATTTGGCGATTTTGGGGGAGAAGGGGGAATCTTTTCTTTCTCCCGCCGCTTTATAGGCCTGCGCTAGTAAGCTGGCTTGGGCCGGTTTACTTAGCAATGGACTATAAGATGTGAGTTCCTAAATAGCATGTCCTATTAGGCATATGGCTGGCTATGTTAAAATCATAGTGCAGATGCTATTTTACGGGAACTGATTAAAATAATCAAATATGCTTCATATTAAGCCTAATTGCTAGACACATGTTCAGATATCTGAATTATTTACTGGGTATTGAGGATATGTCCTTATAAGGATCAATAGCTGGTCTCTATTAAAATTGGGGATGTAGGTATCTTTCAAGTATACCTTACCACACATTTGGGTTAAAATCTATAAAGTGGTACTCGGCTTACATGCTTAGCCAAAATTGCCTTGAGCAAAAATACTTCCAGCTGATATGATGCTGAAGAATCCAATTCCTGAGAAATATGCCACTCGGGAAAGATTTAAAGGTTAAAGATTTTTGACTTTATGTTTAATTGCTTCACAATTAAGCACAAAGTTGGGGGCTACACCTAATAGGTGCGCCTATTCGGCGCACACTATTCATTTTTCTGTAATGCCATACATAGCCTCGTTGCCAACCGATATGAAGCAGGACTTGGGGAAGAGGTACTTAGACAATGGGTACTCGGGAGCAAGGCACTTGGGAGATCTTCACCAAGGAGAATGAACACTCGGCACCGGCTATGACTCAACTATGAAGATCTCAGGGGCTACTATGGAGGCCATGGGCCCTGGGTACCTCAAGGAAAGCTTTGTGGCCACTCGGATAGAGGATGGGCTTGATCCTGTAATTAGGGATACAATAGGACTCGGTGTATGTTACCTTGCATGGCAAGGAAAGGATATAGTCCTAGCCGGGCATGTCATATTCCAAGAGGGGAAATCCCTTGGTCAAGTCCAACTCGGATTCCTACTCTGTAACCCTGTCCCCTGGTATATAAGGGGAGGCAGGGCGCCCCCTAAGGGCATATCAAAATCTCACTAGAGAAACCTCAAAGACAGTACACAACAACTGGAAGTAGGGTATTACCTCCGGCTCTGAGACTACACGCGAGATGAGGCAACTCAACACAAGGACCAAAATAAAGACCCTATTAGTGACCTCTAAGCATGCCCTCAGATAGATCTCATTCTTATAAGAATTTTTTAAATGGAATAGAGTCAATCGGATGAATGGTTGAGAAGATATGGATTTTTGAAGATTTATGGAATTTCTGGACTATTGGAAAAGAATCTAGAAAGGGTTTTCTCAGTTTTATTCCCATCTGGGCTGCTAACAGTTGAGGCCCAGCAGACAGGAAGAGATTAGATGGCCGGTGCACAGTACTTGGGCCGAGCCCACGGGCAACTGGGCGAAGGGAAGTTGGGTGCCACGGGTACTAGGCCGAGTCGGACCGAGGACGGCCCACATGGTGGGGACAAGGACGGCCCGCTTGTCGGTCTCTCGGTTCATGCAAAACATGCTCACAAAGGAACGAAGTTAGGGGAGGTGGTGGATTAGGTGTATACGGCGGCTCTCGGTGCTTCGGTTACAGTGGGCCTGCGTGTAGCCACATGGCGCATTGTGGTCCACGCGCACCTAGAGACAGCGGGGAGGGAAGGGAGGTCCGTGGACACATGGCTGGACTGCTGACGCGGTGATGCGCTAGTGTCCATGTGGATCCGATGTGATGGCCGCAACAGCATCGAGAGGAGGACAAAAACAATGGCTGGATCGGACGGCTTGCAACGGTGGGGCTCGTCGGAGTGATTTGCCAGGGAAATAGCCGACGACGATGGCACCGGTGGAGTGAGGAGATCACAAGGAATCGATCTACCAGAAGTTGGCCAGAGGTAGAGTTTTGCGGCGGTGTACCAAGGCAGCGCGAAATTGGGGATTTCATCGACGGTGATCCTTGGTCCGATTCCGTGCTCCTCAGGCTTCTGCAAGCAACCAAGAAGCGATTCCCCGCATGGAGGTCGACGGCGAACGGTGCTACGCGGTGGGCAGTGGCGTGGCGATCGTGGCGCAGTGTATACGGCGAGAGACTAGGCCCTGGGGGGCAAGGGTGGGCTTCCATGCATTCTAGGGAGGGAGATAGAGAGGAGGCGAGAGAGGATAGGCTACCGAGGCGGCGGGGCGCTATGACGAACGGTTGGCAGCGCGAACGTGATCGTTCGGCCTCGGCGCGTGTGAGGTGAGGAAGGGAAGGCTGACGACGGTGGTCCTTGGGTCCGCACCGGCTGCTAGGCACGAGCGGCGGAGGACAGCGAGATTGACCAGCGCGTGGAGTTCCAAGGCAGCACGGCGGAAGGGAAGAACGGACGATGGTGGTGGGTTTTATAGACATAGGAGGTCGGTTGGAGCGGAGGGAGAGCAAGGGAAATTCCCATCGGTGGCAGCCTCGCTGGCACGGTCAAGCGAGGAGGGGGGGAGCGACGAGCTAGCATGAGCAGCGTCAAAAGCTCTATCCACCCATGGTAGAGACAAGCGGTGGAGGGGCTATGTCTGGCTCAAGAGGGATAAAGAATGCGGGCCGCAAAAAGGGGAAGCCAAGCTCTTCCGTTTTGGGGTGGAGTCAGGCTGGAGGCATGGTAGGAACGGCTCCTTGTGTTGGCGGCTAGCGGCGGACCACAACGCTGCGGATGACGGCAAAAGCTGGATGAGCTCATTTGGAGCAAGGTGAGGACATGGCAGTCGTCGGTGCAGAGCGGGTGACGGTGGTGGTCCATGTGGTTGGCATGCAGGTGGGAGCGGTGAAAAGATCTAGGGTGCGGGATGGTTTGAAACAGCAGCGGCGCATCGGCGAGTGGGAGTGAGGAGAAAAAGACAGCGAGAGAGGCCTCTCTCTCGCTCACGGCGGAGGCACATGCAAGGCGCATGCCTACGTGGGAAGGGGAAGGACGAGTGGGCCAAGTGGCCAGGCGGCACAATACTTGGCTGGGACGGTGGCGGCCTAGGCGGGGAGAACCGAGAGGGATGAGGGATTTCGTGGATTGGGCCGGCGGGGAAATGAAAAGAGGAGGCTTGAGGCCCAACAGAGTGTAAAATGGATTTTGATATTTGAATGGACTAAAGGAGGGGAAAAAGATGTTGAATTTGAATTTGCGAATTTAAATTTGATTGGGGGATTGTGAGTTGGAACTTGATTCACAGGAGAATGGATAGGATCGAGATCTTGGCACGCACAAGACAACAACAAGGAACCAAGTTTTCCCAACTACGGTTTTTATTAATTTAGTTTTACGCCTAAACGCACGGGCGTTAGACTGCCGCCTGCCCCGACCAGGGGCTGCCCGCTGCCCCGGCCCAACGCCTGCCTCCGATCACTGCCTGCCACCCCAGCCCGCCACCTGCACCGGCCCTTCTCCTACCTCTTGCCGCCACTAGCCTGCCCTGGCCCGTCGCCATCCCCAGCTGGTGCTTGCCTGCCTCGGCCGACACTTGCCTCCTGCCGCTGCCTATCCCGTCTTCCCCACTCTCCAACAAGGTATTTTCCTCTTCTCGATCTAGTAATTTTTATTCTCGATCTAGTCCCTCCTATCTTTGATCTGTTTTTTGTGCTTTGATTGGCGGTAATTTGAACCGATGGCAGCTCCGAGCAGCAGCAGCCAACGTGCAACTACTCCGGGCAGCAGCAGCCAGCATGAGCAAGCCTCACAGGCTTCTGCTCCTGCTATTGTGGCCACATCTGTCGATGCAGCCCCAACTGAAGAACAAACTGAGCAAGAAGAATGTGAGACTTTGATAGAGACACATGGAACAAAGAGGAAACTCGCTTCTGTTGTTTGGGCTGAGTTCAAAAGAGTAAAGGTGAAAGGAGTTGACAAGGCAAAGTGCTCATGGTGCCACAAGCTTCTTACAGGTGATACTAGATATGGAACTAAATATTTGCATTCTCATTTTTGAATTTGCATCTATAGAAAGAGGGATGGAGGGAAACTGCAGTCGCCTTTTCATGTAGCTGTTGAAAACTATGTCTTTGATCAGGAAGTGGCTAGGAAAGCACTTTTTTCCATGATTATATTGCATGAGTACTCTCTATCCATTGTTGAGCGTTATGGCTGTAACACCCTAAATTATCCCCATATAAAAATAAATGAGAAAAAGGAATTTTAGAAAATTAAATTAAAAGCCTCAACGAGTGAAAATAATAAAAACAGAGAAAAATCTATAGCAAGATGGGCTTGGAAATAATTTTATAAAATTCTTTGCTTAATCATCTATTTTCTGGAATTTTCTAGGATTTATTTGATTAAGGAAAGTATTTTTGGTGATTTAAACAAGTCTATAGCATTAAAATAAAAGAAAAAGGATTTAAAAACCCTCTTTCCTGTGCATGGGCCAAATCCGGCCCGTTACTGTGCACTTGATGCCCCCCCTCCTCACGCGCAGCCCATGGCCTACAGCCGCCGCTTCGCCCACGCCTCGCTGACAGGTGGGCCCCACCTGTCGGCATCGTCGTGTACCTCTCACTGGGGAGTCCTATTCATCCCCGAGCGTCGCCGCCGCAATCCCGTGGATTCCGCGCACATCGGTTGGCCTCGGATAAAATTGGTTGAGAGGAAACGGAGCCCCGGTCCTCCTCTACCTTATCCCCAAGGAAACTGGAGGCCTATCGCCGTCGGTTAAGGAGACCCAAAGCTTCCCGACATGGATCTTATCCCTAATCTGTCTCCGCTGCGTATCTCGCCGAACCCGAGCCAGACTCGCCACCTCGCCGCTATAAATAGCAAGCCCTAGACCCCTAGAAGCTATCCGGCGCACAAGGTTGAGCTCTAGCTAGCCCTAGCTGCCTACTCGCGCCCCGAACTCGCTCCGCCGCCGCCGCCGAGCCCTGGTCACGTGTCGTCGCCGCTTTAGTCGCCAACAGAACTCGCCGTTGCCTCTGTGAGCTTCACTAGAGCCCAAGGAAGCTTGGCCATGGCCTCTGGACCGTCGGAGATTGCCGGAGCGCCATTGCTGACAGGAACCCGAAGACCACCGCTGCTTGGAGCCTGCCACCGGCACCTCTCGTCGCCGTTCGCCACCCATCTACCCACGGTGAGAACCGCCGCGACCTCCTCTACCTATTCCCGCCCTCACCGCATGCCGCCGTGCTGCTGATCGCCGGTGACCATTGGTCCCCGTGCCGCCACCGTCGCCGCCGTCCCCATGCTGACTCGGCCGTCGACGTGGCTGCTGCATAGGCACCAGCTCGGATCTGGTCGGATCTAATCCGAGCCGTCGATTGCCCGATCTAATCTCAGTCATCCGATCTAAGTAGGATTAGATCTAAGCCTTTGATCTCTCTTAAAATCTTGGATCAATCTAGACCGTCCGATCTGGTTTCATTAAATCCTAACCGTCAGATCGTCCTGTGAACTTCTGTGGACCTCGGTGAACCCGGTCTACCGTAGACCTGAGTCCTTTCTCTCTCTGTCCAGTGGGCCCTGCTGGTCAGCCGCCGGCCCATCCCTCTCTCTCTCCTATGATGACATCATAATTCCTTTTCCTGAATTAAATTAATTCCTAAATGACGCAATAAATCAGTTTAATTCTTTTCATAGGCTTTTAAAAAGGGTTTAAACTTCTAAAATTCAAAACTAATTCATCCGAATTCCGTTTGGGGTGATTCAACTTGCAAAATTCTTTAAAAATCAAGACCTACCCATTAAAAATATAATATTTTTACTGTTCATGTGTGTTGATGTACTGTTTTGCTCTTTTTGTTTATTGCCTTTAGCCGCCGACGTTCAAGAAGAGCCGCAGTTTCTCGAGGAGAGTTCCGAAGCTTGTGAGGAGCAGCAAGGCAAGTCCCACAGGTTCCTCAGTACCTTTGAGCATATTGTTCCTATATTTAAAGCTATATGTTTCCCTTCAACTCTGCATTTATTTTGGAATGTCATCGGTAAAGGAAAACCCAGATCCTTGTTTATGGCCCCTTTGACTTGATTACTGAATATTGTACCCATGGGATAAATGGGACTAGCTAGCTTTATTTATTAGTTAGTTAGATTACTTCTAAGACTCTGCTTAGCCATGCTTAGCAAACTATAGAATAATTTCTAGGCTGCAACATTAACTTCGATTAAACATTTAGTTCATATGAAATGATGATTCCATTTACGACTGTGGTCGTGCAAGGCTAATTTAATGGTTCATTAAAATATGGATAAATGGTGGGTTGCGAGCACCAGAGTTGTATATGTTACTAGCGGTGCTCGTGATAGTTAAGGACCGATTTGCGGACTACTTGTTGCGAAGCAACACTCGTGCTACCACAAGCTAGAATGGGATAGCAGGAATTTGAAGTGTGCCGAGTTCAATAGGAGGCACCAGGGCGTGTTTGTGGCTGATATAAGTCCACACATGGCAGTGACAATAAGACCATGCTTTGGCCGTTGGGCTGTCTCGTGGGAAGGTACTTGATCACCCCTACTGGAGACCGGAGGTTCAGCGGAAGGCTCTCCTATTGTGCGAGTTACATGGATAATCATATCACAATTCCTTTCTGAGGTTCCGTGGTGGTATCGAGACGCACAATGATGTGTTGTGGAGTTGTGTCTTGTGGGTAAATTGGTACACCTCTGGCCAGAGTAAAACTATTCGAATAGCCGTGCCCCCGGTTAAGGGCGAGCCTAGCAATGTTTTCTGTGATTAGTCCCACTTTACCTAAACTTGACTGTTAAATGGTAGAATATGTTTAACTCCAGGTTGGAGTGGTTGGGCCTATACCGTTTTGATGAGCGGTATAGTGTTGATCAATATCGCTTAATATCTAATGCTTTATTACCCTCTTAAATGTTTTATTAAATGCTTTTATGCAAATTGAGCCATATTATGCCATTCTTTGTTATCCTATGCACTTGCATATTTACTGTGTGGCTTACAGAGTATTTCATGTACTCACCTTGCAATCAACAATCATCATTCAAAGAAGTACTTCAGCGAGGAGGACTGCTTGGAGGAATAAGCGGGAGTCCCGGTCAAGCTCGTGGAGTGGGTTTCGTCACGTTGTCTTAGTTTATTTATCACTACTAGAACTTTATTATTTGGGAGGCACCATTCGCCTATGTAATAAATACTTTCGATATGTAAACAATTACTTTGACTATCAGCTATGTCATGTGTGCCTCGGTTGATTCCTAGATGAGGGTTTACACACAATAAAACTCCAGAATTTTGGATGGAAATTCTGGGCGTGACAATGGCTTTCAAAAATTTGTGAGTGCATTGCAACCCTTGTTCAGAATAATGACTAGGAACACAATTAGGAAAGATATCATGGATTATTATGAAATGGAGAAAGGAAAGGTCGCTTTTTCATACAAAAGATGAATTGTTGTGTTGCTATTACAACCGATCTTTGGACAACACAAAACCAGAAAAGGGGTTATATGGCAGTTACTAGACATTTCATTGATGATTCCTGGAAGCTTAGAAGTTGCATCTTGAGGTTATTTTCCATCCTTTACTTCTTATTGCAGTGGTTTATGCATAATTTTCTTTCAATGAACTTGCTGAAATGATACATTACTTGTGTAGGTTTGCATATGTGCCATGTCCTCATATAGCTGCTGCTATTTCCACTGTTTTGTATGACTGCCTCCAGAGCTGGGATATTGATTGCAGGATATCAGCAATAACTCTTGACAATTGCTCCACAAATGATAGTTTTGTTGAGAAAATGATGGGGATGATTGGGTTAGGTAATCTTTTGCTAGATGGGAAGATGTTGTGCACACATCCTTAATCTGATTGTCAAACATGGGTTGGACGTGATTATCAAAGAAATTACAAGCATCTGGGACAACGTTGCTTATTAGCTTGCTACAGCTAAGAGGTATGAAAAATTTGAGAAAGCAGCTCAACTCCAAAAGGTTGAATTAACTAGCAAGTTATGTCATGATTGCAAAACTAGATGGAATTCAACCTATGAAATGATTAGTATTGCTATACCATATAGAAAAGTTTTTGATCACTTGCAGCAAGTACATAAAAGTATATTGCTCCACTTGATAGTGATTGGGACTTTGCCTCAATTATTTGTGATAGATTGCGAATATTTGCCTCTCTCACTGAGTTATTTTTTGGCACTAAGTATGTCACAGCTAATATTTGCTTTCCTAAAATATGTGAGATTAAGCTTAAAATTAGAACTTGGCAGCAATCTAAAGATGAGTTGATTAGGACAATGTCTGAAGCCATGATAGAGAAATATGAAATGTATTGGTTGGATATTCATGATGTTTTAGCTGCTGCTATTGTTCTTGATCCACGGTATAAAATGACAATGTTACATGCTTGCTACATTGCATTGTTTGGTCAAAAAAATTCTGAAAAATATATTAATGAGGCATATAAATTCTTGACTGACTTAATGAATGAGTATCAAGTTGTAATTGATCAAGAGGTTGTGGATACTTCATCTTCTAGTTCTGCTACTGCTAGCTCTTCAATCAGCTCTCTAGAGGTTCTGTCAATATTCAATTCTCTCGCTACAAGCAAGAAAGTTTCTTCTATTGCCAAGGCAAAAAATGAGTTGGGTCGTTATTTGGAAGAAGAAACACTTCCTCATATTGCAAGTGAGGAATTTGATATACTAGGTTCGTGGAAGGTTGTTGGCAGCCACTATCCAACATTGAGGATGGTTGCTCGTGATATCTTGGCTATTCCAATAACTACAGTTGCTTCGGAGTCAGCCTTTAGCACTACTGGGAGGGTTCTTAGTGAACATCGCAGCGGTCTCACTCCAAAAATGTTGGAGGCCTTGATATGCAGCCAAGATTGGCTACGTTATCAACTTGAAGGTATAATAAGATTATACAATTGTATCATGTATTATTTTCCTGTAAGTAGATAGCTACTAATGTAAATAATTTGTTTGGTTGTAGGTGAGTATGTGGATCAAAGCTTCTGGACATGCCTTGAGGATGTTGATGAGGACATAAGACTCACATGAGGCATACAGTGTCAACTATCGATTCCGATTAATTGAGATGCTCATCCTAGGCTCTTACTATTGTTGCATGCGTCCTTTTATTTGGCTACTTTAGAACTCATGTGTCTTGAACTATGTCTTTGAACTATGTGTATTGAACTATGACTCCTTTTATTTAGCTACTTTAGAACTCATGTGTGTTGAACTATGTCATTTGAAGTTATGTTTGATTGTGTAATTGTATTGATCAATGTCGTTCGAATTTTAAGTTTGATTGATGAACTTGTAATGCTTGTACACTCCATCTTAATGAATCTAGTCAACAAGGTTCACTAGATACATGGATATATGGTGGCGGGTAAACGGGCATGCCTGCGGGCACACGGCGCCTGCAGGCAGTGGGCATGGGCAGCCTTCCTTGCCCGTCATGTAGTAATGGGTATGCCCGTGGGCAAGAATTTCCTCGTGGGCACTGGTATGGGTAGGCATTACCCGTGCCTGATTGCCATCCCTAGTCATACCCATGACACTTAAGAACCGGTTCATGAGCTACTATTGTGAAGCATTTATTACTAACCACAAGCTAGTTTAGGTAATTGCTGGATCTGTAGTATGTCATGTCCAATAGGAGGCACCGTGGTATGGTTAGTTTAGCGTGGAAGATAATAAGTCCAGACATGGCAGTAATAAATCAATTGATTTTGGGTGCTAAGTAGTCCCCCTGTCTAGATAACTGGCCACCCCTACTAGACATAGATACTTAGTGGGTATCCATTCTGTTAGGCGTGTTACGCGAAGGATCTTGTCTCAACTCCTTTCCGAGATATGGTAGCGGTTTTAAGGCGCATAGTAACATGTTATGGGGTTGTGTTTTGTGGAGAAATTTGTACACCACTAGCCAGGGTAAAACTATTTGAATAGCCGTGCCCGCATTTATGGGCAAGCCTAGTAATATTTTTCGTAGTTAGTCTCACACTGCTCATTAATGATATCTCCGAGTATGGAGATGTTAATTTGGATAACTCTTGGTATGGAGGGTTTGGATGTGAACTACATTGGTGTGGTGTTCAGTGCTAGATTAATATTAATAATAGTTATACTGTTTTTATATGGTTTTCAAATGCAACTGTTTAAATGCTATTTATACAAAAGAACTCTAATATGCTTCCTTTGAATTCCTATTTCATTACACTGCATTCCGTGTGTGACTTGTTGATTACGGTGGGTGGTACTCAGTCTTGCTTAATTATGATCATCAGAGAAAATTTTGCGATGGAGAAGATGGACTTAGAGACCTGGCTTATACCCAAGTTGAACTGCCTGTGGGTGTGGAGTTGAAGCTACGCTAGATCGTCTTTCTGCTACAGAGTTTTTCTTGTGAGGATTAAGTATAGATTTGTATACTAAATTATCAGTTTATCTACTCCGGTTGATTACTGGACGGGGATGTAATGCGCAAATTAGCTTTGATATGTGGTGAATTTCCGGGCATGACACACTATGTATATGCGGTAATTTGCCGGTAGACATTGTCCCCGTTATTTTAGTGTTTTCAGCAAAACAAAGGGAGAGAGAAGCCACATGTGCATATAAAAAGATAGAAATGCCCCTCACATATTTTCATTTCAGCCAACTAGGACCGTCAGCCCCGACAGAACCCTAGCTTGCGCATCCCAACTCCATACATGCTCTCTTCTTATGTCACTGTTACACATATCTTCATCTCCGACAAGCCCCGCCACCGGGGGAAAGGGATATAAGTGTGGGCCTATCCATGGATCTGCATTGACATGCCACGTTAGCATCATCGACACCATTGGAGTTTGCAGCCACCTTCAACTCGTCACTATGGGTTGTCGAGACGGGATTTGGTTCAGGACATGCTTTGACCAAACTAGCTCAGTATGAACCAGATACCCTAGGCCTAGGGGTATTTCGGTTATTTCATGCGCACATGTGGCTTCTTTCTCCATCGTCCGGCTGAAAACACTATAATAATAGGGAATGTATCCATCATATTTACAGAGTATCATTTCCCAAAGTTTCACTTTTATGGTCCTACAGCTAAAACTGCAAAGAGACGATGTCCTGTAGCAAAATTTTCCTTAATTAAATGTAGTGCAGAAAATCACTAGCTTGTTGCAATATTGCATTTATTGTGTTTCTTAAGTGTTTCGCAGATAAATGTGATGGCATTTTTTATGCTTTATTTGAATCCCTCCCCCTGTCTATCTACATACGATTGCTAGTTCTCCTACATGTCAAAAATCTGTTCTTTTCTACATCGGCTGTCATTTTTTCCCTTTAACTTTTGTTAGACCCCGACTATATTACGCTGTTTTGACGTAGCCTAAGCCTAAGGCTAGTATTAGCACACCCACAGTCTGGGATCTAGCTTCACCCCAACTATCCAAGAAGGCGGCGGCAGCTCGTGGATGTCTCTGCTGACTAGCAGGCCAGGGTTGGCCGGTCATGGGCGCGCGACGTCGGTAGGTGCGCGAGAAGAAGCGCTCGGTGCGCGCGCACGTCCGGGAGGTATACGAGGCGCTCGTCGTGCGTACGTACGTCCTGATGGCGATCGCACTCGCACACGCGGGCGGCCGGCTCCGGGCGCTTGACGTGCGGATGCACGGCAACGCCGCCTCCGCTCGGCTGAGGCTGACGCGCGATGGTATCGGCCGGATCGGCCGACAGTATTACATGTAAAAGCAGCACACAAATCTCATTAGCACACAAACAAATAGACCATCTATTAGTCAAATGTTTAAAAAAATAAATCCATCAAATAATTTTTTTATGCAAAGACTAAGATATAAACCGTTAGATACAATTACATATATTCATGACTGAGTTATGTAAATTTATAATTAAAGTTACACAAATCAATAATGATAACTACAACAAATTAAAAGTACAACTTAGAACTCACTTCTCCTATCCCGAATCTTAAAGTTTTATCCAACGGCTAGCATTGTTGTTTAACAGAATCCAAAAATTTAAATATTTGATCAATAGGAAATCTAACAAACAAAATGATCTAACACAATACTTACCCCGGATCAGCATATTAAGCAAAGTCGTGCTGATAACGTGTTGAAGAACTAGTGGCCTATTGCCGATCCGGAGTAGATGATGGTGATCGATCTCTCATATGCACAAGCATACAAAAACAATAGATAACCTATGGACACAGATATAGGAGAGACATCATATTTTTATTGCTTTCTCGTATGTGGATACATCTAAATTTCTCTCTATCTCTCTCTCGGTATATATACCCATAATACGCAGAGTCTTATTAGAATAAGTATGCGTATATTTGTTATGAGCCTATATTTATCTCTAAGTGAAGATAAACCGAAGGAACCACGAAGACAGAGCCATGTAGGCTAGCAGCTGGTTTCACAACAGTTCTCAACTACCCCACCCTCGCACCATGCCACCGCAATCACCAGCTTCCGACCTTCACTGCTCCATGCGTGGCATGCAGCCGCTAGCTGCCGATGATATAGTCTTTTGTCCCTCTTCATCTTGTGTCACCATCCAGCACCGAGCACACTAACGCTAAAAATGTATAACGATAAAATTTTGCCATTTACGATGACATAAATTCCCTAATTTCATGGATGCCATCTAAAGAGTTATGAAAATATTTAACAAAATAGACTAATTTGTAACTTTTCTTAACAGATTAAACTATCTTGTAAATTTTTTCATAACTATGTAGATTGATATTTGCAACAACACAAAACAACACTTGCCACTTGCTAGTTGGTGACCAACCAAGGGTGCATGCGGATGAGCACTGCTTGTTGGCAAGTAACCTTCTGCGCTGCACACTAGAAGATCTTGATTTCTTGATAGGGATCTAATGGTCTGGAGACGGCGGATAGCAAAGGTTGATCCGGCAATGAGAGTCACCGAAGATGGAGGAGGTGAGACGGGGTAGAAGAGATTTATCGGAGTAAATATATTTGAAGAGAGAGAACATACAAGCTTGGGCGAGAGGTAGAAGACATATGCGCCATTGTATGGTTATCCCGCGGTGCAATCCAAGTTGAACAAAACTGAAATTTTCAGTTGCCTGACAATCCCAAAAATTAAGTTATAAAAATAAGTAGGACGTACAATTAGAACTCGAGCCCTACACGTGGCAAAGGACTAAATGGGAAACAATAATTTTAAATAAAGAGATTATCTAGAATCTTCACAACTTTTTTATAATCATCTACGCACAGAAGTTTAGCTCTAACATTGAAGAACCCTGAATTAATCATCTACGCAACGGTAAAAAAATGCACAGGACATGTTTGGAATGCATCTTTACACCGTGTGTTTATAAGTCGAAGACACGTGATCAAATAAAAAATAATTTTAGAATAGAACTTTTTATATTCTTAGTCAAAACTAGCAAATAGAAACCAACAAAAAATACTAATTAAGTTAATTCAAAGTAAGGTTTAAAATTTAAAATTGGCTACGCTCAAACAAGCAGATCCTAGGAAAGTCACAATTTACAATGTAAGTGTATATGTACATCTATATTCCCTATCGTTAGATTTTTTTCTATGATTCGTGCATGTGGTAGATCGTTTTGGACAAACACAATATTGTATTCTTTTATGTACAGCACAAATCCCGCTAAAACATCCAATGACTCATGATGTAGATGTGCACATGCGTGTTGTGTTGTAAAAATCCTCTTCGAACATGCCCCTAGCTTCCCGGGCAAAACATGTAGTGACTGTTTGCCGACCTATCTACTTGTGCCGGCCCAATTAATAACGGAGATGTTGCTACGTACATTGCTACTGTATAACTTTGAATGATCTAACTGTGTACCATTTCTCCTACAGCTTTAATTAGCTTTCAGACTACTGCATATACATTTCTGTCCAAACATTCTTTGGCCTTAATATATCATTTCGATGTGTACCTTCTGGTTCATGTGGCTATACTGTATCGATCTTGTACAGTGTCCTGAATGAGCATAATTAAATACGTGGAAATTTCATGGTTTCATTTTATGATAGACAATGCATGGTAGAAGCTTCCAAGTACAGTCCAGATCACACAGCTAACATAACTGGTCATATATGTGATCGAACAGTGAGGTTCATACATTGATTATGTGGTTGGCAACTCGTGACACCATTAATAAAACATTTTGTCCGATATATAGTTCAGAACAATTACATAAATACGCACTACCAGAAAACACCATTTTCGTGAGGGTGATGAATTTTCGTGAGGGTTTTTGATGCACCCTCACGAAAATCACAATTTTCGTGACGGTGCATCGAAAACCGTCACGAAAACATATTTTCATGACGTGCTTGACACACCGTCACGAAAAGTAGTTGTTTTCGTGACGGTACACCGTCACGAAAATGATTTTCCCCTCACGAAAATAGTGTACAGTGCCATCGTACCTACTCGGACAAAAAAGCATTAGACCAATCGGTGGCGTACGTATTTCACATGTGATTATACCCACACCAAAGCACCGAAGTCCTTTTTCGTGAGGGTGGACCGTCACGAAAATATTTTCGTGAGGGTATTTTAACCCTCACAAAATTTCAAAATTCTGGTAATGACGGCCATGTATAATATGCGTCCATACAGTAATAGTCTAATTAATAATAGTATCTGGCAATCTGTTGCTATCTACGTACACTTGTGTACTTGACAGAAGATTGACCAAAGAACCAGGGACTCGACCGGTCACCCACAGCACAGTATATATATACACACACATATACATATACATATAAGAGAGACAGATAAACTTTGGTTACTAAATTATTCAGTACATATCATGGAGAAGCTTCTCCCTTATTTATTTATTTTTTTTGCTCGGGTTGAGAAAGCTTCTATTATATATGGAGGAGAAAGAGCCAAATGTAGCGTAGCGGCTTGTATTTGACCCCAGAAATTATTATGCACGCATCATGCATGCGAGATCAAATGCGATGTCAACATACTTTTGTTCTTAAATTCAGTCCAGTCAGACAAAACAACGGATAAGCTAGCTCGCTGGTGGATTTCCTTAAGCCAATTTTAAAAAATATTTTTAGCATTATAGGAAAGGGTATATTTACGAAAAAAAGATACATCACCAAGTAAATCTGGTTACATAACAATCAAAGAAAATTCAATGTATTGAATTGTTTCTTGAACATTAAAAAACAGCATTTTGTATCTCGCTCAATTTCTTTTAACAAGATTATCTTTCGTTAGGATTAATTACTTTCTAGTTAAAGAACCACATAAAAAAGTTTTGATCTTAGCTGGCACCTTTCACTCACATAAGATGCTCTTGGGGATCCTCACATTGGAGTTCATAATGAGGTTATACATTAAATGAACCAAAAATTGACCATTTTTGTGCAGCGAGCAAACAAAGCAACTGTTTTCATTTCACAGAGTTACATTAGCTTGTTTGCGTACCACATCTTTCTCACTCTATCAGCTTAGGGCCAACAATTGCCCTCCTAAACAAAATATTCAATGGTGTTGTACTCATAAGATCTATCAAATAAGATTGTTTCTTTTGAGCCACATTATATAAAGAAAAGTTTCATCTTTGAGAGGATGAGTTCCTAGCCATGTATTTTCCCAAAATCTTTGTGCCATTGTCATGTCTAAAAGATCCAAAAATAAAAAAAATGGTCTTTCATTCTTATTAAACCTGCCCAAAACTAGGATATGCTTTGTCTATGATACATACGGGGTGAGAGGTTTACCCATTTTTATTGTTTTGCAAAAGATCATGCCATAGGACCTTCTCCATTGACCAACTTGAAAAGCCATTTGCCTAACAAACATCTTTTCTTGATATCAAGGTTTTGGTCCACCTTGGTCTTTTGGTCAGCATATATTTTTTTTATTTGGTCAATATGTACTTCGTTTTCTTGTGATCGCTACACTAGAAAAATGTGATTTGTAGTAGTCCAATCTTTGAAGTACCATATGTGGAATTTCAGTAAAGGACAACATAAACATGGAAAGGCTCCAAAGAACTAAGTTTAGAAAGACTAATCTCCCACTACAAGAGATGTTTTTTCCCTTCCATGTGCTAAGCTTTGCCTCAACATTTCAAAGCTTCCAAAAATGAACAGGCCATATACCAAGTTATCTCAAAGGAAACGATCTTGGTTGTAAACGATCTTGAGTTACAACCAAGCAGTTGTTTACATTGATCCTCATCTTCCTTGGCTTCCCTGAAGTAGAAAAGTTCACTTTTGTGAAAGCTATTTCAGTCTTAAGAGTTATTGAAATACACCTAGGATTGCCTTCATGTTTTTAGCATGTTGGAAGTCATGATCTATAATGATTAGTTACCATGTCATCGGCATATTGGAGATTGGACAAAGCATCGGCTTTAGTTCTCTACTAGGATTGCTAACATGTCAATGACTATGTTAAAGAGAATCGGAGAGATTGGGCCCCTTTTTCCTATATCTTAGACCTTTTCATAGTCAATTTTAAAGATGCTTCCATCCATCTTTTTTTTTTGTGTGTTATTCATGGATAGTCTCATTCAAAATTACCACTCCTTCCATGTTTGAGTTGGGCGAATTACCTTGTGGTCAACCAATGTAATCCTAGTGGTGCCAACATTTGTAAAAATTTTGAAGCTAACATTCAGGCAGCAAACATGTCTATATTGGGATTTGTTTTCCATAGGCTTTCTTTAGTAAGACAATAGTCCCAAAGTTTAAACTAAAAGAGAAAGTATGTCTTTATGAAATTCTCTGAACAGAGTCATAAGATCATCTTAATGAACTCGTAGAAACCCTAATAAAACTATGCAGGAAATCCATCTAGGCACATGGCTAAGTTATGTTTTATTTGAAAAACTAGCTCTTTGACTATTGAAATAAATAGTTAATTGTATAAATCTATTGTAGGCAACTAAACAGAAAATTGTTGTACGAGCTATTTGTACTTCAGATAGCAACCATTTATACGGCTGTCCGTGCTCTTCTTTGATTGTGTGCTAGGACACATTTACGTGGATATGTGTGCTCTTCTTTGTACTTCTAATGATTAGTTCTATGTAGTTTCAACAGTTTAGCTAACTCGGTCTATCCTATTAATGTAATGGAACTTCCAGGCTCCAGCCCAATAACCGTGGCCCAACAGAAATGCATGCATGGCTCTAATATCCTGTCCCTTATTTTCTTTTCTTTTTAGACTTTGTTTAGTTCTTTGATTTCTAGCTTTTTATTTTATTTTTAATCCAATATAAGGAAGACGCATACATGAGTGTGCCATCTTAACACACGCTCAAAACAAGAAATAGAGACCAGAGCTAAATCGCTGACATCAAAAGGTCAGTTACATATATGTAATTATGCAAACCACAGTAGGTGATGTCATACACCCATATCTCTAGTGCTCACCTTGTTAAGACAATAGAAAAGCGTGAACACCTTTATATTTCAAGACTGAATTGCATATTGACTAGTTTTTATTACCAAGGATGCTTGGACTAAGATTAAACTAATATTTTCACTTTAGACTAGGTATCTTTGCAAAAATGTATCATTTTGAACGTACGCTATATTTACCAGCACAACATGTCAATGTCGCAAAGCTGGGGGCCGGCGGGGGAATCTCCCAGCATCCCCACTGGGGGATGGCTGAGGAGGAGCCAGGCCGCCTGCAGCGTCTGTGCTGACGTAATGTTCCCATAATCCAGCCGTCCGACTGACGGCTCTCTTCGTCCACGGGTTCTGGCTCGTCTCCGTCAAGCAGCGCCTGATCCTGATGAGGCTTACGCCAGCAGGTCACCTACAACAGTTGCTGCGGCGTACTCCACCGTAGCTACAGCAGCTAAGGCAACAATGGCGGCGTTGGTTGCCGCCTTACCGCCGGCACCTCCTGCTCCATCGCTGTCTACACTGAATCATGTGGACTCAGACAGGCCCTCGTCAAGATCGATGCGGGAGTCCTTGCCTTCCTCCGCCATTGCAAGGACATGGGAGAAACTTCGGCCGTAAGGAAGAATAAGAGGGTGCAAGAATCACAACGAAAACCCCCGTACCTGGCACGCCTATGTCAACGTTGTGTGTCGGTAGAATCCGGTCCTAGAGAACCCGATGCTCGATGGTGGGGGTTTAAGGCCCTGACCTTACACCTGCATCGGAACAGCCGATAGAAAAAAACTCAAATCTTACCCAGGTTCGGACCTCTGAAGCAGCCACGTGATAGCACGCCCAGCTTTGGGCCGTGCATGGATTCTTGAGTAGGTCATCCGGGTTGGGTGTGCCCCGCCCTCGTACGCTTCCTGTGGTCTTTGTGCATGGTCCTTCCCTTCAAACATACACTTCAAACATATTGGACTTAATGAAGCTTCATTGGGCTTCATGTGATAGGTCGATGCCTCATCTCCAAGACTAGTCGTGTAGGTAAGGAGGACCCCGTACCTATGACACTGACACACATAGAATGATACAGAAGCAGTAACTTTGATTAATTATATAAACTGAAAAGGTTATAAAATATAAAACACTTAACTAACTCACACACGGATCTACAGGCCAAACACTTACAACCAAAATACCTAACTTTGCACCATAGAAACGGCATGAGCGTAGAGTTGACCAAGAACTTAAAGCCTTTGTTATCATCCTACTTGAGCAGATCAACTACTTCGAGCCTTTGGCTCCATTAGTGATGTGGCCCACTCCAAGACTTCTAATTGAAACTAACACATCGACGTGACGACCTATAAGTTCAATAGGGCTAATACACCGAAAAGACCATAGGGTCAATACACATAAAGGACCATAGAGAACCAATACACAGAAGGGCCTCAACATGATCCCAAGGCAAGATATGGTTAACTTCAAGAGCGAGTGGGTTGGTCCGATTGCAAGATTTCAATGAACCGGAATCATGTTCATTCGAGTCCGGTTACTGGGTCGTACAGATGGGTGCAAACTATATCACTTATATTGACACAAATGGGTATGCCCTTATGTGAAGGCTGTGGGCCCCGGGTACCTCAAGGAAGGGAAACACGACTACTCGGACAGAGGGTGGGCTGGCTCATACAATTAGGGATATAGTAGGACCCGATTTCATATTATCTTGCACAATAAGAAAAGAGATATAATGCTAGCCAGATACTTTATGTACTGATAAGAAAACTCTTGGTCGTATCCAACTTAGTTTCCTACATTGTAACCCTAATCCCTCCGGTATATAAGGAGGGGTAGGGAGCCTCCTGGGGCAGATTATTTCACATACAGCGAAAATAATACACCACAACTAGAGTAAGGTATTACCTCACATCAAAAGCCTGATAAACCAGTATAAATCCTTTTGTTCTTTCAAATCTACCGAGTTTATGTCCAACACATAGCCCCGTATTCAATATTGAAGATATAAAACATCTACACCTTATAAACTTAAAAAGAGCCATAGCATTTCCATTTTAACCACATGAAATGACATAACCCATAGTATAATCATGTTATCATATTAAACTAGGGTTATCAAGATATAACAACTCAAATCAAGGCAGGGCAATATGTATATAGCAACATAAATTAGTAGGTCAATTCTATGTCGAATGGTTTTAAGTAAATCCGACACGTGCATCCTGTATAGTACTTCAAGGCAACAACGCTACCATTTAACAAGCTAAACAAATAAACTAGAGAGGGTTGATGGAAGCATTTTGGAACTTCTGTAGTTGCGACAGGGCAAAACCACGAAATTATGGTTGCATCAATGGATACTCAGATTGCGACGAAACTTGCACGGTTAGGTTTGGAATAATTCCAGGAGTCAGGAATATGTGGCAGATTTGCAATTTGAGGTCAAATAGATGGTGATCCACCTAAACCAGTGAAAACGGTATTTTCTGATTATTTTCTTAAAGGAAAACAGGGTTTGGTTGGTTTTCTCCGGTTAACAAGGCCGACGGCAGTTCATCAGCGTCGGCGGCGGGGAAGGCCGAGGGGCACTCAGAGGCCAACGGTTCCAGGATCCTTGAAGCAAGGCGAACCTAGCACGATGGTCTTCGATGGCTGAAGGGCCGGTGGCGGGGCTGGCAGCGGCGACCAGAGGGAAGAGGCTGAGGCGGCCATGCGACGGTGGCTCGAACGGTTTTCAGGCAAAGCGGTGGGTTCAGGGAGATTCAGCAAGTGTTAGGGAGCTGATGTTGGCGGCGACAGGGCCTGAGGTGGCTAGGAGTGGCGGCGCAGCTTGCGGCTGGGCCGGTGGGACCAAAACAGAGCAGAAGCAAGGCGACGGCCGGGGGTGGCGCCGGCGATCTCCGGCGGCACAACTGCTCGAGAAGGAGAGGGGAAATGGGCGCCTGTGAACGAGGAAGATGTTCGATACATCAATTGAGAATGAGAGAGCTCGAGTGTGACAAATTTGCTAGTTTGAGCAAGGCGGCCGAGCGAGGGTTTCTGCGGGTTTGCGTCCGGCGACGACAAACGTGGCGGCTGAGGATAGGGCGGCTGAGGACTGGAGTTGGAAGAGATGGCGGTGGACGTTTTCTCTCTTGGCGGCGCTCGACAAGGAGTCTTGAAGGGTGGAGATGGAGGAAGAGGTGGAGCTGGCAGTGTGTTCGTAGCGAGCTCGAGCAGAGGAGCTAGACGAGAGGTTTGCTGGCTCCATTGCGTGTGCAAGGGTGACACGTGGGCGGTGAGCAGAAGCAGGGGTTTGAACCACCTGCTCCAACGGCCATGATGTGCCACGATTTGTCATCTTCGAGGAGCTTGTCTCAGCTCTGTCGGACAACACGCAGAAGTTGGTCAGGATCCGAGCCGCGACGACACCGGCGGCATCGTCGGTGAGCGCATCGACGAGGAGGGTGATGGTGGCGACGCCAGTGCGGCCTCAGCTGTCGTGGAGTATGCAGTCGAAGTTGCGGCGGCTCTCCACGGCGAGCATGGCAAGCGCATCGCCTGCCTCGACACGCACGGCGTCACCCTTGTTGGTGACGCTTGGTTGCAAGAACATGGCGAGGAGAGAGACGACCCCGCCGGTGCCGCCTATCTTCTCGTGCGTCTCCGTGTCCATGGCGAGGCATGTGAGTGTTGGTTGATCTCCTGGCCCAACGAGCCACTGAGAGGTGTGTCGGGCTTGGTCCACCCCAAGCCCACGTCCTCCTAACGACGATGCCGAGTCTTTTGGTTCGTGCGCTCGTTTTTCTCTTCTTAGCATGATGATTAGACACATTGTTCACCCCTGTGAACTCGCCCCCGATCTCCTTTGTGCCTATATAAAGGGGACATCAATCCTGTACGTGGTGATGACCTAAGTACGGACTAGCTACCCTAAACCCTAAGAACGCCGATTCTAACATGCATAGAAGGAGACCGAAGGACGAGCTTTGCCAACTAGGGTTTTTCGATCGGCATCTATGGCTTCATCTTCAACTGGTCAGTATCCACTTCAATTCCGTATAAGCAAAATTAGGTGATTATGCATAGCCTAAGTTTATGTCATGAGAATTAGCTCCAACATTATGGTATCAGAGCCATCTTAGGCACTTGCATATTCCATCACTCTGGTGATGAAGCCCTAAGCCACATCAAGATTTCTAGCGTCGGCTTATTGAGTTTTAAGGGTTTATGCGTTCTGTTAATGTTTCAATTAAGTTCATCTTTTCATGATTTATATTAGATCAAAATTAGGGCTAAGTCTCATGTTTATATTCCTATCCCTAATCAATTTCACGGGCTTTGGTAGCAATTAGAAGGAGGGGACTCAGATCGGGTTGAGATTAAGAAATTCCTCAATTTTTCCCCAAATTCAAAACCTTAACTTCGAAATCCCAAAATTCCCGAAACCCAAAACCTTGATTTGAGAAATCCCCAATGATTAAGAACCCTAAATTTCTAAATCAAGCAATCCCGAACTAGAAGAAATCCTAAATCAGTAAGAAACCCTAAGGATTTGGATTTGGACTTACCGGTTTGGGCCTCATCTCCTTGAGTCTCACCGTGTGCGCCATGAGTCGGGGCCGCCACGCTCCCGATACGCGGCATTAGCGCCGCCGCGCATCGATGTCCACCGCCCAGACCGGTCCCGCGCCTGCCTGTTGGCCGCGGGAGACTCGCCTCGGCTGCGGCTTCCGCGGTGCCAAGGAGGAGAACCGGGCAGGAGGGCCACCCACCGTCCTTAGTTCACCATGAGCCATGGCCACCACCACCGCCGCTCCGCTCGACGCGCCGCCGTCATCACCGCTCACGCTGGGGAAATCGGGAGAAAAGGGGATCGGGAAAAATGAGCTAGGGTTAGGGGCCACCGGCGTTTTTGTTTCGGGCATGACCGCTCAGAGCCGTCTGATCAGCATCGGATGGCCAACGTCGCGCCCGCGCTGATCTCAGTTGCCGCCGCTCGATCTCAGGCGTCGATTAGAATCCAACAGCTCGGGCTCACGGGCCTGCGGGTGAAGTTGGGCCGCCTGCGTTAGAACAGCACGCGCCCGTGCACAGTAACGGGCCGGCATGTGTGCCTCTCGGCCATTTTTGGCTGTTGGGGCAAAATTGTTTTTTTCTTGTTTTTCGCCCAAAATAATGTTTTTTCATTTACAGTAATGCTCTTTTTAGTTTTTAAGCCATTTTTGATGCTATAAAATTACGGTAAATTTTCCTTATTTAATTTAAGATTTTCCTAGCTAAATGGAACCATCGAGAAGTTTGGCAAGATTATTTAATTCGTTTTCCTATATGGTTTCGACCCAACGGAAGTTGCGATTTAGGATCCTCATCTTTCGGATAATAATGTCTATTTTTGCTTCATTTTGGCCAAACGGTATTTTGATGTAAATTTTATGGTTTTATGATTTTTTGATGACATCTTGACACTTCGATTTATTTTCTTGCCTATGGTGAGATTTCACGTGTTAATGCGCATTAAATTGTCACCTAATAACTTTATAAATTTTCTTCTATTTTACCTTATGGTATTATAGAATTAAATTATTATTTTTATGTGCATAATAATTATATTATTCTAATCATGTTGTTTTACTCTATTTTGGCCCAACGACATTGTAGAGTGAAACCGCACATTTGTGCACATTTGTTGCTCGACATTTTGCTTTATTTTGCTGGAATAGTGTTATGGAGCAAAAACCCTATTTTATTATTTTTTTCATGTGTACAATTAGTGCGCGTTACCTTAATGATAATAGTGTGGTTTTACTTCATTTACATTTCTTTATGGAGTAAACCGTTTATGTATATAATTAACCAGACCAACGTAGGGTTAATTGTCCACATTTATTATTGTGTATTAATATCATTTGTCATTAAATTTCAGCTCCGAATGATATCATGGCTCAAATAAGCAACATTGAGCAATTTAATGGCGCTAACTTCCCGGAATGGAAGGAGAAGGTGCAGATCATTCTTGAGCTACTTAATTATGATGTTGCCATGCGTGAAGACGCTCCTGTTGCTCCCCCTATTGATGCAGCCCTGATGTTAAAAGGGCTTATAAGGAAAGGGCGGAAACGTGGGAGAAGGCCAACTGCATGAGCCTGATGATAATTAAGAACTCTATTTCATCCAGTATTAAAGATGGCATTCCTGATGCTGCAACTGCTAGGGGATATGTGACTAATGTGGAGCAAAACTTTAAGGGCTCCTCTAACGCTCAAACAAGTGTTCTCATCATGAGGTTGCTCACATCCCGCTATAATGATAAAAGCGGTTGACCAACATGGTTGAGCGACTAAGGGGTATAGACATGACTATTTCTGATGGTTTTCTTGTTCATCTTATTATGAATTCATTGCCGCCTAGTTACGATTCCTTCAAATTAAACTATAATGCTCAGGGGGATATGTCATCAATTGCTAAGCTCATGAGTCACTCTGTTGAGGAGGAGGAGCTCCAAAGGGCCGAAAAGCAGAATGAGCAGGTTCGCCTTGTTGTATCTGAAAAGGCTGATGAGAACCACACTAATGAGCCCAATGAGAAGCCTGAGACTTCCTCAATCAGATCTCAGGGGAAGGAGAAAGGACCTGCTATATCCATTCCTAAGTCTAGCACTATAGTCATCTGCAAGTTCTGCCACAAGCCTGGGCATGTGCAGAAGAAGTGTGAAGGCTTCAAGAAATGGCTTTCTAAGAAGGGTAATGGTATTAGTTGTAATGTTACTTGTAATAATAATACATTTATGTAATCTTATGCTCTTAATTCTTGGTGAATTGACTTAGATGCAATTATGCACTGCACTTATTCAATACAGGAATTGCTTTCCGCGAGGATCACAGCAAAAGGAGAGCAAAGTCAGCTAAACGAGAATGAGCTTAATAAGGAGGCAGTCACTCATCTTCCCTTAGTCTAGGAAGAACCTTATTTATTGCTTCATTATGTCATGCTCTTTATATTTAGGAACCTTACCTCCATAAGTATGGCTACAATATTGGATTTGATAATAAGGGATAATGTATTGAATTCAACAATAAAGTTGTGAGTCTCGTCTTCGAGCAAGATATAATTTGTTTGCCCTCTATTTATGTTTCTGTGTTGAATGCCGATGATGATGTGTATTAAATTATAATAAGATCTCATCGAAATTGTGACATCATTGCTAAAGCCACATTTCAAAGGGGAGAATGATGCGTCTTATTACGTTAGAGATGAAATAATATGTTACTTCATCCCATTAAGTAGATGCCTATACGTCACCACGTCGGAGATGAAATAAAATGTTATTTCGCCTCATTAAGCTCGAGATATTTCATTCCATACTTTAAGTTCATTGAGAAATATAAGAAATAATATGTTACTTCGCCTCATTTAAGTTCTCACTAACTCTAAAGTCTCTAATGTTTTCTTCCATTATGTTTTATGTTTCTCTCATTAGTGACCCATGAGAAGCACTAGAGAGAAAATTAGCGTTAAATGGTGCATTCAATCAAGGGAGGAGGATATTAGGGGAGATATATTTACTAATTTTATTATGTTCTCTATCGACAACTTTTCTAAGTCTTATGCCAAATTCCTATTCTATATGGGGATGTTGCAATTACCTAGTCAAATAAATTAGATATGTCTTTAGAGAATGACAAAATCTGTGGGAGGTTAATGATAAGAGCTCCATTATGAATTGTTATCTCGCCTCATTTAAGTGGTCTATAATAACATAAAGTATTTATCGGTGAGCATTAGTGATATCCAGAATTAATTAGAAATTCCTAAAGGAGTCATAAGAGCGTATAAATGCGTCTACATGAATAAGCAAGATTCTAGATGGAATATTAAGATATTTGGGACTGTGCTTGCAGAAGAGTTTTTCATAAGAAAGAGGGAACTAAGTGTGACAATTTTTCCCTTGCCTGTTAGAGAGACTCACTTGTTTGGACCAGTTTATTTTAGGTTGTCATGACACTAGTTAGTCTAATAGATGAATACTTAATTTGCAATATTAAATGTTCACTTGCATAAGTTGTGTGCACAACACAGCCTGAGGTATTGGTTGTGAAAGGCAAAGTACATGAAGATTGTAAACTTGTGAAATTCATCTGTGGTTTTAACCAAGCGTCTAAACAATCTTTAATTATAATGGTACCCTAAATCCGATTAAGTTATTTGGGTTCAAAGTAAATGAGGTGGATGATTATATAAGGGTGGAAATTGACTTTACTAGTACTCTACATGCCTAATGACTCATTAGCTGGCACATAAGTATGTGGTGCATCAGATGAGGGGATTTTGTTCTAAAGGAGTACTGGATTTATTATTAAATTCATACATATGATAGGTAATCAAGTCAATATTTAAGCTTATTCTGTCATACTTGCTCTATTAAGTTAAGGAGGTCAATTAGTGTAAGATAATACAGATGATTCCCTATGCTTCAGCTGTCAGAAACCTTATAAGTGCTAAGTCTGGATGTGTACAGATTTGGCATTATGTACCAAAAGTTTTGGCAGGTTTAAGTTCAAAATTAGAATCACTATAAGCTCATTAAAATGTCTTGCATCATTTATAGGACACCTATAATAACACATTCATGTTTAAGAAGTCTGATAAGTTAAGTTATTTAGACGTTAATTTTTAAGGATGTGTGGATGATATCCACATTATGTTGTGCTCTCATCCTTGCATCAGGAGCAAGACCATGGTAAATGGCTCCAAATATTATTCTATTACATAGTTGACGATGCAAACTAAGATTGTGACATGTGATAAGATATTTGAGCGGGCATATGACCAATGAATATTTTTCGGTACTAAGAGTGGTAGACAGCCCTTTAAAACCATTCATCCACTGCAATAATGAATTGCGCAATACTAAGATTGCAGTTTCCTATTCGAGTAACAACGTCATGTGTTTCTGCCAAACATAACGGCATTATGCTGTGAAAGATAGGTCTCAAGATCAAGTTGTTTGAGCATATTAGTATTAAGTTACTGCTCGTGGATCCAAAATCAAAGGCTTATGACTTAGTTTAAAGTAAAGAATTATGTTGCTGGGTAGCACAAGTGTAATGTAATGTCTTTGAATAAGATCCTGGGTATAGGGGTATAAGAATCAATCAACACCCAATAAAGAGTAAGTTGATTCCTATCAAGGTATTACGGTGGCTATAGGTACTATTGTCATATTAGTGTTCTGAACTATTGTGACACATTACTTTAGTTCGTTATTCTACAAAGATTGGTCTCGTTAGTCTCACGATCAAGTGGGAGAATGTTGGTTGATCTCCTGGCCCAACGAGCCAGAGAGAGGTGCGTCGGGCTTGGTCCACCCCAAGCCCACGTCCTCCTAACGACGACGCCGAGTCTTTAGGCTCGTGTGCTCGTTTTTCTCTTCTTAACACGATGATTGGGCGCACCGTTCACCCCTGTGAACTCGCCACCGATCTCCTCTGTGCCTATATAAAGGGGACATCAATCCCGTATATGGTGACGACTTAAGTATGGACTAGCTACCCTAAACCCTAAGAACATCGATCCTAACATGCACGGGAGGGGACCGAAGGACGAGCTTTGCTAACTAGGGTTCTTCGATCGGCATCTATGGCTTCATCTTCAACCGGTCAGTATCCACTTCAATTTCGCATAAGCAAAATTAGGTGATTATGCATAGCCTAAGTTTATGTCATGAGAATTAGCTCCAACAGTGAGCACCTCGGCGTCGAGCCGTTGGAGCTCAAGGTGCGCGGGGTCTCCGCGTCTATGTTGCTCACCGTGAACACGATCTCGATGAATTCTCACTGGAGCATCTTGACCATCTGCAGTGATCGCTTCACGGCCTCGGCGTGCGACGAAGTGATCGCTTCACGCTGTAGTGATGTAAAGAAGAATTGTTGTTAATAGGATCAACCTCCTATATACGATTCATTGCTCCGGTCTGACCGGCCTGGTTCAGAAGCTAGTTTGACCGATAGGTGCAGCAACGGTCGAACCGGCTATAGAAAACATGGTCTGACTGGCCAGTGGCAGACTTTTTGGATCTTCAACCCAACGTACTGTGTAGTATGTTTATCGGTAGCCCTGTCAGTCTTGCGATGTGTATACAGTGTAGGAGCCTCACTAGTATAGGGTTGGTATTGTTAGATGGTAAATTGGCCATTGAAGAGTCAATTTGTGTAGAAATTTTCTCCATCCTACTATCAAATAAAGAACTCATAGCAGCATCTAGTTGATTCACCAAGGCGGTGCAAATTGACCTATCTACGGAGCTAGCAACAAGTTCATAGATAGCAGGGCATAAGTCATCGTGCTTAGGGATTACCTCTTCTGAGACAATGATTCGGGGAAGCACGATGTCATTTTTAGAGATATCTTGGTGAGTCCTGACGTAGCGCTCAAGCATCACCTTCTTCATCATCAATTTTTGCTCCTCCATCTCCTGTTTCTCTTTCTTGATCAAGTCCTCCATGATAAATGGGATAACGATGCTTGGATCAAGCTCCATACGCTTTATCATGGTGTTGATGTAGATTTTTCCCAGTGGAGTCGCAAAAAATTGTGTTGACGTATTTTTCGGTTACACGACAAGAATCACCTAAGACTTTGCGGTGTAGGGAGTCGCCAACCATCCCAATCTTGAAAAGCTCTTGACCAAGATTGGGTTTTGCGATCAAAACCGGCTAACGGAGCCGATTCCGATGGATTGAGATAAACACCCGTCTCGTGGGTGAAACGGGAGGTTTACGGGACAAACCTACAAATAGGTAACTCGCAATCTCACAACGAAGATGGACGATCTACAACGCAAATTGACAAAGATGGATGAACTAGGCTAGAACTTGACAAAAAAATAGAAGTAGAATTGAAAAAATGATTCAATTGACTAATTGGATATTGGATTGTTGGTTGATCGAGAGATTCTTAATTGAACCGGTTATAGTACTTATAAAGGGATTGATCTTGTGTTACCTTAGCCTATTCCACGTCCTATTAATGTTAGAGAGCAATTATGACTCAATAAATCTCATGCACCTAAGAAAACACAAGAGAAACTCTAACGGAACTCGAACTTGTACTATCAATCTAACTGTTGGGCCGGCCAATCCGACTGCCCGTACTCCGCTGGTTCGATCGGCGCCCAAAGGATGGTCAAACCGGCCTCATACAGAAGGCTCGAGTCTTCTTTTTAAATTTGGCTTTTGTATTCTATTTTTTTTATTGTTAAATTTGAGTATAGCAGGTACTTCCAAGTTGACATGATATTTATATATAACCAGCCATGTGAATAAAAGTCCACCCGGGAATGGTAGTTCCTGCGTTCACAATACTTATCGATTTTGACCGAGGATGAATCAACTTCAACCATTCTGTTTTAAATGCAACGCCATATAAAATAGGTTTAAATTTCTTTTGATTTTAGCAAAGCACTTGAGATAGCAAATATCATAATACAAGTTTGATGCTAAATAATTACATTATTTTTAAAAAAGGGTAACTAAAGTTTAATATAAAAGTTAAAACCAATAATTATTTTTGAGGGAGGGAGAAATATTTCAATAATCCGATGAATTAGGGAGAAAAAAGGGGCCTGACAGTGACTACTCTACGTACGTGTCCGACAGAATTGACACGTTCTCTCGAATCACTTAAAAGAGTAAAAAGTCTTTCATCTAATTAAAAAGTAAAAAATGAACGAGCAGACGTACGTGCAGGACAGCTGGCCATGTCTGAATTAGTTAATTAATAATGATCAGCTATCTTGCTTAGTACTACTCCTACTGCTTTCTGCTTAACGTATATATCCTCTTGAGGATCACAAACAAAGAACCATCCATAGGAACCAGCAAACTACTCAATTCCATGTCCATTAGCTCTTAATCTTCTCATCTTAACATCCTTAATAATATATCTCTCACACCTACAAACATATATATGGCATCTACCGGCGGAGCGGACGCATTGGTGCTGCTCTTGTTCATGTTCGCCGCCGTTCATCTCTCGCCGGCGGCTTGCAGGGAGGTGGCGACGGCAGAAGCAATGCAAGCGGCCAACACACGCCACCGTCGGAGCTCCGGCCGCCGACTGGACGGCAAGACGATCGACCAGGGCATTGGATACATTTTGATTGCTCTGGCACTTGTTTTTACCTACGTTCTTCACTGAGAGCGACTCCCTTTTTTTTTTGGTGTGTGCCCTCATCTTGGTATTGTAACTGCTAGCTAGGGATTTATTGTGCTCACTCAGCTCGATCCGGAAAGGATTACAAGGTGTTGTGTAGCCAAACATATGAGCCATCTTAAAGGATTACCTGGGAAGGATTTTTTTGAATTTTAAATCACAACATTCTTTGTCCATATTACGTGAAAAGTTAATACGTACTCCCTCTTTCCAAAAATACTTGTCACTATTGACCGGCACTGTTTTGACTTTTACCACTAATAAATTTTAAATGATTAAACTAAGATGAACTATGATGTACAAAAGTTGAATGCATATGTTTATGATGGAAACACTTAGATAATAAAACATGCTTTTAAGTATTTATATTTTTCAGAAAAGACAAGAGCACAAAGATTAAATATAAATAGTGCTAAGTGATAAGTGTTTCGAGACGGAGGAAGTACTACCTTTTACAATGTTATATGCTTGAAAAATATTACCTCCGTCCAAAAAGATCCTTTTTAGTATAGGACATTTATCCGACAAAAACCTCATTTTTAGAGCAATAAATTCATTAGAGTTTGTAGAAGCGGGGGACAAATGCATTGAGGTTTGATAAAGTGGGGGATAAATGCATTGGAGTTTACTAAAATAGACGACATTCTTGCCCTTTTTAGCACTGTATTTGTATGTTTGAGATGTGCTAGAAATATAGTCTTTTTAGGACGAAGAGAGTAGCTGGCTGGATTGCTGGCCTTCAACCACCATAGGGCATCACCGTGGCGTGTGGCCTTGCTCGGCCACATGGCGGCGAGCTACCGTGGAGGAGAGAGGGCAAACAACAAGTGGCTTGCAGAGGTTTGTCGTGCCTTGCAGAAGGGACGATGGCCTTGGCTCACAAAGCTGCAAAATACGCAGGGGCATGGCTCGGGTACTGCGTTGGGCGAGGTCATGCCCCTGTCCCACGACGCGGGTCCCCCCTCCGAGCGGCAGCGGCTAGAAAAGCTCGGCACGATGGACGTGATTGTAGCAGAGAACGAGCGCGGGGAGGGGAAGAGAAAAGGAGTCTACCGTCAGCTACAGCTTCTGGTGGCCGCCACGGATCACGTCGGCTCAAGCCACCGCCAGATTTGCCAACCAGAGAGAGAACAGGAGAGGAGGTGGTGGCAGATCTAGAAGGGCATGTTGTGGATCCGGTGGAGGAGCTCGTTGGCGGCGTCAGCGCGGATTCAGTGGAGGAGCTCATCGGCGGCGTCGCAGCAGATCTGATGGGGAAGCTTGGCGGCCCAAGCCACCGGAGAGGGGAGAGATGGTGGCATTGGCTGAAGAGGGATGATCGCCGCCGTTGGCGTCGATTCTTGTCCACCACCGTTGTCTTCGATCCATGTCCTCGTCGCTTGAGAGGGAAAGATGGTGACGTCGGCATCGGCGACCCAGCTTCAGCTGGAAATGAAAAGGGGCAGAGTGAACAAGCAAATGAGGGAATTGGAGGTAGCATTTTTGTAACGCCCCGGTTTCTGAGCCATTAAAAACTATTTTAGTAAAAACTTTAATTTCAAAAAGATTTTGGCTCTTTGTGTGTACTTAAGGATTAGTGTCGTAGATCTCAGTTTAAACCTCTTTGAAACCCTAAAACCTCAGTCCCAAACTCTCTCCAAATTCCAAGACTCGAATTTTGCAATTCGACTGTCTCTCTCTCTAAATTTTTTCAGAAAATTCAAAATCAAATACCTTCCAAAAATTCTCGGGTTCGAATTTTGCAATTCGAAGCCCTCCCATAAAACCCTACGAAAGTCGCCTTTGAAGTCTTTTATTAAAATCTCCTCATTTTGTTCCCCTCGAAAAACTCTAAATTCCATCGAGAACCCCCTTCCCAAAAATTTGCCAAATTTATTTATTTCCAAAAACCCTCAAATCCCAAGAATTAAATTCAAATTTAAATATCCCTTTCAAACCCTCCAAAAATAATTTCCCCAAATAAAACCTTGGACCGAGTTCCAAATAATTGAAATTTCCTTTTGAAAAACCTTTCCCGACCCTTATTAAAATTTCACTAAAAATCTCTCCTCTATGTCCCCCTTGAGTTTTCCCAAAATTCCAATATTCGAATTGAAATCCAACCCCTTTTTGAATTCCTTATATTTTTCCCTCCAAAATCCCCATCCATTTCTTCCATATATATATATATATATATATATATATATATATATATATATATATATATATATATATATATATATATATATATATATATATATATATGTAGACAAAATATCCCAACCTTGGTAGAACAAGTCCTCCACAAAAATCTCAGGAATTTTGTGGGCCCAAGGATGAAATTTTGGATTAAATCCCTATTAGAAATTATCAAAAATCCCTCCAAATAAATCCCTAGGAAAATAATAAAAGCTACTATTCCTATCGGGTCGTTCCCTTCCTTTTCTCGGCCCAGACTAAATCAGCCCACGCCTGCGCACGCGCCTCGGCCGCTGACGATCGGGCCCCACCGGTCGGGCACTCAGCCCACTGGCGCACCCCCACACGCGTGCGACTCAACCGCTGGCAAGTGGGGCCCTCCATCAGTCCCCGGCCGAGCAACCGCGGACGCCAATGCGTGCCCTCGTGCTTGCCAACTTAGCCTCCCCGGGCCCCACCCGTCAGCACTCCTCCCGGACACCGCCTCCCCGACACGTGGGCCCCGCGTGTCAGATCCGTCTCCTTTCTCCCGTCGCCCCTCTTCTTCTCTCTCGCATCCGGTCCCTGCTCGGTAAAATGGCCACAAGAAGCATGTGACGACCGCCAAGGAAATATCTCTCTCCCATGTCACCGAGGTCAACCGCCGGTCCCATCATCTTTGCCTCGCCCATCCCTCTCAGTCTCCCCTTATCTCCTCGGCACCAGAGCATGACAACGGCTATAGTGCATGTCGTAACCAAGCTCCCATCACGTCATATTGTCTCTACCCTGGCCTCGGCCCACTGCCGCACCGCCTCTCTTTCTTGTCCCCTTCCGCCAATCGCCGCCTATAAATGGAGCCCCAAAATCTCTCGCCGCGCCTCTCTCTCGGTCCGCACTTGCCGGAACACCCCGAGCCGAGCTCAAGCTCTCAAGCCGCTGCCGCCGCCGGAAATTTTTCCCCCTTCGGTGAGCCCTTCCTCCTCTTCCTGTTTTTTTTCCTCTACATAAGCAAAATCATCTTGGGCCGCCGCACCCCACGGCCGCCTGTAACTCCTTACCCATGCACCACCGTCGGTGCTCCATCGCCGCTGAGCACCATCTTCTCTCCCCGCCGCCTTCTGTTCCTCGCCACCGGTCACCGTCGCGACCTCCCCCTGTCAATCCGAGCCGGCCATCAATTCCCTCGTCCCAACCGTTCTCCGCCAAGTTACTCTACCACCGCCGGCTCGCCGCCATCTGCCATTTGCCATGGCCGCCGCCTCTAGACGCCGTCGCCAGCCACTGCCGTGCCAAGCCCAGCTTATCCGAGCCGCTCCCCTTCTTCCCCAGCTCCTCCGTTCCCCACCGCCTCCGCCGAACCCTGGGTCGCCGGCGATGGCCGACCACCACGCCACCTCGCCGCCACCCCCTGTCTGTTGCCACCCGCTGCCGTCATGCCTCAATCCTCTCATCCAAACCGTTCATCACACTCATCACGCCTCCCTCATCCCATTCCCATGTCTCGCTTCTCCGTCCCCGCCTCCGTTCGCCGGCGCCGCTCGGCAGCCGTCGGCCGTGGATCTCTCCTCTGGTGTCTCTCTCTCCGTCACGCTCTGTTCCTTTCTCCCCTATCAGACGGGCCCACACGCTAACCCCTCTGACCCGTGGGCCCTTACACGGTTTAAAAACTTAATTAACCCCTATTAATATATATGTCTCTATGACAAGTGGGCCCATGCACAATGACTCCCTCCTCCTCTCACTGCATGTGGGCCCCTTCCAGTTCTCTCTCCTCTCTAGGTCAATGCCATGTGTGGTCACCTGTCATCCTCTCACCCTTTCAATTACATGTGGACCCCCTAACTTGTGAGCCCCACCTGTCAGCTCCTATTTCCAAAATAATTCTTTTCCCAACAATTCAAATAAATCATTTCTTGTTCTAAAAATCCCTAATACTTCAAAAATTCATATCTTTTCAACCGTAACCCCGATTGACCCTATTCAAGTCTCTAAATTTTTCTAAAAATGAGATTTACCTCATGGAACTATTTGTTATTAATAATAGTATATTATTTCTTGGGTTTTGTGTGTTTTTATCTCATTTCACGCGTAGTCGACGCTTCGGAAATTCGTCGGACGTCGGATTTTCGCGAAGTTTGAAGACGAAGACCGAGGCAAGTCACTCCTTGACCATATTGCTCCTAAACTTAAAATGTTTTGTTTGCAAAATTGCATGGCTAGCGTGCACGTTAAATTGATCGGCCTCGGTTTGTGTGTCGAACCGATGGACCTCCCTAGTAGTTGCATAAATACGGTAGGACGTTGAACTTTGTTCCTTGTCACCCCACCTTGTGGTACCTTGGTAACCGTGCTCTCTGAGCATGGATTCCGATGGTTCTACCCACATCACTATTGTTTGCCGATTGGGAAAAATTATTGTTTCCAAAGGTTTAAAAACCTGACATGCGATGTCGGCGGAATTGCGAAACAAAATTTATTTACGAAAATCCACGGTGCAAAGTGATCGCCTGTGTGGTGGCACTTCGTATTAGCATATAAGGACCGTTTCCTTGGGGAATTTCATCCGAGCATCTCACAGTGCAACCGCATGGGTGGAATGGGACACTCCTGGCTGAGTAATTAGTGTTTCCAGGATAGTTTTCAGTTGCTAATAAATGTGGGACTGGCTAGGTGCCAAGAGGGCGATATACCCCCGTCCCTGAGTACAGGAAATGAGTTCCTGATACTTGGTTGAGAGAACCTATTTATAGGGCAACGTGCTATCCTGGGAAGGCTCTAGAAAGGCCTTGTCGCGAACCTCCCCACCTGATCAGTGAGGGAGTAAGCTCGTGTCGTGTGGGTAAAGCGTGCACCCTTTGCAAAGGTCTACAAACTGTTTGAATAGCCGTGCCCATGGTTACGGGTAAATGTGAGGTGATTCCTTTAGCGTAGCTTTGTTTACCAATGCTTTGTGAAAGTGATTTGTGGTATGGGAATCGTTACCAGAATCAGCCTCAGTGGCTGATGGATGACCTGAGTGGTCTGAAACAGGACTGTGTGACCCGGGATGTCGAATGGCATCATAGTTTAGGCTTCCCGAGTGGAAGCAATGTATGTTTTGAGCTGAGTTTGTGAATGGCTCGAGGAGCCACTGAGATGAATTATGAGATGAGAAGAAGTCCTGGATAGGACTAAAGTGAAAGGAAAATAATAGAGAAAAAATAAGATTACGTCCTGGAGTGGACGAAATTGAAAATAAAGTAATAGATGAGGATACAGTGGGAAGCTACTTGAGGGCAGACCCACTGAACCGTTATCGCGATCCGACAGGCGGTATAAAAATACCTAAAATCAATTAAAATTTGTTTTGTCCGCTTGAGTTGTTAAAAAGCAATTCGCGGATAGGATCGAGGCGAGAGCCTCCTTCCAGTTACATTGAGACAACTCACACTTAGCTTTTCGAAAATATTTTCAAATAAAAAGGTTTGTGAAATAAACCCCAGCCTATCTTTGATAGCCTGCATACTCATATTTTTCGTGACTTGCTGAGTACGTAAGTACTCAATCTATTTTTTTCTTCCCTCATTCAGGAAGAGTGAAGTTAAAGTTAAGATTAGGGTTTCTTTCCTAATTCCAAGTTATTGCTTGTAGATTGAGTTCTCGCTGCGCTGTCGTTCCGCTGCTGCTGTTCTGTTTGTAGGTTGCTTCTCAGGACTTGTCCAAAGTCGCAACTTATAAAGGTATAATATATATATATATATATATATATATATATATATATATATATATATATATATATATATATATATATATATATATATATATAGCTAATTGATGTGGTACATCTCCGTTGACTGCGGTACCAGCAAGGTTTCTTGGGACTGATAGCGGCATTGCGGTTTCGTGGAAGTTGGTTCACGCCAATCTCCTACGGCGTTTCCTCCCTGGTATCACTATAGGTAGTGCCAAGGCGGGGGCGTTACAATTTTATATTACTTTCTAGAATTCAAAGTGTTAGGTGTAAAATTTTGGACTTATATATAAATTTAAGAAATATAAGAACTGAAATAGAAAATTGCAAGGGCTGACATAACATTAAAGTCACCACTTGAAGTTACTTTGCACTATAGGAGAGAATGAGTGACCTCAGCCTATGTGATAAGGATGTCGGATGTGAGATCATTTATGTGAGTGGCTTGCATCGTTAAGAGTTTGACGGTGTGTCAGGAAAACACACTGTGATCATACACACTCTAGTTTCGTGGCTAACACTAAACTTTGTCGAACGTGCTACAGTAATAAGTTCAGAGAACGAATAGAGAGCGAGAGGCAGCAGCTCCAGCTTCTGTTTCTTCTGTTTTATTGATTTTTCTCCTCTATAGAAGTTTGTTATCTGCAAGATTGACAAAATACAATGCCAGATCGGCTGGTCGTGCCATCCCACGATTCCTCCCCAGCTCGGCCACTAATTAAACTGATATTACACTACTAAGTGATAACAGCCAGTTAAACCGGTCACAACTGAAAAATAGATATGCAGCTATTCCTGCAACTAGTGGAAAAAAAATATACTTCTGCTATGACATCGTTGACTTTTAAATATAAGTTCAATTATTCATCTTATTTAAAAAATTTATAAAAAATAAAAATATAAGTCATGCTTAGAAAAACCTTTAATGATAAAACAAGACACAACAAAATAAATGATAATTACATATTTTTTAAATAAGATTAATAGTCAAACTTTTTTCTAAAGTTTAACGACGTCATTTATTAAGAACCGAAGGAAGAAAAGATTGCACACAAGATTATCACGGTGTAGGGCCACGCTGTTAATTAGCTTCTCATATGTTTCCCGCGATTAAAACCCGAAGGAAGTGGTTCACGGAGGAGGCGGACTGTCCTGCCGTCCTCAAGAGCCTCGCCGACTTAGGTTAATTAGCTTGTCATACATAAGGCATCGGTCATACATAAGGCATCGTCAAGCACATCAACCATTGAAGTGTCCTGAATTGATTCTTGTAATCCTGAATTGATTTTTTTATGTAATCTTGGTGATTTGTAAACTAAGAGATACTACGAATAAGCTAATTGCTTCCTTTGTAGTTTGGAGATGAATATAATCGACGTCGGGTTTACGTAGATAACTGATCAATGGGTCTCAATTCGTCGTATTGGTTAACAGTACAGTAACTACTGCATATGCCCGATAGAATTGACATGTTCCTCTCCAATCACAGAAACGATCGAGAAAACATTTTTTTATTTTTAAAAAAGAGAGAGAACTCAAGTAGACGTACATGCAGGAGAGCCGGCCATGATTGAATTAACTAATTATTTAATGATGAACTATCCGAATTACAGTACTACTTGCTGCATAACGTATATAAATCCTTCTCAGGATCACAAACAATGAACCATACAAAGTAGGAATAACTAGCAAATCAATTGCATTAGCTCTTAATCTTCTCTATCTTGACATTCTTATCTCTCCCAGTAACATAGGATCGTTTATGGTTGGCGAAACCACTGGTACAGCCAGGTGTAAGACAAATAGTTATGTTATTCTACTCGGTACTCACCATATTTATCACTTACTTGTTTTTAGAAGTAGCTTTCAAAGATATCTCTAGTCATATTTTTCTGTCAGAGAGTTTATCTTCTCCCTAGGCAGTTCCACCCTAAGGGAACACTTCTCTACCGATACTGGTTCTCCCTGATGCCTAAACAAGATGCAGGCTAAAAAACGAGAACTATCGAAGAGTTTTCTCCTATAGAGTCCCTTGCATAAACACTCTTCCGGAAAATAAACAGACAGGAAAACATAAAGAAGCTACTTCATAATCAAACAAGTAAGTTTTCATATGGTTTTCCCTTTCGGGAACCCCGAAGGATAATATAAACAAGCTTAATTAGCTTACCTTACACTGGTGTATTTTACACTCCTTGCTAATATACTTGCAAGGTATGTTATTGGCAAACTACTACTACTACTGAAGCTAGAGAGACAGAGACAGTGCGCGCGGCCAACGCACGCCGCCGTCAGAGGAGGTCCGGCCGGCCGGACGGCAAGGCGATCGACCAAGGGATTGGATACATTTTGATGGCTCTAGCACTTGTCCTTACCTATGTTCTTCACTGAGGACAACTCATTGTTCTTTAATGCATATGTCTTCGTCTTTGGTATTATCAATACTAACTAGGGGATTTATTATGGTCACTCCAGAAAAAGATTATTACAAGGTGTTGCGTGGCTAACATGTGAGACATCTTAAATATGAGGTGCTAATACTATGGGTGTTTAATGAGAGAATACGTTCACGCGTATGTAAGCAAGCATGGTTATTTTACTCCCACTGTTCATTTTTATGTAGTTTTTTAATTTTAGAAAGTATTTAAGACTAAACTTTAACCATTAATTTCTTATATAATATAAATCTAATTGCTATAAAACCAGTATTTTCATTATATGAAAGTACTTTCAATCATGAATGGAAAGTACTTTGATTCTAATTACTATAAAACCAATATGATAACTAACTATTGGTCAAATCTTTTTTTTTGTTTTAGTTAACATTTCCTAGTTTTCACGTGGATACCATTGAGAAGTTGTTTGCAACAGCATGCGCTAAAAATTTCGCATAATGGTATCTTGAGCTGTCATCATAATTATTACGTTTTGTGCACATATATTGGTGCATTTATGATCTATCTGGAATCAATACAACTGGAAAGGGTCACATGTTTCACTGCATTTGGCGAATCACGATTGAGGTTGAGCTAGAACTTGGGCCAGCCAACCTGGACGATGGGGAAGAAATGGAACAACTGAAGGAGGAGATGGTTACAGGAGGGGAGAGAACAGGAAATGGAGAGGGGATTAGGGGTGGTGGCGACATACTAGGAGGGAGGAGACGACGAGGCCACTACTGGGATCAGATCAGCTGTAGTTGTAGTTTTGACTTTTGGCTGCAACTTTAGCGGTCCTTCCATCCAACCACTCAACCAGCAACCAATGGCCCAAGATTAAGAGCATATGTCTCTTCTTCTTTCTTTAGTATTTCCTATAGTAGTTTAGTAAAGCTAAATTAATCCATTCTCAACTTCTAAAAAAGTAAATGTAGCAATCACAAATATATGTGAGCTCTTCCAATGCAACAAGCAATTAGTAACTTATTGAGTCATTTTTTTGTAGTGTAGAAAAGCATAGCAACTTTTATTCAGTCATTATCCTAACCCATGTACAGAAGTTTTCATGCATCTTATTTTCAACCATAACCTACAGGATAGAAGGAAGGAGAAAAGAAATAGCCTCTTGATCCAACTGTTGGTTCCTTGTTGAATGGTTGAGTCATGGTGACTGCTAAAGCTGCAGTCAAAACTACAACTGCAGCTGATCCTGGTCCTGTCCAGCTGCGAGACGTCGAGCGAGACCGTGTCAGTTGGTGGGAGTCACGCGTGGGGCTTGAGGGCAACTGCATCGCTACTAGGGTTTTTGGGGATAATTAGCTCGGGAGATCTAAGCCGTTCATTCTTGTTTTGCCGATCCAATGATGGTGCAAGAGCTGACATGCTGGGCTACACGGACAGTTGCATTGATTCTTGTATGAGATCGTACAGTGCATGTGAATTTGGACTTGTGTGTTATTTTTACTAAAGGATAAGGGTTTTTCTGCAAAACCAATGACATGGCAAGCTACCCTTTAGGTTGGTTTATATAGAATAATTAATTTCAGAAATATTTGCCAAAGAGTGGAACTATATATCTATCATCTATTCATGTGCTTTTATTCATAAGGTAATAGCTTGCCATGCCTTTTACGCTGTACATGTAGCAAAATCATGCTATTTTTCAGTAGTTGGTTGTTTGTGAATTCCTTTTATTTACTCGGTGACAGTTATTGTTCTTTTAATTACTTGATGAACTGTCCTAAATATGACATACGTTTCTGATATTACTCTAGAATTTGAGGATTCACATTATAGGTATCTATCTAGTGGGTTTAACTAATTTATGCTTTGAACATCCATAGCTTAGAAGTTAGAACAATGATTACTCAGATAAAAAATACTAGAACTAAATTTTTGGTTTCTATTCAACTAGTTTGACAATAGTAGTAACGTATGCATACTATATGGTATAGTAATTTTCAGTTTGAGTTACATACCACTTTAGAAATTGTCAATAACCATATGTAAAACTTACCTGAACCAATTGAAATATAAAATTAGGAACACAACTGGCCATTTAGAAACTTTCAAGCTAAGTGCAATCTTTTCACTCGATACTTTTATATGTATTTATTGATTGTGTTGTTAATATATTTTTTGGATTACATGACTATATGTTATTAATATTCACTTCGTAGAATGTATTGCTTTGAATTTTTCGTCTAAGGGAATGTGGTAGCCCTGATCTAGCTAAGACTTTAGATTCCATTCTATTTCATTCTGATCTCGTTATGAGAAAATCGGCGAGGCTAAGACAAGATATGAGACTTCCCGCGCTAAGTTGTTCCAATCTCTGTATTTAAGTAACCGAACTCTAAAGTGCTGCTATGAGCTAGATTTTGTGCGTACAAGGGTAAAGAAGCGACCACCCAATTAGAATTAGAGGAAATAAAACATAAATGGAGAAAGTTCTAAGTGTTGGCTAGGTAAACGCCCCGTAGTAAGAGGGATAGTTATGAACCCTGTGGACCCCTTCATTCATGGAGCTGGAGGAAATAACACTTTTTGATAGACGGGAGAGGGAGAGGCAGTTGTTTCATTTCATTCGTTGACCCGGAAGTCTCTAAGTCAACACAGGGGAGGAATCCGCATGGGGATTTACCTATTTTTCCGCTTAGAAGAATATCTCCGGCAAACCGGACGGGTTTTGCCAGAAGGATATTCCATCAGTGACTTCCGCGTGACGGTGTTGGGAACCCTAGTCTCCGATATCCATGATATGCGGCGGACCTACCGAGATGTTTCATCCAACGGTATGGCAGCTAGTGATTTGGGGCGGGTAGCAAGAGATCAAGGAGCCTACCAAGTACGGCAACAAAAGCCCTCCCGTTAACTACTTCATTTTCATTTATGAATTTCATAGTAATAGAAATCCATGTCCTACCGAGACAGAATTTCGAACTTGCTATCCTCTTGCCTAATAGGCAAAGATTGACCTCCTAGAGAAGCTCAAATCGAACGGATAGAGCAGATGGTCCAACTACAAAACTTCTTCTTTTTCATTACTTCCATGGTCGTGCCCTGTGGCACGGCAGCACCGTACTATTGAAATGGTGGGATGGTAGACTTGTTTTCGCCACAAGCGGGAAACTCAGTCCTTGGTAAGACACAAGGAGGGAAGGAAGATCTTCACTCATTCATTAGGTGCCTGTGGTGAGACGCGACCCACAACAAACGAAGGGGCTTTTTGAGCGAGCGAGCGAGCGAAGCCTTCCTGGAGCTTCCACTTCCCTCACCCGAGAATTGCATTTTAGCTTCAGCTTCCTTACATCCTTCTTTATTCAGGAACCTTTTGTTTGAGGGGGGCGTATTCCTTATGATCTGGTGGTTCACACGCGCGCAAACGAGCACCGGCCGCAACAGCAAGGAACTATGACCAATAGAGTCAGACACAAAGCGTCATACTTCTTTATCTTGTAATGGTGGAGGAGTTTCTTTCTCAGAGGGTGCAGGACAACGCATTACTGCGCCCCCTACGGGAAAATGGCGAAACTTTTGCTGACATCTTGGTAGAAATTGATGCTAACGGGATTCCGGGTGGTAGGCTCGCTACGGCTCTGGTGGGTTCCGTTCCCTTAACCAAGCCATTGCCTATGAGTCGCCAGCTCATTCTTCAACAGGCACGCGGTCAGAGATCACTTTCCCCTCCCACTGCTTGGGAGCTCATCACGGTTTCACGGCTTTTGATGACGAGGCCGATAAATTCTCCTCTCACTACCAACCTGCGGACATCATCATCTGGCTGGGTCTTGCCGGTATCAACAACGAGAAAGAACCAAATGGAAACAACAACTAACTATGGCTCTTGGCCCAGACAACGTCCTAGGCTAATGTTATGTTTTTAATCTTGTGCTAAGAAGTCCTTTTGCAAGTGACTAGACCATTCGTACAAGAGGATACATAATTTGTGTGTGTATAATATATATACATGCATACATACACATATACATACATATATATCTTTGTATTTAGGTTATTAAAAATGATTCCTCATGGCCACATCTGTTTTTAGAGTTTGTTAGCTTTTGGGTATATTTTAGTTTTTTTCTATTTGAGAAGCAAGGAATGAATTTGTTAAAGATTATATGATACATTTTGTTTTCTGACCAACTAAATTGTCGGTTTATGCTCTTATTTTTCATAGATAAGAAAATTGTTTTTAGGAATATTATTTGAATGTGACAGCAGATGTGGCTTAGTAGTTGAAGTGAGTACTTTGCAAAATTATAGCTGTGGCCTTTCGGTTAATCTAAATATCACATTGTTGCCCTCGCTTAGCTGTTTGAATTGTCAGAATTATCAATGTTGCCTATTTTTTTATGCTAGAATTACCACTAGAATCCCAGAGTCATGAAGTGTCATATTAGGATATGATGGTTGCATTCAACTTTATAAACTTTAGCTGTTGATACCTTTGGATATTTAGATCGAACATATGATAGTTGTATTTTTGCCTCAGAAGATATGTTGTATGATTACCCAAGTGTTATCTTGAAATGGATTATGCTTATTATGATGTGTACTGCTTGTATTAATGGTGAAGGTGAAATAGGTCATGGAGGTCTAGCGGTTTCTGTTTTCTTTTGTTGCTTATAACATTATTACATTAGAGTTTGTAATTAAGAAATGGAAAGTCATTTATGAACTTGAAAATTCAAAATATCAAAACTATAACACTTTGCTTAATTTATTCTCAGTAATTTTGCTATAGGATGCTGGGTGGTAATTTGTATTATCTATTTTTCTTGATTTTTGTTCATGAAGTTGTAGTTATATCCCAGAGTTATTTACTTGTCGACTGTCTGTATCCACATTTGACCAATACAAAAAAGGTCAAATTTGTTTCTTTCACACATACATGCATACATAAAGTAGAATGGCTATATCACTTCATTTTAGTTAGATGGTTTATGATGTGTAATTATGGGGTGTGGAGGCCATGGGCTCCGGGTACCTCGAGGAAGGCAATTACGGCAACTTGGACAGAGGGTGGGCCGGCCCTTATAATTGGAGATAGAGTAGGACTCGGCTTCATGTTACCTTACAAGATAAGAAAAGGGATATAATCCTAACCGGACTCTCTATGTACTGATAAGGAATACCCTGGGTCGTATACTTGGGTTTCCTATCCTGTAACCCTCATTCCTCAACATATATAAGGAGGGGTAGGGAGCCCCTAGGGCAAATCACAGTCTCACTAGATATGATTCCTCATATCGCGAAAGCAATACACCACAACTAGAAGTAGGATATTACCTCACCCCAAGGGCATGAACCAGTATAAATCATCTTATCTTTCGAAGTCCATCGAGTTTAGGTCCGACGAATAGTCCCGTATTCAATATTGCCAATATAAAACATCGACAGGGGTATTTGGCCTTATTTTGGTGTAGCCTGTGACCCTTTTGAAACTTTAATATTGAACGAAGATGTAGTATTTTGGGTAATTGGCATAGATTTATACTGGCAATTCAATTCGGCACTCATCTAGTCATGCCGCTTCTGTATATATTTAACTTTCAGTTTGCATATTTCAGTGACTGATTGATTTTTTGTTTGCTTATTGATGGAAGGATTGTTGCCCTAATGAAGGATGGCTATGCATCATTCCTGGTGATTTTGGTGAATTTTAGATGTCTAACTATCTTTCCCAAGCATTAGCAAGTCACATATGACATATGTCAGTCCTAGCATGTGTTATGTGGCCACCTGTGTCTAACATATCTTTGTGTTGATGCTTATTTGTGGTCAAACGACAAGAATCACCTAAAACTTTACGGTGTAGGTAGTCGCCAACCACCTCAACCTAGATTAAGGTGGGTTTTGAAGTCAAAACTAGCTAGCGGAGCCGATTCCGATGAATTGGGTTAATCACCTGTCCCATGGGCAGAATGGAAAGTTTATGGGACAAACCTATAAAGGGATAACTCGTAATCTCATAGCGAAAACGGATGATTTACAGCGCAAATCGATAAAAAGTAGGCAAAAAGTAGGCAAAATGTAGATTGAAAATTGAAAGAATGATTCAATTGACGGATTGAATGTTTTGTGTTTGGTTTTTCGAGAGATTCTTAATTGAATCGGCCATAGCCCTTATGAAGGGGTTGGACTTGCATTCCCTCAGCCTTCTTCACGTCCTATTCAGGTAAGAGATCAAGTAGGACTCATCAAATCGCGTGTACACCGAAGAAAACATAAGAACTACCATAATTCATATTGGACTCGGGCTGTCGGTTTGACCGCCGGACCTATGCTGGTCTGACCGCAGCCTCCAAGCTAGTCTGACCGACTCTCTAAAGGTGGTCTGACCGGCCTCCTAAGGAAGGCTTGATCCTTTTACAAATTTGGCTTCCAATTACTATATCCTCTCCTATAGTGCCAAATTCGAGTGTTAACACATGCCCCCTTGTCTTTTTGGCAAATTTGTGAGCCAAAAAGCACGAAAACATGGATCTTAGGGCGATAAATCATTACTGGCTATATAATCCTCCTAAGTGTCACGCCTAGAAATTCACCAGAATTTCCAAAGCTAATTTGTGCAATAAATCCTCGTCCAGGAATTAGCCGAGGTACACAAATTGACAATTTGATAAACATAACCAAAACGATATAACAATAAATACTTACAGAAGATGCACTTAGTCCTCACACCGAAGAAAACAGCAGTGGAACGACAACTAGTGTAGCTTCAGCATCAAGGCACAAGCAGCTCAACTGGGGTATAAGCCAAACACCGAACTTCTCCTTGCAAAACTTCACTCTGATGATTGCAATATTGCAAGGCTGAGTACCACCCACCGTACTTAACAAGCCACACTAAGAAATACAATCTAATGCAATAGGATACCAAATGAAAGGCATACTATGGCTTATTTGCATCAAACCACATCTAAAACATTTACCTTTAAAAGCATTGAAAACAGTGTAGTTTAATTATTAATCAATATTGAATCAACCACTGAACAGCGCTCCAATGCAGTTTAGGCCCAAACCATAACCCTCCAAACTGGAGCTATCAAATTTCCACCATTTATCATCATCATTAAGTAGTGTGAGACTAATTACAGAAAACATTGGTAGGCCCGCTCATTAACCGCGAGTATGGCTATTCGAATAGTTTTACTCTGGCCAGAGGTATACAACTTTACCCACAAGACACGATTCCGCACATGTCACCATGCCCCAAAATACCACCATGGTACTGCAAAGGGGAAAATCGTGACAAGACCTTTCGCATAACAAGCCCAACAGAATGGTCACTGGCCAAGTCCCCAGTAGAGGTGGCCCAACCTCCAGGCTAGAGAAACTTTTGGCTCCCAAACATATGGTCTTATTGGCACTGCCACTGTGGATTTATTGACACTACCACCTATTAACTAAACACACCGTGTGCCTCCTGCTGGGACATGCTACACTACAAGTCCAACCGTTGCCCATTCTGGCTTATGGTTAGTACGGTAAATGCTTCGCAACAAGTAGTCCATGAACCGGTCCTTAATTGTCATGAGCACTGCTAGCAACATTCACAATCCTAATATTCAGTCAAGTTTTAGTTGGCACATTAATTAACCATCCTCGACCAATTGTCGTGAAACAATAGCCATTAATCATTAATTAATCAGAATGAATGAATAGTTTCCCACATAAAATGACGCTATAGTTTCTAGGCATGGCTAAACAAATCCTAAACAATCTAGCCAGATAAATAATTAAACATCCAGCTAGTCAATATTAATTACCCAGGGTATCAAGGTACAGTTATCAACATCAAAATAACCATAATTATCAATGGATATTGGATAATAAATAAATACCCATATAATGCCATTCCAAAACATTTCATGCAATAACTTTAAAATAAAATAGATTTCACAAATGGGATCAACATGCTCAAGGAGATTGTCGTGTGACTTGCCTTGCAACAAAATGTCTTCCGCAAATATTCTGAATTCTTCCGCAGACTCCGTAATCTTCCGTAACGGCGATTATACGCAACTACACGTAAAACGATGAAAAACCCTAAGAAACTCTAAATAAACAGTACATAAAAAGTACATAAACAAGTAGATTATAATTTTAGGTGAATTTAGGAAGAAGAACGGGTCGAATCGGAGTTTGGACGGAAAAGATATGGCTTCCGAAAAATTCAATTTAGAGTAAATCCAAAAGGAATTGGAAAAGAATATTCTCGGGAATATTCTCTGAATTTTGGGATTAAATGAATATTTTGGCTGTGTACAATAGTGGGGCCCACTAGCAGTGACCTAGATGTGTGATGAACCGGCTGGGTTGGCAGGGTGAGATGGCGATGATGTGGATGCCGATGTGATGATTAGGGCTAAGATGGCATTGGTTGAGGGTTGGGGAAACCCGACGGCTCATATTAAATTGGAACTATTTGGACAGACGAGATTTAATCACGGGCTTTATGAAGATTGAATGGGCTAGATCCAATCATACATGATGAACGGCCAAGACCCATTGGAGAACTGTGCACTGGGGTCGCCGTGGGTGAAGGAGGCCTGACCGCGAGGGTGTCTGGTGACGTGACAATGGCACGGGGAGGTTGACGTCCGACGGCGATCGACAACGGCACGGTGGGGACGCATCAGTGAGTCGGGGCTGACATGGGACAATGAGGGGCGGCGGAGAGGTGGTGAATCGGGGACAGCACGACCGACTGGGCGATGAAACCGCTGGGGCAACCGGCGACGGATTGTGGCGATGAGCGGGCAGAGGAGGACGAAGACTTGTCGAGGCTAGCGACCGCAGTACCCAGGCTGGGACACATAAACGGCACGACGGCGTTGGCTCATGGGACGACGACGACAAACACTGACGACACTGAGTGAGAAAGACACTGGGGAGAGAGAGGATGAAAACGGCGACACAGATCAGCGAGGATTTTATCAAGATGCATCGAAAGGCCGAGATTGGTTGGGCGTCTGATCATTGGGGTCCACACGTCATTGACGGAGAAAAGGAGACTGCACGAGGGCCCACTCGTCGATGACATAGAGAGGAAAAAGACACTGCTGATGGGGCCTCGCATGTCAATCTCAGGAGGGAGTCCAGTCCCTGCCATGGCGCATTGCCGGCACGTGGCGAGGCAGGGGGAGGTTGGAAGACGACGACGACAATCAACGACGGTGACGCAGTGTGGCAGAGGAGGATGGCAACGATGTTGACGATGCAGCGACCGGCGACGGCTAGCGAGCAGGCGATGGCGCTAGGCCGTGTGGCAGCTCGGCTCTAGAGCAGCAGCGACGCGGCAGGCGCACGGGGCAGAGAGGGAAAAGGGGCTGTGGCACCGTCGGGGATGCTCACCTCGGGGCGGCGAAGGATGCCGACGACCGCAGCCGAGCAGCGGCACGGGCTCCTGGCGTCGGCGCGGCGAGGTAGCGCACGGGAGCGGCGGCGCTAGCACGGCGGCTTCCTGGGACGGTGCCAGGGATCGAAGACGATGACAGCGGCGGTGTCCAAGCAGCGAGGCAGCGGAGGCAAGGCGCGACGACGGCGGCGGCGCTCTTCGGATGTAGCAGAGGGGCGGCGCGGCTATTTATAGGGAAAGAGACCTAGGGTGCAGGGTGGCGGTGTGGGAGTCCGGCCTCAGCATGGGATGTGGGGCGCAGGAGTCCGGGTTGGCGATGGCGCACCGGCGGGTGGCGCGGCGGCGCGGCATGGGCCAGGGCAGTTGTAGGCCGAGGGGCAGCGGTGGGCCGAGGGCTTTTTTTTGAAGTCGGCCTTTTCAGGGAAGATTCAGGAACGACAACCCGAGAAAAGTACAAAGGGATTTGATGGAGAACGACCCAAGAAAAAGAATTTAGGAATTATTTAAATAATTATTGAAATTGATCTTTGTAATATTAAAATTAATTCTGGAGCTCCAAAAAATCCGAGAAAATTTCAGAGAGTGTAATTACACACAATTAATTTATTAAAAATAATTTCAACCATGATTTATTAAAGAAAATTTTATTTCCCATTTTTATTTTACTTAATTAATTTGCTTTATAATTTAATATAAATTCTAGAAAATCAATATTTAATTAATTATTTAATTCCCAAAAATCGGGTTGTGACACTAAGCATCTTGCCAAACACTTGGGAAGTAACGGCGTTAGGCGTCTAAGTCTGTCCAATACAACGGTATAGTGCCTCGTGGGGAAACAATGGGTTTGCCACCATGGCGCTAGGTTAAAGCGTGGGCCCGTCAGCTAGCGGCTCTAGGGTTGCTCCTAGGTGGATTCCTGTTTGCCTTCACTGGTGCAAGGCTAGGCATTAAGCAATGTTAAGGCTACGTTGTGACCTTTAGACCGTATTCAATGTGCAAAGTGTGGTGGTGCTTCACGAGCACAAGACAAACTAGAGAATTCACATCATGTGGGTAAAGCTGTACAAACTCTACAGAGTCAAAACTAATCGATTAGCCATGCTCACAATCGTGAGCGACATAGTGATGTCCCATGAGTATAGATTTATGTTTTATAAATGTGTTTATTCAATTGGGACATGGATTGGTGATTTATGATTATTATTATGCTTATGATGATACTTATAGTGGCTTGTTGCCGTGGAGGGCAATAAGCAAGACAATATTATATTGATCACTCCCTTTACTTATTATACATGTTTCTAATGTTTTATTAACTAAAGTTGCAAATGCTTGTAAACTAAAATTGGCATTATGCAAAACTGAACCCACAAATAGCCACTCCTTTGACTTAAGTTTGCATGTAGTATGTTCGGATTGGCCTTGCCAGTACACTATTTCAATAATGTACTGACTCTTACTTGTATTAGTGTGTTTAACTTTGTTGTAGGTTGAGTAATACGGGATTTGTTGCTTCTTCAAGATGGTTTTTTAGGGGCCTACCCCTAGTCGGTTATATGTGGAATAGGTAGACATGCTTCCGATGAACTTTGTATTATTTAGCCTATTGGCATAAGCTTATGTATCTATTTATTTGTTTTACCCTTATGCTTAGTATTGATGCCATGGGCTTGATGATGAAAGTATATAGTTAGTCCTTTTCCTGGGAACTAACAATATATTAGTACAGGTTTTGAACATCTAAGATCCTCGATTGGTAAACACCCGTAGATCGTAGATCAATCCTAGTTGTATGCACTTTTCTAGTCACCATCATCGAATGGTTTAACGAGCATACAGTGAGAGTGACCGGTGAGTTACCTTGTCGAAAATCTCTTTTGTTTACTACTCGTTATTTCAAGTGTTGTATTGGTGGACATTTAAATATGGTCATATACGCGTGAGAATAGATGGCTTATACGCGTGTCGGCGAAACGGGACTGGCGGCCCCACATACCCCTGGGACGCTTGGACTTCGGCCACGTCAGCTCCTCCGGGGCCCATATTCTGCACCGGTAACGGCCGGCTATGGCCGTTTTCCCGCCAAGTAAATGGGGCCCGAGCACTGCCCGGGCCCAGGCGCACCTTCCCCGGGCGCGTCGTGACGACCACCCGCATCGGCCTTGGGCCCCGGTTCCCGGGGACATTCCCGGGAGCCACAGGCTCGGTCCCGGGGCGCGTTCCCGGCGCACATTGCTGGGATATTCCCGGGTCTCGGGTCTCGACCCCCGGTCCTGGGACCCACAGCTTCGGCCCCGGGGCGTGTTCTCGGGGCACATTACTGGGACTTCCTGGGCCCGGGCCTCGCCCCCAGTCCCCGGAAACCACGGTCTCGGGCCCCGGTCCCGGGACCCACTGGCTCGGTCCCAGGACGCATTCCCGGGACCCACTACTGGGGCATTCCCGGGCCCGGGGCGCGCTCCCCGAGCCCGAGGCTCACAGCTTCCGTCCCTGAGGAGCTCGGCGCCGTGTGCGCACTGAGGGCTCGATGAGCTCTTTGCCCCGGGCACGAGCCTGACTCGAGCGGATCAGCTCTCTAACCACCCGCATTAATGATGAGGCGACGGGGCGCGGCGCGCCTGTCGCCCGGTCGGGCATGCATGGGCTCTCATGATGACCCCTTGTGAGCCCGCTCCCTGCCCGGTCAGAGAACTTTTGACTGAGAGGGCTTCAGTTTTCCACACTGGCAGCGATGGCGTGCGCTGTCACACCTCCCCGACCAAGCCGCCCGCAGTCGCCGAGCGACGTGACGACAAGACGTCCCAAGCCGACTCCGGCGTGGCTCAGCAGGCAGCCGCGTGCGTGCGACAAGACATACCATACCGAGAAAAGCATTCTCCTGACATGTGAGCTAGGCACTGTGGACTCCCCTTATACTATGAAAGGAGGATCCATGCCAAGCAGAAGGAGGACCCCCGGTCTCTCTGGCTCTCTCTCGCTCTCGGTCTCTCTTCTTCCCGGAGAGCGGCTAGACTTAGAAACACTCTGAGTTCTTCCCCAAGCGAGGGCTGGCTCCTGAGGATCCCTCGAGAACTCCTTGTAAGAACAAAGCACATTCATCTCCCACAGAGCAAACACACACAGGAGTAGGGTATTACGCCTCCGCACGGCCCGAACCTGTCTACTTCTCCTGCCTCCCTTGCGTGCCATCTTAGCCCGGGCCCCCGGCGCCCGAGCATCTATCATCTCCTAGACGCCACTGCCGTCCTGTAAACAACTCCCCTGGCCGAACCTCAAAGGGGGGTTCCCCAGACTCCCCGCGGTTGGAGTTCCCTCCTCCGACAGCTAGCGCACCAGGTAGGGGGAGTTTTACTTCCAGGCGGCACGCCGGCATCCCCAACGCCGGCACGCTCCATGGCAGGAGGTCATCGTCCGCAGGACTCCAACGAGGGGTCCGGTGGCTTCACCCCGCCGGGCGACATTAGCTCGGTGGCGAGCCCGCCACGCTCTCCCTCCCTGTCTTCCTGGGGGTGCGCGGCGCATGCCCGGCGGGCCGAGCTCACCCCTCGGCCCCTTCCCTTGCGGAGGGGGCCAACAAGTGCCCTGCTGGGTCTGCCGCGGCCTCATCCATGAGGCGCGAGCGGACGCGCCGCTCCATGGCGCACCGCCATCTCGACTTCCAGTCCGCGTCGCTGCAAGGAGCCCTCCTGGTGGCGGAAGCCCTCCTGCGCCACCCCCCGGCTCTTACCGGGGGCGGAGGCTGGGAGCGGCGGTGGCTCAATGAAGTCGCCGACCTGGTAGGCGCGGCCCATCACCGGGTCGCCGCCGACAGTAGTGCAGGGGCCGGGAGCGCAGACCGCGCGACATCTAGCGCGGGCCGACCCCCCGCCCCGAAGCAGAACCAAGCCCGGAGCGCGGCGCCTCGCGCCACGCCTCCGGCCAAGAATGGCCATGGCGACCTCCGTGACCGGCCAAACCGGATGCGGTCCCATGAGGACGCCTAGGTCACGTTGGAGCGACAGCACGAACGGCGCACGAGCGCCGTCGGGCATCCCGAGGCCCAGGCCTCCAGCTCTAACCCCCCGGGGGGAAACCGTCGTCCATCGTCTGAGCCCGCTCAGTACGGCTCAGGTTGCCTGGCACTCTCCCCAGGCCTCCGGCAGGTGCATTGGCCGGCCAAGTTTCGGCCCAGCTTGCCGGAGAAGTATGACGGCTCCATCGACCCCACGGAGTACCTACAAATCTACACCACCGCCATCCAGGCAGCCGGCAGCGATAAGAAGGTGATGGCGAACTACTTCCCCGTCGCCCTTAAGGCCCAGGCTCGCTCCTGGATGATGAACCTCCCCGAGGGTTCGATCTACTCCTGGGAGAACCTCTACCACCAGTTCGTGGCAAACTTCCAGGGTACCTTCCCGGGCCCTGGAGAGGACGGCGAGCCCTCACGTTCCGCGTCACGGCGGGACAGGAGGAAGTGCCAGAAGGACAAGGCGGCCGCCGAGAACTTCGCCTTGGCTGTTGCGGGCAGCCCTCGGGGCGACGTTGCCCACGGGGACAATGACGGTGGCAAGCGGCAAAAGGCCGCACGTGCGCCGCCGCCGCCGGCATTAGCCCAGAAGTGGTGCACCTTCCACCAGACGGACTGGCACGACCTCACGGAGTGCCGCGCCATCCAGAACTTGGCCGAGCGTGTCAAGAAGTTCCAGTAGGAGCGGCAGCAGGCCAAGCCCAATCGGGGTGATTCGAACGGTCCGATCCTTAGGCGGACGGTCCGATCGTCGGGATTCGGACAGTCTGATCCCTAGGCGGACGGTCCGATTTGGGGTAATGGTCAGGCCGATCAACGGTCCGAATCCCGCTCCCGATCTGAAGCAACCCCTCGAGTTCCAAGAACCTGAGAACGTCCTCACTACCCTCGGTGGCGGGGCACACGCCCGCTCCTCGCGCCGTGGCTTCAAGCCATGACGCGCGAGTTGCTGGCCGCGGCACCGAGCCTAGCGGCAACCCCGCAATTGGCGAGCGCGGCGCTCGTCGTCGAGCGCCCCTTGCCCGACAAACGCGCGGCCCGGGATCCGCCACCTGGGCCCGACTCTGGGGAGCCCGAACCCGGGCAGCCTCGCCAAGGCGAGTGCAAGTCTGGGGACGCAGCATCCGGAACAACTTCAACAGGGCGCGATTACCCGGACAGCATCGCCTTGGCGAGAGCGGGTCCGGGTAGGTCGTCCCAATTCATTCCACATCTCAGCCCAGGCCCCCGGGTCCTGGGCACATATCAACCACATTCGTGTCGGGGCGCCAGGGTCCAGGGTCCATGTCCCGGGATCCATGCCCCTGGCCCGACACCGGGGAGCCCGAACCCGGGCAGCCTCGCCAAGGCGAGTGCGAGTCTAGGGACGTGGCACCCGGAACAACTTCAATAAGGCGCAATTACCCGGAAAGCATCGCCCTGGCGAGAGCGGGTCCGGGGAGGTCGTCTCGATTCATTCCACATCTTAGCCCGGGCCCCCGGATCCCGGGCACATATCCACCACATTCGAGCCGGGGTCAGGGTCCCGGGTCCATGTCCTGAGATCCGTGCCCGGGTTCGACACTGGGAAGCCCGAACCCAGGCAGCCTCGCCAAGGCGAGTGCGAGTCTAGGGACGTGGCACCCGGAACAACTTCAACATTTTCACAACCAGATAGGGCGCGATAACCCGGACAGCATCGCCTTGGCGAGAGCGGGTCCAGGGAAGTCGTCCCGATTCATCCCATATCTTAGCCCGGGCCCCCGGGTCCCCCGGGCACATATCTGTTCCCGATCACGGGAGCTCGCTCCCTCCCCTAGGAGTCGAGCCCGTGCTCCTGGCCCCCGTCAGGCCGGGGTGGGGGCGCACACAGCAGAAGCCGGTATACTTCGTCAGCAAGGCGGCGTGCCTCGCTCCGCGTCGCTCCTAACCAGCAGAGCCTAAAGCGCTATCATCAGCGTAAGGTTTGGGTCCGATCACTCCAGGTCGGGGACTTAGTCCTCCGTCGTCTCCTCACATGTGCCGGAAAGAAAAAAACTTTCCCCCCTGTGGGAAGGCCCCTTCCTGGTGATCGGTGTCTCCCGACCGGGCTCGGTAAGCCTGGGAGCATCTTCGCAAATTTTATCTATAAACACATCCTGTAAGTTGCGGTGTGCCCGGGCCTGCGCCGGATTTCTCCAGATCTCAGCGCTGACCGGGGCCCCTATGTGTATACATTTTACTAAGCAGAATTTTTAATATCCTTCCCGGTCTCGTGCCCTTTGTCTTTTTCCGTGTGTTGCGTTCGTGGCGGTCTCACCCCCTGGGGGGCATATTCGGGCTGCGCCCGTGCGGCGGTTGGGGTTTGCGCATTATCATCAGTTCCCTACCAACGAGATACCGTATCCCCACGTGCTAAGCCCGGGACATTGTCCAGCCACGGGGCCGTGGCGGCGCCCCTCCACGCGGCGCCCCGGGCCCCGGAAGCTACGGTGTCCTGCCTGGCTAGCCTCAGGCTTGGTTTTTTCCGGAGGTAGGGGGCGAAATGCTTATGCGCAATCCTTTCCTCCGCATGGTTGTGACCACGAAGAGGCCCTTGGGAGGTGGTAGACGCCACGATTCATAGCATGGAATAGACAAAGGAACGAGCCAAGTACTCTCACAGTTCATCGTGTGCAGATTAAACCCATCCTCGGCCTGCGCCGGTTTTCTTTCCAAACCTCGACGCGGGCCGGGGCCCCCCATCTCAGATGTGTTTTCGGCGCAAGTCCTGGCCCGGGGGCTTGCAGCGCTCCTGGCCCCGGATTTGTGCTCGCGGAGCCACACCATCCTTTTCAACATCCAGATACGTAATCTTATCCGACCTTAAACATTGCTCAAATTTCTATCCCTTCCCCATTTGTATGGCCACGTGTCTCGCTCTCCTTGGCCCCGGGGGCAAAGCGGAATTTGCCGGAGCCAGGCGCGAGGGCCGCCGGGTTAGCGCTGCCCCAGTTGCCGAGGCCTGATGGTCGGGTCGTGGACCGCGCCCCGGGCACTGTCGATGCTCCAGGGTCTTGGGCATAACCCCCTGTCGGGCCAACCTAGATTCCCGGGGCGGGCTGCGGTGCCTAGCCTGGCCAGCTCCTCCCCGGCCACCGCCGAGGTGCCGGGTGCTTCGCTGCTTGGCGACCCCGTGCCCGGTCAAGGTCGGTTCCCGAGAGACTCCCGGTGAGCCAAAAGGTACGAGCTCAGCACTTCGGCAATACCTAACCCACGCGGGGCTTTTTTCGTATTTTCTCTCTCTCTAGCAGTCTTTCCCCGCGGCCTCGCTGTGCTCCCGGGGCCAGTAGCGCTCGGGGGCATGGAGGGCCCCCGGGCCTAGAAGACTCGCGCTCAGTTGCTCACGGTCATCGGGGACCGAGTTCCTGGGGCGGGCAACTACCAAGTTCGCCGCCCTCGGGAGCCGAGCTCCGGGGGCGGCAGGGGCCGGAAGACGGACTTAACCGTCCAGGAGACCGAGTTCCCGAGGCGGGCAACTACCAAGCTCGCCGCCCTCGGGAGCCGAGCTCCCGGGGCGGCAGGGTCCGGAAGACGGACTTAACCGTCCCGGGGACCGAGTTCCCGGGGCGGGCAACTACCAAGCTCCCTACCCTGGGGAGCCGAGCTCCCGGGGCGACAGGGGCCGGAAGACGGACTTAACCGTCCTGGGGACCGAGTTCCTGGGGCGGGTAGCTACCAAGATCGGGAGCCGAGCTCCCGGGGCGGCAGGGGCCGGAAGACGGACTTAACCGTCCTGGGGACTGAGTTCCCAGGGCGGGCAACTACCAAGCTCGCCGCCCTCGGGAGCCGAGCTCCCGAGGCGGCAGGGGCCGGAAGACGGACTTAACCGTCCCGGGGACCGAGTTCCCGGGGCGGGGAACTACCAAGCTCCCTGCCCTCAGGAGCCGAGCTCCCGAGGCGACAGGGGCCGAAGACGGACTTAACCGTCCCGGGGACCGAGTTCCCGGGGCGGGCAACTACCAAGCTCCCTGCCCTCGGGAGCCGAGCTCCCGGGGCGGCAGGGGCTGGAAGACAGACTCAACCGTCCCAGGGACCGGGTTCTCGGGGCGGGCAACTATCGCGCTCGCTGCCCTCGGGGACCAAGCCCCCGGGGCAGGCAGCTGCCCCAGGACCCGGAAAGGGGACTTAGGCGCTACGGCCGTTCGCGGCTGCTAGCGCTCGGTGTTGGATGGCGCTTGGTACTCGGCGTTCCCGGTCCCGGGAAGTCAAAAAAAAACAACAACAGCAGCAGCAGACATAAGCAACTCCCGGGACAACACAATAAGCAAAGGTACGAAAATGTAAACATGATTATATACATTTACAAATGCCTCTCTTTGTACAAGATAGGTAAAATCAGAGCGCAAGCACGAGCGGAGGCCGGGTGATGTTGCCGTCCGGGCGGGGGGCTCGCTCATCTTCCTCGGGCCAGACCTCGGGCGGTGTTCGAAGGCGACTGGTGTCTTCCTCGGACTCCTCGTCGGTCATCGGCTCCGTGAGGCGCTCACCGCGGACAAAGAACCCTGCCACCGTTGCAGCGGTCTCGCCCAAGGCTTTCCGTGCCTCCTCGCGAACTACCACGGCTTCCTCGCGCGCGGTGATCTCATGCTCCCGGGCCGTGAGCCTGGCCTCTTAGGCCTGGACGCGTCCCTCCCGGGAGGATATTTCCTTCTCCCGCGCCTCCATCTCGGACTGGACGCGGGAGGCCTCGTCGGCGGCGGATTTGGCGGCGCCCTCCAGTTGGACGACGCGCCCCTCTGCCGCCTCAATCTCCAGCCGGCGGGTCGCCACGAAGATCTCGGCGGTGACCGTATGGGCGGTGATCTGCTGCATCACCATTGCAATCGCTGCCCGCCCGCTCTCGAGATCCGCCCGGACCCGGGCAAATTCCCACCGCTCTCGATGGGTTGCCGCCTGCACTTGGCCGGTGGCGATCGCCATCTGCTCCAGCGCGGAGGGTAGCGCCGCATGTTCGCGCGCCGCTCCTGTTCGCCGGGCAACCAAAAGTGCCGGGGCCCGTCCCCCCTCGCGGGAGACGGCTGGGTCCTGGCATCCCCCTCTCCTCTAGCAGCAGGGATGCCAGTTGGTTTCGCAACGGCCCGCTCCGGCATGGACGCCGCGGTCTCGATGCTCACTACCGGACTCGGCGAGGGCGGGGGCGTAGCGGGACGCGGCGGCCCCATCAGCGCGCCCCCGGTGCTGCCTGCGGCCGGGGCTGGCGGCGCCATTGTCGGCCCCTGACCCTTCCTACAAAAATATCCTTTCCTCCCTTGCCTGCGACCGCCACTGGCGCGGTCCCGGGGGCCTGAGTAGCCGGCCTCCGTTCTTGGAACAGGGCCCAAGCGGCGCCGGCGGGCGCCGCACATGCAGTAACCGCGACAGCGGCCTCGGTCTGCCCGAGGTCCGCGCAGCTCTGTCAAACCAAGTGGGCCCCGTGTCTCCTCGTTTCCCCAAGACATGGCCCTGTTCCTGCCTGGAGTGGGTTCCGGCCGAGCAACAGGGCCAGGGGCCACTGTCGGCGAAACGGGACTAGGGGTCCCACATACCCCGGGGACGCGTGGATTTTCGGCCACGTCAGCTCCTCCGGGGCCCACATTCTGCATAGGTAACGGCCGGCTATGGCCGTTTTTCCGCCAAATACCTGGGGCCCGAGCACTGCCCGGGCCTGGGCGCACCTTCCCTGGGCGCGTCGCAACGACCGCCCGCATCGGCCTCGGGCCCGGTTCCCGGGGACATTCCCGGGAACCGCCCCCCGGTCCCGGGAGCCACAGGCTCGGTCCCGGGGCGCGTTCCCGGGGCACATTGCTAGGATATTCCCGGGTCCCGGGTCTCGCCCCCCGGTCCCGGGACCCACAGCTTCAGCCTCGGGTCGCATCCCCGGGGCACATTACTGGGACTTCCCGGGCCCGGGCCTTGCCCCCGGTCCCGGGACCCACCTCCTCGGCCCCGGGTCGCGTCCTCGGGGTACATTACTGGGACATTCCCGGGCCCAGGTCACGCCCCTAGGCCCAGGACCCTCTGGCTCGGTCCCAGGACACGTTCCCGGGGCACATTACTGGGGCATTCTTGTTCCCGGGTCTCGCCCCCCGGGCCAGGGACCCACAGCTTTGGCCCCGGGGCGCGTTCCCGGGGCACATTACTGGACATTCCCGGGCCCCGGGTCTCACCCCCGGTTCCCGAAAACCACGGTCTCGGGCCTCGGTCCCAGGGCCCATTGGCTCGGTTCCGGGACGCATTCCCAGGACCCATTACTGGGGCATTCCCGGGCCCGGGGCGCGCTCCCCGAGCCCGGGGCTCATAGCTTCCGTCCCTGAGGAGCTCGGCGCCGTGTGCGCGAGGAGGGCTCGATGAGCTCTCTGCCCAGGGCACGAGCCTGACTCAACCGGATCAGCTCTCCAACCACCCGCATTAATGACGAGGCGACGGGGCGCAGCGCGCCTGTCGCCCGGTCGGGCATGCGTGGGCTCTCATGATGACCCCCTGTGAGCCCGCTCCCTACGCGGTCAGAGAACTTTTGACTGAGAGGGCTTCAGTTTTCCACACTGACAGCCATGGCGTGCGCTGTCACACCTCCCCGACCAAGCCGCCCACAGCCGCCGAGTGACGTGACGACAAGACGTCCCGAGCCGACTCCGGCGTGGCTCAGCAGGCAGCCGCGTGCGTACGACAAGACATACCATACCGAGAAAAGCATTCTCCTGACATGTGAGCTAGGCACTGTGGACTCCCCTTATACTATGAAAGGAGGATCCATGCCAAGCCGAAGGAGAACCCTCGGTCTCTCTGGCTCTCTCTCGCTCTCGGTCTCTCTTCTTCCCGGAGAGCGGCTAGACTTAGAAACACTTTGAGTTCTTTCCCAAGCGAGGGCTGGCTCCTGAGCATCCCTCGAGAACTCCTTGTAAGAACAAACCACATTCATCTCCCACAGAGCAAACACATACAGGAGTAGGGTATTACGCCTCCGCGCGGCCCGAACTTGTTTACTTCTCCTGCCTCCCTTGCGTGCCATCTCAGCCCGGGCCCCCTGGCGCCCAAGCATCTATCATCTCCCAGACGCCGCCGCTGTCCTGTAAACAAATTCTCTGACCGAACCTCAAAGGGGGTCCCCAGACTCCCCGCGGTTGAAGTTCCCTCCTCTGACAACGCGTGTATGGATTTTTTAGATATCGTGATGCCATACAAGAAATACCTAGCAATATAATATTTAGGGTACGCTAATATCAAATTTGCGAAGAAAAATAGAAGAAAAGGAGAGAAGGGACTATGCATCTGCATGCATCAAGTCCAATTGCATCGTTGTTACCGTAATTCGATTTACTGTAGCATGGATCTGTGCTGTGCCTGCATGCGGCTGGCAGCTCAAGCTAGCTGGCGACAAGTTAAAAGTCAAGAAGAGCCCGTGGCACAATGGAGGTTGGCGAATTTTTACTGTTACTAATTTAATTTTTTTTTTAATTTACAAAACTAATTTTCGATTTGGGAAATTTGCAAAACTAACCTCTTGCCGCCCTGGGCCACGCGGTATTTAAAAAACCGCCGCATGGCCCAGGGCGGCGAATGGCATCCCGTCACCCGGGCTAACGGCCCCCGGCGGCCGTTAGCGGCGACGGGGAGGCCACGTGGATTCGCCGCCGGGGACGGCGGCGAATCGCTCCGGGGGCCAAATGCAAATTGCATTCGCCGCCTGGGACGGCGAAATGCAATTTTGACATTCGCTGCCCCCTGGGTGCATTCGCCGCCGTCCCCAGGAGCGGCGAATGCATAGGACCGTCCGCACAGCGATCGGAGCGGTCCGAATCCACGGCAAATTATTGTAACGCGCGGCTAACTACCTTAAAACAGTCATAACTTCTCGCATCACGGTCTCGCCAGAATCGGGCAAAATAAATATCTCACGGACATCTACAGAAAATTTTACATCCGCTTCCCCCCGACTTAGTCGGGTTTGTCCAAAAAAATTTTTGCGAAATTCGGCCGGGGAGGGGAAGATTGAGTTTTTTGTGGTCGAAGTTTCAGCACGGTTTTTAAAGCACACTCGTAATTGTTTCTACAGGCAAATTTCTCGGTTTAAGCTGCACCTTCACGAGATTTTGCTATTCTGCGTGTTGCTAGTTGAGAAAAAATATAAAAAAAAGAAAAAAAAATTTTGCAGGCGGCCCCCTAGATTCGGACCGTCCGATCGCTGAAAATGTGGTACGGTCCTATGCATTCGCCGCCCTGGGGGACGGCGGCGAATGGCAATGCATTCGCGCCGCCCCAGGGCGGCGAATCCACGTGGCCTCCCGTGGCTAACGGCCGCCGGGGGCCGTTTAGCCTCGGGTGACGGGATGCCATTCGCCGCCCTAGGCACAACGCCGGTTTTAAATACCGCGTGCCCAGGGGGCAAGAGGTTAGTTTTGCAAATTTCCAACAAAGTCAAAATGTAGTTTTGAATTTTTTTTTTTTTTGTTTTTTAAAAAATTTTTTATTCCCTTTTCTAAATTGCGGTGTTATGTTGTTGATTTATTTTTTATTTTTTTTGTAATTTTGTGGGTTTTTATTTCTTTGTTTTATTCATTCTTTTTTTTTTTTCTTTTTTTTTGTATTTTGTTTCTTTTTTTTTTTTTTGTGTCTTTTTTTTTTTTTTTTTATTTCTTTTGCGTGTTGGTCTTTTTTGTTTCATTATATTTATTTTTCATTTTGTCTTTTACTTTTTTTTATTTTTTTTGTTATTCCAGTGCCTATTCATTTTTTTTTTCTTCTTATCCCCATCTTTGTTCAGGTCTTTTTTTTCTGGTTCAGGTTGCGGGAGCCGTTGGCTGTCATTTGGCTGGCCGGCTGAGTCACGTGCCAAGCTAGCCCAGAGCGGCACGGACTAGGACGGTCTACATCTTAGGACGGCACTGCCGTGCTATCTGGCCACCCCACGGCCACGCCACGACGCGGCTGGAGCATCTCCCGCGGAAGTCGCAGCCACGCAACCCGACTTACACCCTCTCATATCCATCCACGCTCCTCGCGTCCTGATGGCGCGGTCGCTGCCTCCGGTTGGACCTATCTCGGAAAAGCCACCCGGAGAGAAAACAGCAGGCGCCACGAGACTGGCAATTTTTTTTATTTTTTATTTATTTAATAAAAGAATTTACAAAATATACTACATTTTCATTTCAAACACTTTCATCCAAGAAAAATATACTCCCGCCGCCCTTTGGGAGGCGCGATATTTGAAAATCACCCCTCCCAGAGGGCCGGATATGATGACGTGGCTAACGGCCGTACGTGGCCGGCGGCCCACACGGCCGTCAGCCATTTTGAGGGCGGCCCCCGGGCCACCAATAAACCGCCTCTGAGAGGCGGCAAGGGGTGGCCGCCTGTAAAAATCTGGCTGGGGATCGGTCCTTTTACATGCGGCCCCTTGCCGCCCTCTCAGAGGGCGGCCGGTTATTGGTGGCCGGGGGGGGCGGCCGCCGCAAAAAATGGCCACCATCCCCGAGCCGGCTATTTTTGCAGCGGGCCCCCTTTGCTGCCCTCTGAGAGGGGCGGTTTATTGGGGTGGCCGGGGGGCCGCCTGCAAATGGCCACCCGAGCCGGCTTATTTTGCAGGCGGCACCCTTGCCGCCTCCTCTCAAGAGGGCGGTTTTGGGCGCCTGAGCATTGCAAAATCTTCCGGACGGTCCGCACCCGTATACGGACGGTCCGGACAGGCTACTTGCCGGCGGCCCAGAGTACTGTCCGGACCGTCCGCACCCTATACGGACGGTCCGGACAGGCTAGTTTGGCAGGCGGGCCCAGAGTACTGTCTGGACCGTCCGCACTCTATACGGACGGTCCGGACTGTACAATTATTGTTTCACACAGTATATAGTCGGGACCATCGACACCCTATTCGCACGGTCGCACTGTCACAAATGGTTGTTTTGCGTTATATAGTCTGGACCATCCTCATCCTGTCCGAAACGGTCCGGACAGGCATATCTGGCCGGCAAGGAAGAGAAAGTACCCACGCTGCACACAGTAGTTACATCTCTACTTGGTTATCTGTTTAAAATTCCCTAAGCAGTATAATACGATACACTAGAAACGTTTGATGTGTCGTTTGTACTCTTTGTATGGGATAATTTCATTATGTTCGTATGCAATTAACGTGTGTTCGGTTGTCACCTGTCAGAATGTACTTTCGCCGTAAAATGAAACTGAAAAAATTCATATTTTTGATCAGTTTCGTCACAAAACATAGATCGTAAACGATCGACGAGCGTAAAACTAAAGTAAAAGGGTTTCTTCAGTATACATAGAATTAAAAAAAGCTGATATATACAACAGACAAACTATCACTGATGCAACGTAACTACGGGCCCGGACCGTAACCTCTAAGCCCTCTTTGTCTTCTTACCCTGCGCTCGCACCTGCCCCTGGGAGTACGTCAAGCCGGTCTGGTGGTACGGCACGGCCAGCGCGGGTTGTCTGCACCCAACGGGGAGGCGGTGTGGCAGCTGGTGGGTCCTGTGTCTGTGGTGGCGGAGCTCCTTCGAGCTGCGAGGCTGGTAGTATCTCCTGGATCTCCTCGCCCGTAGTCCTCCAAGTCGTCCCCCTCGAAAGGATCCGGTGCCCCTAACCGCTTGCCGGCGTTGCGGCCCTGCATGGAGGAGCCAGCACCAGCAAACATCCCCGGTGCTGTAGAGTGGAACCATGTACACCAAATATTGATAATTGCAAACCAAAATTTGGCAAGGCAAAAATAAACTTGATATAACCTGAAGGACCTCCTGTGGTGCCCGAGGGGTAGTTGTCATGCCCTACGCCTACGTGGAGGTGCCAGCGCAGCAAACATCCCGACGCTGTACCAGTAGAACCATGTTCACCAAAATATTGATAATTGCAACCAAAATTTTGCAAAGCAAAATAAACTTTGATTATACCTGAAGGACCTCCTGTGGATAGCGCCCGAGGGGCAGTTGTCATGCCGCTGCGCGTGGTGGTCGTTCGTCGTACACTCCATGCGTCGATGTGCTAGCTCCAGAGGGATGTAAGTACGGTGTAAGCGAAAGCTGCAGGGAAGCATATTGATGTACAATAGTACATGTCGTAGAAGGAAAACATGTTATGAACCGATGGTTAGTCCAATTTACCTCTGGAGGGGCCAGATGGCTGACCTGGAACTCTGCAGTCGCACTCCTAGCTCCTGCTCCTGTTCCTACTGCCGTGGCTGTTGCTGCTGTACCCTACGGGAGGTACCGCATCGACCGCACGACAAGTGAGGGCACGAATCACTGTGAGCATCGCCTGACGAATCCTCCCCGAGGTCCGTCCTTGCTCATCCGGCATTGGCACAATCCACTGTCCAAATCGTCCGAACGCCGCGTTTACATCAGCCTGAATCTGTCGTGCTGCGTCGGCTATTTTAGATGTGACGTGAACATGTGTTGAAACTGTAGACACGTACAAAGGAAATAGCAAAGTGCAAGATAATGTGACGTACCGCGCGGAAGTAGTCCTGGGTCGACGGTGTCTAGGATACTGTGTCCGTCGTAGCGGCGACGTGGATGGCTGTGGATCATCTGGGGTGAACGTTACGCGTGTGCGGGTTACGGGCCTGGTACCACGTAGGTATGCTAGGTAGGCGCTCCTCAGTGTGTGCATGTATGTCATCGACCACCTCCTCTGTCGCAAACCAGTCGTCCACGTACTTCTGCGTAGTTAAGAGGGATACACTGAACACCGGCTGCATGTCCCCTACGATTATATCTATTACAGAGAGTGCATAGATCAACTAATTAAATAGTTATAGTAGAACAAGAGATCGCAGTTGTACTAACCGGCTGCACATTGCGCGGCACATCGATCTGCAGCGGGACAGGGAATACTGACGTAGTCCCGAAACTGGGCGCAGCACGCGCTGCGGAGAGTGGGGGCTCGACGAAGATGTCGAACACCAACGGCACTCTCGTCATCAGTATGCCTGGTCGCGCGTGCAAAGAGTAGAGAGTCCGAGCGGTGCACGGGGCCTCGATGGCCGTGCGGACTATACGGCTCCCAGACGACGTCGCTGGGGGCAGCAGGCGATCGAAACTCCAAACGAATTCGTGGTTCAGGTAGGCCCTCCTAACCTGCGTGTGGGCGTAACGACGCTGCAAAAATAGGAAAAGGTTAAACGTCAGTGTTTGCGCATAACTGCTAAAATAGAATTTCACATTTTGACCTTACGTCGACACATATGGCCCCATAGTGCGGACTGTCCTCGGCGCCACTGGCCGTACATCCTCCAAGGCCGCCCTCGTAGGAAGAGTGCTGAATCAGAGGACGGCCTATCGCGACCGCCGGCCACCCCCATAGCTGCAGAAGGAGAGGGCAAACCGGCGATAATCGCACCTGGATCGGTCTTTGTGCACGGCGTCACAAGAGCATGGTACGTCGCCGCTAGCACAGGCAGATCCCCAACTCCACTGCGGTACGCGGCCGTCCTCGCTATCGGCGATCGCACGAGCGTAGTGGATCAGTCCCTTGTCTACCGCCCGTGCCGCATGAGTGGTTGGTGAACATCACCACCAAGAATCAGCCACAACAGGTATGCCTCCATGCTCCGCTGCACCGAGTAATCGATCGCGTCATCGCTAGCTTTATCTGGCTGTAAAGGAAGATTATAGTCAGCAGCTCTGTTGCTTTGTAGATCAGATGATTGTGAATGAAAGAATCCGCCGACTTACAGTGACTGTACGCACAGCAAGCCTGCGAGGGCCGTTCGTGATTTAATGTAAGGCTGGTAGCGAAACGGCCGCAGGTGTCCAAGTTACAGAGTCAGACAAGTGCACGGCGCCCCAAACTGAGCAGTTGATGTCCTGCGACCAACCGTGCGCCACGTCGTCGTATGGCCGACTGCGTCTCCTGCGAGGGAGGGTCCTAGCAGGTACGACACTGTCTCTGGAGTGTAGGAGTCATCTCGCCGCGCACGTAGGTGGAACGTTATGGGTCTCGGTCTCCAGCGATCCACCAGTGCGGCCATAAGTGACCGAATCAGCGTCCATCGCTTGGCGGGATCTCTCTCGTCCGGTGCGGGCTCGACTAGCCTATACAGCGGAAGAAGTCCAGCCTCACACAACCTGCAGAATATAGCACTGTAAATCAATATTGGGGAACATATATATGCACAAATGATGTGAATGAATATTCGTACAGCTCTTACCTTTGACGGAACCGAGGATCTATCGCAGGAAGGTGACGTGACAGGCCGTGGACGGAAGGTGGGTAAGTGGGCACCCTCCACGGCTGACCAGGTAAGACCGTGGGGACCGGTCGAGACCTCGGTCCAACAGCTCCGGTGTATCGTACGCCCATACACCTGCATGCAATAGAGAGTTAGCGTTAATTATTGTTAAAGTTTATAGCATTGTTACATGATAATAAAAACAATAGGACGGTACATATCTTCTATCAAACAAAGAAGTGTATAGACTTACACTACACCGTAGCACCACTAATTGTTCGACGAACGCTAAGACGGGGTCGTCTAGAAGTTCACTGTGCCTTCACCCGTGAGGACGCCTGCCATCAGCGGCTGAACCGGACGTCCAGCCTTCCGCCGCACTTGGACCGGTTGCATCCTTTGGACATTTCTTATATGTATGACCTGTTTGGTCACACCTTGAACAACGTTTATGCCTTCCACCGGTTCTGATTCATCCATGTCATTATGGATGCGTCTTGTTGCTTGCGGCGACCTCGTATATTCCTTCAATTTTGTTGGGTCAGGAATGTACATAGCTTGAGGATGCTCCATAGTAAATGTACCGCAATACCGAAACCGTATATCTCTCCGCTCCAGGTATTATAGATTGCTTCTTTCCTGAAATAAGGTGAGACAAAATAGCGTGCTTCTATCCCGCACTCACCGCTCGCGGCAATAACGTGAGAGATGGCTTGTGGAGCAGAGTAGGTTTGCGGCACGAGCACTTGCAGGTCCCGTTTCCTTCAGCACACACTCCTGCACAACTTTTTTAACGGAAAAATTTTTGCGGCATGCCCTTGTCGACACACAAATATTTCAAATCTGTGTTCTTGTGTGCCTTGAGGTACAACACGATGTCTTCGGGCCTTTTTACTTTTATCTTGCAGATAACTTCGTCAGTAGTGTGCCAAAGAAAGATTATTGTCCGTCATTGAGGGCCTAGCTGCTCTAAACCGATCTCTGAAGTACTTTGATGTGCCATGCAAAATAAATTCAAACTATGCCAACAAGTGGGAGCCTCGAACAACCACGCATCACCCAGTTTATAAACCTCTGCCAAATTTGTGGTCATTTATGCCAAACCGAGAACCATCCTTGTCATACAACAATGCCCATTTCTCCTTTGGCTCATTCTCAAGCCCCAATCTGAAAATTTCTAACTGAGGATGCAGACCTTCTTTCTCATATGAGGTCCGTCAGTTGATAGAGATCAAGAGCTTGTGGAGCCACATCCCCCTTCAATGGTAGCCCTCCTGGACTGCTCATCTGTTAGTTTAGAGGTCAGCTCATCCAACCTCCTCCAAAGCTCATTGAATTTCTTCTCTTGATTCTGGGCGCAAAGCCTCTTAAAAAGATCCATAAGGTGCTTATTCTTAAATTGTCTGTAGAAATTAGCACCCATATGACGCATGCACCATCTGCTTTGGACATCAGACCACCTTGGTGGATATCCCTTCTCAACACATCCCATATCTCAATTCCTCAATTGCACGCAGCAAGCCGGCGTTACGGTCATGTATAAGGCATACGTCTGGTCTCATCCATACAACTGCAGACTTAACCCTTTCTAAAAACCAATACCAGCTATCAGTGTTCTCACTCTCAACAAAAGCAAAAGCAACTGGTAGAACTGGTTGTTTTCCATCAACTCCAATTGCTGTTAAGATCTGCCCTCTGTACTTTCCGGTCAGAAATGTCCATCGATGCAGAGGATGGGACGACAATGGACAAATGCTTGAATGCAAGCCCCTAATGCAAAGAATACTCGTTGCAACACACACTTTTATTACCATGGTGAATTGATGGAAAGGCTTTTAGGTCGTAGCACGTCTCCGGATTCCTCTGAAGAATACAGCCTAACAGACGAGGCAAATTATCATAGGATGCTTCAAATGTGCCAAACTCATCTCTACAACCTTCTGTTTTCCCTCCAAGCCTTAGCATAGCTAATTGTGTATTTAAATTTCCCTTCAATATGTCTAACAATTGACCTTGGTTCGTACCCCATATTGTTAATAATATGGGAGTACATCTCTGTCGCACAAATGCAGATGTCATGTTTCTATGATATTTTCAACACCGGGTAAATAACATGAATGCTCAGTCACGATTGAAACTTGCCAATAATCTTTCCATTTACCCTTTGAATGCGTGCACCCGCCATGGACACCCATCCTTCATGCACTTTACTTCATAGACTGATTTGCTTGACTTCACGACTGAGAACTCCCTTTGAAGTTGACACGGCCCATTGTTTTACTGCCTCCTTTAAATCCTCTACATATGCATACTTAGCCCTTGGATGACCTCATTTTCCTTGTACTCCCATGACACATGATGTCCCTCGGAGATAGAAAGCCTAGAGAAGTCCTGGTTGCTCCATTCTGCAGGCATCATGGTGTCCTTGTCAGACGAATCATCCTGCTCTGCTTGCTCGTTTTCAGAATCTTCCCTATCCATTTCTTCGACGATTCTGTTGATTTGTTCTCCCTCATCTGCCACACCTGTTGGCTGTCTATCTTCTTCATTCCCTCCTTCATTCCCTTCTTCATTTTCTTCCATTGTTTCGCTATTACCTCCCGCCGTACTTGGACCCTCATCATCTTGTACGGGCATTGCACTAGCAGTGTTCTTTCTCATATATTGACACAAGTATGCCCAATGGCCAACCACGTTGGAATGCATTCTCCACATACCATCTCCAAGGGGCAGTGCAATCCACCGGCATCAGTTCCCAAAAAAAACCTTCAGCTGCACGACTGACTACTACATACAAGGTTATTGCGCTGAGCTCGGGGTTCAATCGAAACCCTCGCATCAGCCAGTTGTACACTGACCCAAAACTTCTCTCAGCTGGTCTATCAATCCCCTTAGCCGTTGAACTAAAATCCGACAGATCTACCCCTTCTGGACCATATCTAACATTCCCTTGCCCGTGAAATAACTGAAATATCACCTTATTTGACATTTCTGTTGATGAAAAAAATCAGTTAAACTAGATACCAATATTTTCCTCACATCTCTACAAAAATTAAATCATCTAACACATTAACTAAAGACCTACAGATCTACGAGTAAAAACTTATTTTCATATAGTACTATACACATAACCAGTACAATACTACATTAATTTATGTATAGAAATAGAAATTACAAATAGATAATAGATTTTACCTGCAGACAAATCAGTAAGCTGACAGAGCTTCGCTGCTTTCGTTCAGGCTCGCTCTCAGCTCTCTCTTCTTTTTTTCTGTAATTTCAGTGAATTTTATGGCATTTTTGGAGTTGGAGAGGGGGTTTTATACTGCCCGGGCTAAAAACCGCCCTCTGAGAGGGCGGCAAGGGGGCCGCCTGTAAAAATCCGGCCGGGGGCCGGCCATTTTACAGGCGGCCCCCTTGCCGCCCTCTGGGAGGGCGGTTTTTGTGTGGCCGGGGGGGCCGCCTGCAAAATAACTGACGGCCGTGGGCCGCCGGCCAACGGCCGTCAGCCACGTCATCATATCGCCCTCTGGGAGGGCGATTTCAGAGATATCGCCCTCCCAAAGGGCGGCGGGAGTATATTTTTGTAAATTTTTGAAATGAACATGTAGTTTTGTAAATTTTTTATTAAATAAATATAAAAATAAAAAAAATTCAACGAACTGGCCGGCGACGTGGCTTCGTCTCAAGCCACTGGCGATCTGAAGGATGAGAAGAGGCTGAATAAGGGCTACGTTTCAGGGGTAATTAGGACTTTTTGCTAAGATGTGTAACCAATCATTTGGGCTATAAATAAAGGGGCCAGGCTAGGATTTAGACCTACACCTTTTCTTCTTTTGTGATGAGAATTAGGAAAAGTTAGGAGAGAGCTTTTGGAGAGGTTCTTTGTGAGAATTTTTGAGAGTTCTTTTGGAGAGATATTTAGGTTTGCAACCTAGGGTCGCATAGTCATGTTTTATATTCCATAGGGTTTTTCATATTTTAAATTCCAAGTGGTTGGTTTCAAAGAGAAGTGGAATATTTTACTACTTAAATTTTGAATTTAAGCGTCGGCTGAGTTAATCTTAATAGAACGTTTCGAGGATTTTAAGAAATATTCGATGGCCATTTTTCGGTATATTGCTACTGAGGTCTTCCATCCTTGCTTCAAAATTGTTTTGATTATTTTATTTTATTTTATTTTAACTTATGTTTATGAGAGAAAAAGTAAAACACAATTTATTTTTCTCCAAAAAACTGGAACTTGCCAGAAAAGCGGGAACTTGTAGAATTACATTTTGGGTATGTTACAATTTACCAGTAGGAGTATATTTTTTTAAGAGTAAGTATTTTATTTAAAGAAAGGTATAAACGAATATCAAAATGAAGTTGATATCATAGAGCAGAAGGCAATAACTCTTTATATTGCAATGATGTTACAAAATACCACACCCATGATATATTGTGGCAATATAGTTTTTCATATTGCAACAATTAGTATTTCATTTTGATAGCTCATTTATATTGCAACAAAATTAAACATTATCCCCACAACACTATATCGTGGCAAAAAGAAATATATCAATTGCAACAAAAAATATAATTGTAGCAATAATACTGCAATTTACCTTAATGTCAACTTGATCTATACTTTTATGGGGCTAGAATTTCTCAACTAATGATGGCCATACCTTGAAACTTCAGTAGTTATCCATGCTCCTGCATGTAAATAACTTGGAAAATTCAGCTTATAGAAAGTAAATATTCAGCAATAAAAGCAAATATTTCACAATATTCAGCTACCTTATTGTCTTAATAAAGTATAATAAAAAAGAGCCTCCCTCTTATAGCATAGAAATTCTCATATTAATTGAAGAAAAATAAAAATTATAAGCCATTAGTTGAGGTAATTAAAAGTGTGAGTCCAGATTATAACGTACTAGATTAAACCAAAAGTCCAAGTAGAAATAGAATTAAGAATTTTATGAAATCCGGATTTAAGATAAAGGAAACTTAAAATGAGTCCATATAAAACAGATTTTCATATTAATTGAAGAAAAATAAAAATTATAAGCCATTAGTTGAGGTAATTAAAAGTGTGAGTCCAGATTATAACGTACTAGATTAAACCAAAAGTCCAAGTAGAAATAGAATTAAGAATTTTATGAAATCCGGATTTAAAATAAAGGAAACTTAAAAAGAGTCCATATAAAACAGTAGAGCAAGATGATGAGGTGGTTCTAATGGGGCACAACGATGCCAGACACAGTTAGTATTGGTCAAAGTAGTAGCTGTTCTTACCAAAGAAATTCTATAAGTATATATATGCAAGAACTATTTCTTTTTCAAATTTACTTTCTCCACATGTAGTATTGGTTAGAAAATGACCATTATTTTTTATATACATTCTAAACCATTTACAGGAGATCAGCACTATGAGAACATCCTTTACACATGTAACGGCACTGTAGGTGTATCCGGTTCTCCTTTATTCGAGAACAGTACAGTTATGGAGTCCACCTAGGTACAGATAAGTCATGGAGAGATGCAATTTCCACTAAATCTGTGTTGCACACACCGTGGGAATTGCTGGAAGTGGAAAATGAAAGTTAAAATATTTACTTTTGTTGCTTTTAAATAAGAATCAAAATCAATTGTTGATGTGCTTTATTGTAATTCTTTTGGTTTAGTTAACATTTCCATGTTTTCAACTTTTTAGGACAACGTGGATACCATTAGGAAGTTGTTTGTAACAACATGTGTTAAAAATTTCGCCTAATGGTATGTTGAGCTATCATAATTATTACATTTTGTGCACATATTTGGTGCATTTATGATCCATCTACAATCAATACAACTGGAAAGGGCTGCATGTTGCTCCATCTGGCGAACCTCTAAAGAGACAATTGAGGTTGAGCAAGGGCTTGGGCCGGCCAACCTGGACGATGGGGAAGAAATGGGCAACCGAAGGTGAAGGAGGAGATGGTTAGAGGGGAGAGAAAAGGAAATAGGGAGGGGATTAGGGGTGGCGGTGGCATACTAAGAGGGAGGAGACAGCAAGGCTGCCATTGGGACCAGATCAGCTGCAATTGTAGTTTTGACTTTTGGTTGCAACTTTAGCAGTCCTTCCATCCAACCACTGAACCAACAACCATCCACCCAAGATTAAGAGCTTATGTCTCTTCTTCTTTCTTTAGTATTTCCTATCGTTGTTTAGTAAAGCTAAATTAATCCATTCTCAACTTCTAAAAAACTAAAGTTAACAATCACAAATATATGTGAGCTCTTCCAATGCAATAAGCAATTAGTAACTTATTAAGTCATATTTTTTGTAGTGTCAAAAAGCATAGTAACTTATTCAGTCATTATCCTAACACCATGTACAGAAGTTTTCATGCATCTTATTTTCAACCATACCCTACATGATATCGGGAAGGAGAAAAGAAATAGCCTCTTGATCCAGCCATTGGTTCACTCTTCAATGGTTGAGTCATGGTGACCGCTAAAGCTGCTGTGAAAACTACAACTGCAGCTGATCCTGGTCCTGTCCAGCCGCAAGACGTTGAGCGAGGTCGTGGCGGTCGTCAGGCGTCGGGCGTGGGGCTTGAGGGCAAGTGCAGCGCTGCTAGGTTTTTTGTGGATAATTAGCTTAGGAGATCTACGCCGTTCATTTCTGTTTTGCCGATCCAACGATGGTGCAAGAGCCAACATGCTGGGTTACACGGACAGTTGCATCGAGTGTCCTATGAGATCGTACAGTGCATGTGTATTTGGACTTGTGCGTTATTTTTCACTAAAGGATAAGGGTTTTTCAGCAAAACCGATGACGTGGCAAGCTGCCCATTAGGTTGGCTTATAGAGATTAATTAATTTAAGAAATATTTCCCAAAGAGTGGGACTATAAACTTTTGCTATCAATACCTTTGGATATTTAGATCGAACATATGATAGTTGTACTTTGGTCTCAAAGGGTTAATTAATAATAGGAATAATATTATAATTCTCTAGTATTTACATGTATACTATGGTGTAAAATTGGTTAAGGTTATATTTGAGAAACTCTTTTGTTGTCCAAAATTTTTTTTTGTGATGGAGGTCCTAAGGGAGGAACAAACCATTATCTTCTACCATAAGATATGTTATATGATTACCTAAGTGCTATCTAGAAATGGATTATGCTTGTTATGATGTGTACTGCTTGTATTAATGGTGAAGGTGAAATAGGTTATGGAGGTCTAGCTGTTTTTCTTTTCTTTTGTTGCTTATAACATTATTACATTAGAGTTTGTAATTAAGAAATGGAAAATCATTTATGAACTTGATAATTCAAAATATCAAAACTATAACACTTTGCTTAATTTATTCTCATTAATTTTGCTATAGGATGATGGGTGGTAATTTGTATTGTCTAGTTTTCTTGATTTTTGTTCATGAAGTTGTAGTTTTATTCTAGAGTTATTTACTTGTTGACTGTCTGTATCCACATTTGATTAGTACATAAAAGGTCAAATTTGTTTGTTTCACACATACATGCATACATAAAGTAGAATGACTACATCACTTCATTTTAGTTAGATGGTTTATGATGTGTAATAAGGGGGATTTGGCTTTATTTTGGTGTAGCCTGTGACGCTTTTTAATTTTTAATATTGAATGAAGATGTAGTATTTTGGGTAATTAGCATAGATTTATACCTGCAATTCTATTTGGCGCTCATCTAGTCATGCCGCTTCTGTATATATTTAACTTTTTGTTTGCATATTTCATTGACCGATTGATTTTTTGTTTGCTTATTGATGGAAGGACCGTTGCCCCAATGATGGATGGCTATGCATCATTCCTGGTGATTTTGGTGAATTCTAAATGGCCAACTATCTTTCCCAAGCATTAGCAAGTCAGATATGATGTATGTCAGTCCTAGCATGTGTTATGTGGCCACCTGTGCCTAACATGTCTAGGCTCGTTGATTTACCAACAATGTAAGCATGTTCAGGTTCTATACGGATATCGTCTATAGATCGGTATAGCGACACTATTGAGTCCTTTCATATTTAGGGATGTGATATGCTCATTAGTATAGTAGTTTTTATCCTTGCTGCTGTGAACTAGTGACTCTATGCTCTCTATCTTGTTGAGGAAAACTGAACAATCACTTCACTTTGGCATACTGTCGTTTGTATTTTCAATGTTTGGCTTGGCTGCTGGTAGGCCACTTACGCTAGGGACAAGAGATCTAACCATTCATTTAGAACGAATGGTGCAGATGCAACAAGGTGCAAAGTTTGCCATTAAAACATTGAATTGAATTTTTGTTGTCAACTTTATCACCAAGTAGAGTGCTTGTTTAATACGCATGCCACTAGGGTTGCGTAGCCAGACGAAAAACGATGCCAATTTGATCAACTCTACATATACAAATGCAAATATTGGCTGTCTTGTTTGTCTTCCTCTCTTGTATGTGCTCTTGCTCCAACCGGCCACTACTATGTATCGCAATTGCCATCGCACCACCCTTCTTTCCCTTTAGGACTGGTTCTGTTCATAGGGGTTTAATCCCCAAGCAGAATTTATCCAGGGAGGGATTGAGTGGATTCCTCCCATGTAACTCAATCCCCATGGGAAATAAATCCCTTGTTCCCTAATCCCTCTCTTGAAACCATGTGTTCGTTTTGGCAGGGAATCTAGCAGTGTGTTGGCTGGGATTCTAGCTTGGGTTTTGAATATTTGATGCATCACTAAAAGTAGATAGAGTCCTGAAACATTGATTTGCACACAATATATGGAGAATGTATCCAACATAAAGAAGCCATCCAACTGTAAATAGTACAAAGCATGTATCATTTAGTTTTCAGAATTAATCATGAGCAATAGATTGCAACTTTTGAGTCAACATTTAGCTATAAAAGTACAATGTACCAGTGGTCGGTTCGCTGCTTGTATGAGAAATGTCTTAGTATAAGAGTAATTTATTTATGGGCAATGGCTGTTATGTAAGAGCGATGCGATGTTCTAATTAGTACCACCTAGAATCCTAGATCAGTGTGTTCGTAGGGAAAAAACTATTATAGAAACAATTATGTTATTGTGTGTTTATTGATGTTTTATATCGGCAATAATTATATGGGGCAACGCATCAGACCTAAACTCGATAGATTCGAAAGAACACAAAGGTTTATACTGGTTCCGGCCCTCGATGTGAGGCAATACCCTACTCCAGTTGTGGTGTATTGCTTTCATTGTATGTGGAATAATCTACCCTAGGGAGCTCCCTACCCGTCCTTATATACCGGAGGGATGAGGGATACATGGTAAGAAACCCAGTTGGATACAACCTAGGGTATTACTTATCAATACATAGAGAGTTTGGATAGAATTATATCCCTTTCCTTGTCGTGTAAGGTAACATGAAGCCGAGTCCTACTCTATCCCTAATTGCATAGGCTAGCCCACCCTCTGTCCGAGTGGCCATATTTACCTTCCTTGAGGTACCTAGGGCCCATGGCCTAAACAGTAGCCGCTGAGACCTTTATAGTTGAGCCACAGCTTGCGCCGAGTGCTCACCCTCTATGGTGAATATGATCAAGAGTTCTTTGCTCCTGAGTATTCATTGTCCGAGTGCTTGTCCTCCCGAGTCTTGCTTCACGTCAGTTGACAATGAGGCTATGAAGGGTTTCATGGAAATAAATGAATAGCATGCACCGAATAGGTGCATCTATTAGGTGTAGCCCCTGACTTTGTGCTTCGTTGTGAAGCAACTAAACATATAGTTAGAGATCTTTAATCTTTAAGTCTTTTTCGAGTGATATGTTTCCTAGAAATTTGACTTTTCAGCCAATCATTGACCGGAATCATGTTCATGGCAATTTGGCTAAACATGTAATCCTTTTATCACTATGGACTCAAGCCCAATACGTGATGAGGTGTACTTGAGAGATACCTACATCCCTAATTTTAATGGAGACCAGCTGTTGATCCTTACAAGAATATATCCTCAATACCTTAAAATAATCAAGATACCCAAATGTATACACTTGGCAATTGGCTTAGCATGAAGTGTATCTGATCATTTAATTGGTTCTTGTAAAATAGCACATGCATCGTGATTTTAACGTGACCAACGGGCGGCTCAATAGGATATGCTATTTAAGAACTCATATCTTTAGCCAACTATTGAATAGACCGGCCCAGACCGACCCACCCATCACAACCCTTTATATATCGGGGAGAGAGAAAAGATTCCTCATCTTCTCCAATCGCGCAACCTTTCAGCTTCCAGTTGTCACGCCGCTTTGTCTCCCGAACTTCGCGTTCTCAGCCTTCAAGCTATTTTACTACAAGTAGATTCAGATCCTCAAGCTCCCCTAGGATTGCTTCCGCATCTCCTCTCCCAGATCCACCAATCCCGCACTGTAACCCTAGATCGAGACAATGTCGGGCTCCACTTCTGAGTCCGCGCCTCTACCATCCGGTAAATGTCAAACTTCGGTCTCATCAGAATCGAGGCTGATGCATCTGGTGAGGGAAGGCATGCTATCGGCGAAGGAGTTGATCGGCTGGTGTGCCGCCGAGGGCGAATCATCCCCCACGCCGGAGAACCACGAGGTAGTGGTCTTCGAGTCCTTTTTCCACCGTGGCTTTTCTCTCCCTTCTTGCAGCTTCTTCCAAGGCCTGCTCGATTACTACAAAATCAAGCTGGTTCATCTTAATCCCAACTCCATCCTCTAGATCACGATCTTCATCACTCTTTGCGAAACCTTCCTCGGCATCCTTCCCCATTTCAATCTTTCTCGATTCTTTTCCCATCTAAAGACCAACCCAACAAGCAACAGCCCTAGGTAGTTGGGGGGTGGTCTTCATCTCTAGAATGAGTTGAGGAAAGTGTATCTCTCCCTCCCCCTCAAGACTTCTATGAAGGGGTGGCATCAGGAGTAGTTTTACTGCTCCAATCCCGCCCCTTCTCTTCTGACGTTTGTCGGCCATGCCCCCAAGTGCGCGACAGCTGGTTTGCACACCCAAACAACGATGATATGGACAGGTGCACATCCTACTGAAGCACTTAGAAGTCATGAAGAAGGGGGTCTAACTAGGTCTAGGCTGCCCGGGCGTTTATCGCCTGACACGTTCAGCCCCTGAAGGACCACGTCCACCCTGGCTTCGAGTACTGCGGGAAAAGCAACCCTACCCGGGAAAGCGCTGAGGTGATGAGCACCGAGAACGCCATCGACAGGCTATGCCAGCTCTTCTCCAGCGGCGTCACCAACTGCGTGGACCCAAAGGAGTTCCCCACACCGTTCAGCTTGAAGAAGCTGCCACCGGAGGCAATATTATTTGTCTTGTGTTGTTGCTAAATGGCATACTGAGTCTATTGATTTTATCAACATCATCTTCTTGTTTGCAGGACCGTGCTGGCTTCATCTCCCACCCCCAACCAGCCGATTGGGGGTTCCAAGAAGCGCCCTGCAGACCCATCCACTGACGAACCCAGTTCCAAGAGAGCTAGGAAGCAGTCAATGAAGGAGCCACCCAAGAAATCACGCTGACCCGGCCAACAGGTGATCCCAAGGTCAGGGACACAAGCGCCGCTACACCGTCACCATCGCTATCGCCATCGTCCGCACTGACTGTTCTGTCGCCGTTGTTCGCACTGACTACACCACCGCCACTGTAGGGTTGCTCACCACCCTACACCTGGCCGACTGGCCCGATGCCGGCTGATGCAGCAGGCCGTGACGATCCCTTGAGCATGCCACCGCTTAAGTTGCCACGCCCTGGGCATGGTTTCAAGTTCAAGACTTCTAACAGGTACTCCCCTGTCTTGTAATATCTTCATGAATCTTGATGTACAATACTTGAGTTGGATGTGATGTCAATTGTAGGAAGTCTTGTGATGCCAGTGTCTGACACCGCCCTCGCTGGGAATGAGGCTGAGGCCCAACAAGCTGAGCCTAGTGCCCCTCGGCCGCTAAGGCCAATGTTGGTACCTAGTTTAACTGTATTTTTTTATCAACAGATATGTCAAATAAGGTGATATTTCAGTTATTTCACGGGCAATGGAATGTTAGGTATGGTCCACAAGGTGTAGATCTGTCGGAGTTTAGTTCAACGGCTAAGGGCATTGATAGGCCAGCTGAGAGAAGTTTCGGGTCAGTGTACAACTGGCTGATGCGAGGCTTTTGATTCGACTCCCAGATCAATGCAATAACCTTGTATGTTGTAGTCAGTTGTGTAGTTGAAGGTTTTTTTTGGGAACTGATGCCGGTGGATTGCACTGCCACTTGGGGATGGTATGTGGAGAATGCATTCCAACGTGGTTGGCCACTGGGCATACTTGTGTCAGTGTATGAGAAGGATAACACCGCTGCTGCAATACCCATGCAAGATGATGAGGGTCTAAGTACGACGGGAGGTGATGCCGAAACAATGGAAAATATAAAGGAGGGAATGAAGAAGATAGGCAGCCAACAGGTGCGGCATATGAGGGAGAACTAATCGACACCATCGTTGAAGAAATGGATAGGGAAGATGCTAAAAATGAGCATGCAGAGGATGATGATTCGTCTGATGAGGACAATGTGTTGCCTGCAGAATGGAGCAACGAGGACTTCTCCGGCCTTGTTATCTCCGAGCAGCATCATGTGCCATGAGAGTACAAGGAGAACGAGGTCATCTAGGGGGCTAAGTATGCTTATATAGAGGATTTGAAGGAGGCAGTGAAACAATGGGCGGTGTCACTTCAGAGGGAGTTCTCGGTCGTGAAGTTAAGCAAGTCGGTGTATGAAATGAAATGCGTGAAGGATGGGTGTCCATGGCGGGTGCACGCATTCAAGGGTAAATAGAAGGATTATTGGCAAGTTTCAATCGTGACCGAGCATTCATGTTACTTACAAGGTGTCGAGAAAACCATAGAAACATGACATCTGTATTTGTTGCAACAGAGATGTACTCCCACATTGTGAACAACCTGGGGTACGAACCAAGGTCAATCGTTAGACATATTGAAGAGAAATTCAAATACATAATTAACTATGCTGAGGCTTGGAGGGCGAAACATAAAGTTATAGAGATGAGGTTTGGCACATTTGAAGCATCTTATGATAATTTGCCTCGTCTGTTAGCTTGTATTCTTCAGAAGAATCCGGAGACCTGCTACGACCTGAAAGTTTTTCCATCAATTAACCATGGTAATTAAAGCGTGTTGCAATGGGTATTCTTTGCATTAGGTGATTGCATTCAGGTCTTTGTGCATTGTCATCCCATCCTCTACATCGATGGGACATTCCTGACCGAAAAGTACAGAGGGCAGTATTGATAGCAATTGGAGTTGACGGGAACAACCAAGTTGTACCGGTGGCTTTTGCTTTTGTTGAGAGCAACACTGATAGCTAGTACTGGTTCCTAGAAAGGGTTAAGTCTGCAGTTGTACGGATGAGGCCAGACATATGCCTAATACATGATCGTCACGCCGGCTTGCTACGGGCAATTAAGGAATTGAGGAATGGATGTGCTGAGAAGGAGTACCCACCAAGGTGGTCCAATATTCAAAGTAGATGGTGCATGCGTCATATGGGTGCTAATTTCTACAGGTAGTTTAAGAATAAGCATCTTATGGATTTTTTCAAGAGGCTGTGCGCCTAGAATCAGGAGAAGAAATTCAATGAGTTTTGGAGGAGGTTGGATGAGCCGATATCTAAACAAACAGATGAGCAGTCTAGGAGGGCTACCCTTGTAGGGGATAAGGCTCCACAAACTCTTGGACCTCTATCAAGTGACAGATCTCGTATCAGAAGAAGGTCGACATTGTCGGTTAGAAAATTTTCGAAGTGGATTGAGAATGAGCCAAAGGAGAAATGAGCATTGTTGTATGACAAAGATGGTTCTTGATTTGGCATAATGACCACAAATTTGGCAGAGATTTACAACTGGGTGATGCGTGGTGTTCAAGGGCTCTCACTTGTTGGCATTGTTGAATTTATCTTGCATGGCACATGCAAGTACTTCAGAGATCGGTTCAGAGCAGCTGGCCCCTCTATGGCAGACAATAATCTTTTCTTTGGTACACTACTGACTAAGTACATGCAAGATAAAAGTAATAAGGCCCAAAGACATCGAGCTATACCTTAAGGTACACAAGAGCACAAATTTGAAATATTATGTGTCGACAAGGGTATGCGTGGAATCTACCGCAAAAGAATTGTGCAGGAGTGCGTGCTGAAGGAAGATGGGACCTGCAAGTGCTCATGCCAAAAGCCTACTGTGGAGGCCATGGGCCCTGGGTACCTCATGACAAGCATATGGGCCACTCGGATAGAGGATGGGCTTAGCCTTGTAATTAGAGATAAGATAGAACCCGACAGATTTTGCCTTGTATGATAAGGAATATACAGTCCTAGTCAGGCAAGTTATATCTCTAAGAGGAGATCCCTTGGCTGTAATCCGGCTGGGACTCCTACCTTGTACCCTTGTCCCCCAATATATAAGGGGAGGCAGGGCGCCCCATGAGGGCATAAGCTGACAGAAGCGAACATATATTCTCAAAGGAATACACCACAACTGGACGTAAGGTATTACCTCATATTGAGGGCCTGAACCAGTATAAATCTCCCCGTGTTCCTTTACAATCCACTGAGTTTCGATCCGACGAGTAGCCTTATAATCATATTGCCGGTGTAAAACATCGACAGTTGGCGCGCTAGGTAGGGGCTTTAGCGAGATCTATATTTACAAGCTCGATGGATCCAACAACAGGAGTCAACAGCAGCAAATTCTCCCCCGGAGATACAATCTCATTTGGAGGCCTCGACTTCGTCGTCGACATGTTCGGCAATCTCACCTTGGCCGACATAGACCTAATCCAACCGACCGAGGAACCAGCCGACTCCACGCCAGTCGGTCCACAAGGCACTGCAGCCACCGTCGTCGATTTGCTATAGCGATCTACCACCTGTCCGGGTCTCGGGACAACTCTCTCCTTCGGCGTCCGACTCGCGCTTGGCCTCGAGCCGGCCCGGGTCGGGTTAGGAGGGGGAGAGATCGTCAATCTCCCTTGCAGACTCGGTGATGCCGCTGATCTACATCCCACGTGGTAGACCTGATCCCCTACGGTTCAGTTTGGACATGGCCTAGAGCCGCTCTAGATTGGATCTAGGGAGGTCGGAGTCGTCCTTACTCTGATCAACTACTCGGATTCTGACTCCAAGTTGAACAACGGTTCGAACACCGGTTCAGACACCAATCTGGCGAGTTTCCTTCTACCCCAAGAAATCTTCATGGCACCAACCCCTCCACCGGAGGTGCGCCGAGTACAAGAGGAGCAAGAAGAGGAGGCACACCAACTATGGCAACAGGAGGAGGCCGAGCGCGATGCTCGCAACGACGAGCTACGCAGGGCGAACCGCTTAGCAACAGATCCTCTAGACTAGAGTTGGCGACCACGACATCTTCGTCACACCTCAACAGAATGTCGTGGTTGCTGCAACCTTGCTGGACACACTCCAGCTCAGGCCTGATCATCAGGCCACCCTGACTATCGCCAAGATCAAAGCCATGATTACAGCTGCCGCATGTCAGCAGCACCAGCAGTCGGGCAAAACACTTATACCGACCAACCGGTCGGGTTCTCCAGCGGCAATCTCATCCGCATTAGCATGACGCCAGGCGGCTGGCTCAAGTCAGCCTCACGCGAAGTCACGCCAAATGTCTCTCGGCAACACGAACAACAATAATTGGCGGCGTCCCTAGAACGCTCGCCGGTTCAACCAAGACCTCTGAGTCCGTCTACAACGCGATCTCTGCCAAGACATTAATGCTCGGCGCCGTCAACGTGAAGACGACAAGCGACACCGACTGGAGGATGAGCACGAGCGTTTTGGTCTTCACCACAAACGGTTTAACCGTCGCGGTCGGAGCCAAAGCCCTCACGATGATGAAGGCGTACCAGCCTTCACCCAAGAGCTACAAGACATCAACTGGCCATCGGGCTTCAAGCCTACGGGAATCGAGAAATACGACGGCAAAACCAATCCCGAGTCCTGGCTCACCGTATATAGTCTGGTGATCCGAGCTGTTGGAGGTGATCACAAAGCCATGGCTAACTACCTCCCGGTTGTCCTGGCCGACTTAGCGAGGACATGGCTAACAGGGCTCCCAAGGCAATCAATCGGCTCCTGGGGGGAACTTTGGGAGCACTTTATAGCCAACTTCCAAGGGACCTACGAGAGGCCGTTTTCCGAGCATGATCTCTACTAGCTGCACTAGAGGAAGAATGAGTTTCTGTGCAAATTCATCAAGAGGTTTTTCGAGAAGCGCAACTCGATCCCAATGATCAAGGATGAGGTCGTCATTGCTGCCTTCCGCAAGGGAGTAAAGGATGCCCTGTTCATCGCGAAATTCACTTGGAAGCCTCCAACCTCTTTCAGGGCCCTCTTCGACATGGCAAATAAATACGCCAACTCAGCCGAGGTGGTTGCAGAGGCCCTCGACGAGAAGAAGAGCCCCGGCAGAAAGACCAGAAGGCAAAAGCTGACAACGAACCATCACAGAACAAGTCCGGCAGCCGCAAGCGGAAGTCGGACAACGAGGTGGCCAATGTGGAGCGGACCCGGTCGCGACCCCCAAGGAACAACTAGTACCAGAAGGTTATGAACGGGTCTTGCCCCTTCCACCCCAAGGGCAAACACGTGGCCAAAGACTGCTTTATGCTCAAGAAGTTTGCCTCCGAGCAGGCTTCATCATCTGGCGCCGACAAGGACAAAGACAAGCCAGACTAGGCCTGGCTGACGATTTTCAAGATCCCTAGGCCGAGCTCAACCATATCTTCAGAGGGCCGTTTGCGTACGAGTCCAAGCCAAAGCAGAAGCTAACAGCATGTGACGTCAACGTGGTTTCTACAGCAGACGCCCCCCAGTATTTGCGCTGGTCAGAGATGCCCATCACATTCAACCGCGCAGATCATCCAGATTGGGTTTCACACCTGGGACGCTACCACTCGTCCTGGACCTGGTCATCAAAAATATCAAGTTGAAGAAGGTTCTCATAGACGGAGGCAACGCGCTCAATATCCTCTTTGCCAAGACCCTGGATGAGATGAAGATTCCTCATTCAGAACTACGGCCAACTACGGTGCCCTTCCACGAGATAATTACCGGCCTGTCTTCAACACCCCTCGGGTAGATAACCTTGCCAGTCACCTTTGGCACGCGGGATAACTTCCACACAGAAAACATCTGCTTCGAGGTCACCGACTTCGAGACTGCATACCATGCGATACTCGGACGACCGGCGCTTGCCAAATTCATGGCGATACCGCACTATACCTACATGGTGCTGAAGATGCCTGGGCCAGCAGGAGTTCTCTCCCTCCATAGTGATGTCAAGCAAGCCTTCACCTGCGACAAGGAGAGCTGCGAGTTGGCTCAATCGCAAGAGGCGGCAGTCAGACGCAACAGCATTCGGCAAGCCGTCACAACTGAAGTCGAGGATGACCGAGTTCCGGGGAAAAAAAGCAGCAAAGTCGGGAATTTCAGCGGACTCTGACACGAAGAAGATCCCCCTGGACCCTTCCGACCCCTCCAAGACTGCTCTAGTCAGGACCAGACTCGACCCCAAATAGGAAGACGCGGTCGTCACCTTCCTCCAGACCAACAAAGATATCTTCGCATGGAAACCGTCCAACATGCCGGGCGTACCAAGGGAGGTAATCGAGCACGGCCTCAATGTCAAGACAGACGCCAAGCCAGTCAAGCAATGGCTACAGCGCTTCGCACATGACCGGAAAGATGCTATTCGGGAGGAGATAACCAAGCTCCTCGCAGCCAGGTTCATCAAAGAGGTCTACCACTCAGACTGGCTGGCAAACCCAATTCTGGTCTGGAAGAAAAATGGTAAATGGCTCATGTGTGTCGACTACACTGATCTAAACAAGGCGTGCCCCAAGGATCCATTTGGTCTACCGAGAATAGATCAGGTGGTGGATTCAACTGCGGGGTGCGAACTTCTCAACTTTCTCGACTGTTACTCTGGATATCACCAAATCATCCTGAAGGAGGAGGACTGCCTAAAGACGTCTTTCATCATGCCATTTGGCGCATACTGCTACATCACTATGCCGTTCGGTTTGAAAAATGCTGGAGCAACGTATCAACGAGCAATTTAACGGTGTCTACACACTCAAATCGGGTGCAACGTGGAGGCCTAAGTCGATGACATTGTGATTAAGACCAAGTCCAAAGAAGACCTCATCGCTGACCTGGAAGAAACCTTCCAAAATCTTCGAAGATTCAAGATGAAGTTGAACCCAGAAAAGTGCGCCTTCGGAGTGCCATCTGGCAAGCTACTCGGCTTCATCGTATCGCATCGCAGCATCGAGGCCAACCCGGAGAAAGTCAATGCAATCATGAACATGGCACCCCCAGCTAGCCAGAAGGACGTCCAGAAGCTGACAGGCTGCATGGCGGCACTCAGCCTATTTATTTCCCGACTAGGCGAACGGGGCATACCCTTTTTCAAGCTATTGAAGAAAGAAGACAATTTCCAATGGACTCCCGAAGCCCAGGAAGCCTTTGAAGACTTCAAGAAATTTCTCACATCACCACTAGTGTTGGCATCGCCCATGCCCCAAGAACCATTAATGTTGTATCTGGCGGTAACCACTCAGGTAGTCAGCACGGTGTTGGTGGTCGAGCGATCCGAACCGGGTCATGTACAAAAAATTCAACGGCCAGTTTACTTTGTCAGCGAGGTCCTAGCCGACTCCAAGATGAGATATCCGCAGGTCCAGAAGCTGCTTTATGGCCTACTCATCACTGTCCGGAAGCTGGTGCACTATTTCCAGTTGCATCAAGTCACGGTGGTCACATCATATCCACTCGGGGACGTCTTGCATAACCGCGAGGCCACCGGCTGAATCACTAAATGGGCTCTCGAGTTGATGGCGTTCGACATCACCTTTCAACCACAGACAGCAATCAAATCACAAGCTCTAGCCGACTTCATGGCCAAGTGGACAGAAGTTCAGATGCCTACATCAACAACGAAGCTAGAGTACTAGACAATGTACTTCAACGGTTCTCTACAGATTGGCGGCGCCGGGGCCGGTGTCGTACTGACATCCCCCACCGGTGAAAAAGTCAAGTATGTCCTCCAAATTCACTTTCCGGCTTCCCACAATGTCACCAAGTACGAGGCACTCATCCACGGACTCCACATTGCTATATCACTCGGCATCCGTCGATTGGCTGTGCGTGGAGATTCCCAACTCGTGGTCAACCAAGTCATGAAAGACTGGACATGTCTCGACGATACCATGGCGGCGTACTATCAGGAGGTCCGAAAGCTGGAAAACAAGTTCGACGGGCTGGAGATAACAAACGTCCTACGACAATACAACAATGCTGTAGATGAATTGGCAAATATGGGATCCAAGCAAGAAATGGTCCCGACTGGGATCTTTGTTGAGCAACTAACGGAGCCATAAGTCAAGAAGACACCAGTGCCAGAGTAGTCGGGAAGCGAACCTACCCCGGCAACAGACGAAGTACTGATCATATCCGAAGATTGGCAGACTCCTGTTCTTAAATTCCTCCTGGACGATGAACTCCCAGAAGATCGCAGCAAAGCCGAACAAATCAAATGTCAAAGAAAATATTTCCTTGTCATTGGAGAAGACCTGTACCACAGAAGTGCATCCGGTGTCCTCATGTGCTGCGTCACAACCGAGGAGGGCTAGCAAATCCTACAATCGATCCACTCGGGCATATGTGGAAACCATGACGCATCCTGGACGTTAGTCGGAAAGGCTTACAGGCAGGGATTCTTCTGGCCAACAGCAGTAACAGATGCCAAAGACATTGTTCGCACATGCGAGGATTGTCAGTTCTATGCACGACAAACAAATTGTGGAGGCCATGGGCCCTGGGTACCTCATCACAAGCATATGGGCCACTCGGATAGAGGATGGGCCGAGCCTTGTAATTAGAGATATAGTAGCACCCGGCAGACTTTGCCTTGTATGATAAGGAATATACGGTCCTTGTTGGATAAATTGTATCTCTAAGAGGATATCCCTTAGCCGTATCTGGCTAGGACTCCTACCTTGTACCCCTGTCCCCCAGTATATAAGGGGAGGCAGGGCGCCCTATGAGGGCACGCATACACAGAAGATCATTGATCGACACAAATCCTCAAAGGAATACCACCATAACTGGACATAGGGTATTACCTCACATCGAGGGCCTGAACCAGTATATATCTCCTTGTGTTCCTTTGCAATCCACCAAGTTTTCATCCACCGAGTAGCCCCATATTCATATTGCCAGTGTAAAATATCAGCAGTTGGCACGCCAGGTAGGGGGCTTGGTGCAATCTACATCCACAAACAATGGATCCAGCAAGAAGAGTCGATGGTGACAAGTTCTCCTCTGGAGACACAATATCTTTCGGAAGCCTCGACTTCATCGTTGACCAGATTGGCAACCTCACCTTGGCCGAAGCAGATCCAATCCAACCGGCCGAGGAACTAGCCGACTCCACGCCAGTTGGCCCACCAGATGCGGCGACAACCATCATCAAGCCACTGCAGCAACTTTCCACTTCGCCGAGCCACGGGACAATTCTCTCCTTTGGCATTTGGCTTGCGCTAGGCCTTGAGCCAGCCCGGGTCGGGCTAGGAAGGGGAGAGATCGTCAATCTCCCACACAGATTCGGCAACGCTGCAAGTCTACACCCCACGCGGCACACCCGATCTCTTGCGCTTCAGTTTGGACACAGCCCTGAGCCGTTTCAGATTGGATCTAGGGAGATCGGAGTAGTTCTTACTCCGCTTGACTACGTAGACTCCGACTCCCAGTCGGATAATGGTTCGAACACTAGTTCGGACACTAGCTTGGCAAGTCTCCTTATCCCTCACGAGATCTTCATGGCCGCAACACCTCCACCAGAGGTCCGCCGAGTGCAAGAGGAACAACAAGAGGAGGCGCGCCCACTACGGCAACAGGAGGAAGCCGACCGCGGGGCACACAACGATGAGCTTCGCAGGGCTGGGCGATCTGCCCAGCAACAGATTCTCAAGACGAAAGTCGGTGACCACGACGTCTTCGTCACGCCACAACAGAACGTCGTGGCTGCTGCAACCCTGCTGGACACGCTCCAGCTTGGGCCTGATCACCAGGCTACCCCGACTGTCGCCAAGATCAAGGCGATGATTATAGCCGCTGCCTACCAGTAGCAACAGCAGTCGGGCGACACACTTGTACCGACCAACCGATTGGGTTCTCCAGCGGCAGGATCATCGACATCAGCACGACGCCGGGCAGCCGGTTCAAGTTGGCCACGCGATGAATCGCGGCAAACGTCACTCGGCGATACCAACAATAACAACCGGCGGCGCCCCAGAACGACCGCCGGTTCAATCAAGATCTCTGAGTACGACTACAACATGACCTTCGCTACACTATCAACGCTCGGCGCCACGAACGCGAAGAAGACGAGCGTCGCCGATTGGAGGACGAACATGAGCGCTTTGGTTTCCATCACGAGCGGTTCAACCGCCGTGGTCGGAGCTGGAGCCCTCCTGAAGATGAAGGCGTTCCAGCTTTCACCCACGAGCTGTAGGACGTTGACTGGCCGTCGGGCTTCAAGCCTACGGGGATCGAGAAATACGACGGCAAAACCAACCCCGAGTCCTGGCTCACCGTATACACCCTGGCAATTCGAGCTGCCGGTGGTGACCATAAAGCCATGGCTAACTACCTCTCGGTCGCCCTGGCCGACTCAGCGAGGACATGGCTAATAGGCCTCCCAAGGCAATCGATCGGTTCCTGGGGAGAACTCAGGGAGCGGTTCATCGATAATTTCCAGGGAACCTATGAGAGGCCATCTTTCGAGCACGATCTATATCAGCTGCACCAGAAGAAGAATGAGTCTCTGCGCGAATTTATCAAGAGGTTCTCCAAGAAGCACAATCAGATCCCAACGATCAAGGATGAGGCCGACATCGCCGCCTTCCACAAGGGAGTAAAGGATGCCCTGTTCATCACAAAGTTCACTCAGGAGCCACCAGCCACCGTCCGGGCACTCTTCGATATGGCAAACAAATACGCCAACTCGGCTGAGGCGGTCGCAGAGGCCCTCGACGAGAAGAAGGAGTGCTGGCAGAAGGACCAGAAGGCGAAAGCTGACAACGAGCCATCTCAAAACAAGACTGACAGCCGCAAGCGGAAGTCTGACAAGTGGCAGCTGTTATCATTGCCTTGATCTTGGCGATAGTTGGGGTGGCCTGGTGATCAGGCCCGAGCTAGAGCGTGTCCAACAGGGTTGCAGCGGCCACGACGTTCTGCTGTGGCGTGACGAAGACATCGTGGTCGCCGACTTTGGTTTGGAGAATTTGTTGTTGGGAGACTAGCCCAGCCTAGCGTAGCCCGTCATTGCGAGCCTCGCAGTTGGCTTCCTTCTGTTGTTGTAGTCGGTGGGCCTCCTCTTGTTGTTCCTCTTGTGCTCGGCAGACCTCCTGTGGGGGTGTTGATGCCATGAAGATCTCGCGGGGGATGAGGAGACCCGCTAAACTGGTGTCTGAACTGGAGTTCGAACTGTTATCCGACTAGGAGTCGGAGTCCGCGTAGTTGAGTGGGGTGAAAATTGCCCCGATCACCCTAGATCCAATCTGAATCGGCTCAAGGCCGTGTCCAAACTGAAGCGCTGGAGATTGGGTGTGCCGCGCGGGGTGTAGACGTGCGGCGTTGCCGAATCCGAGTGGGAGATTGACGATCTCCCTCCTTCCTTGCCCGACCCAAGCCTGCTCAAGGCCTAGTGCGGGCCGAACGCCGGCGGAGAGAGTTGTCCCGTGGCTCGGTGAAGCTGAAATTTGCTGTAGCGGCTTGATGATGGTTGCCGCTGCATCTGGTGGGCCGACTGGCACGGAGTCGGCTCATTCCTCGGCGGGTTGGATTGGATCTACTTCGGCCAAGGTAAGGTTACCGATCTGGTGAGTGATGAAGTCGAGGCTCCCAAAGGATATGGTGTCTCTGGGGGAGAACTTGTCACCATCGACTCCTCTTGCTGGATCCATCGAGATTGGATGTAAATTGCGCTGAGCCCCTTACCTGGTGCACCAACTGTCGATGTTTTACACCAGCAATATTAATACGGGGCTACTCGGCGATGGGAAACTCGGTGGATTGCAAAGGAACACAGGAGAGTTTTATATTGGTTCTGGCCCTCGATGTGAGGTAATACCCTACTTCCAGTTGTGGTGGTATTCCTTTGAGGTGTTTGTCGATCAATGATCTGGTGCCCTCTGAGGGGCGCCCTGCCTCCCCTTATATACTGGGGAACATGGGTACAAGGTAGGAGTCCCAGCCGGATCCGGCCAAGGGATCTCCTCTCACAGATAGAATTTATCCGACTAAGACTGTATGTTCCTTATCGTACAAGGCAAAGTTTGCCGGGTGCTATCTTATCTCTAATTACAAGACTTGGCCTATCCTCTATCCGAGTGGCCCATATGCTTGTGGTGAGGTACCCAGGGCCCATGACCTCCATAGTTGCCTCCGAGCAGGCTTCATCGTCTGGCGCCGACAAGGACAAGGACAAGCGAGACTCAGACCCGGCCGACGATTTTCAAGATCCTTAGGCCGAGCTCAATCATATTTTTGGAGGGCCGCTCGCATACGAGTCCAAACGAAAGCAGAAGCTATCAGCACGCGACGTCAACACGGTCTCTATGGCGGACGCCCCCAGTACCTGCGCTGGTCAGAGATGGCCATCACGTTCAACCGCGCAGATCACCCAGATCGGGTGTCACACTCGGGACGCTACCCACTTGTCCCGGACCCGGTCGTCAAAAACATCAAGTTGAAGAAGGTCCTCATAGACGGAGGCAGCGCGCTCAACATCCTATTCACCAAGACTTTGGACAAGATGAAGATTCCTCATTTAGAACTACGGCCGAGTACCGTGCCCTTCCACGGGATAATTCCCGGCCTATCTTCAACGCCACTCGGGCAGATAACCTTGACGGTCACTTTCGGCATGCGGGATAACTTCCGCATGAAAAACGTCTGCTTCGAGGTCGCCGACTTCGAGACCATGTACCACGTGATACTTGGACGACCAGCGCTCGCCAAATTCATGGCAGTAATGCACTATACATATGGTGCTTAAGATGCCCGGGCTAGCAGGAGTCCTCTCCCTTCGTAGCGACGTCAAGCAAGCCTTTACCTGCGACAAGGAGAGTTGCGAATTGGCTCAATCACAAGACGCAGTAGTCGGGCACAACAGCATTTGGCAAGCCGTCACAACCGAAGTCAAGGAAGATCAAATTTCGGCCAAAAAAGCAGCGAAGTCGGGAATTTCAGCGGACTCTGACATGAAGAAAATCCCCCTGGACCCTTCCAACCCCTCCATCCCCCTGGACCCTTCCAACCCCTCCAAGACTGCTCTAGTTAGGACCGGACTTGACCCCAAATAGGAAGACGTGCTCGTCACCTTCCTGCAAACCAACAAAGACATCTTCGCATGGAAACCGTCCGACATGCTGGCCGTACCAAGGGAGGTGATCGAGCACGCCCTAAATGTGAAGACAGATGCCAAGCCAGTCAAGCAACGGCTGTGGCGCTTCGTTCAGGACCGGAAGGATGCTATTTGGGAGGAGATAACCAAGCTCCTCGCAGCCAGGTTCATCAAAGAGGTTTATCACCCGGATTGGCTGGCAAATTCAGTTCTGGTTCGGAAGAAAAACAGCAAATGGCGCATGTGCGTCGACTACACCGATCTCAACAAGGCGTGCCCCAAGGATCCATTTGGTCTTCCCAGGATAGATCAGGTGGTGGATTCAACCGCAGGGTCTGACCTTCTCAGCTTTCTCGACTGCTACTCGGGATACCACCAAATCAGCCTGAAGGACAAGGACTGCCTAAAGACGTCTTTTATCATGCCATTTGGAGTGTACTACTACATCGCTATGCCGTTCGGATTGAAAAACGCTGGAGCAATGTATCAATGGGCAATTTAGCGGTGTCTGCACACTCAGATCAGGCGCAACGTGGAAGCCTACATCGACGACGTGGTGATCGAGACCAAGTCCAAGGAAGACCTCATCGCTGACCTTGAAGAAACCTTCCAAAATCTTCGAATATTCAAGATGAAGTTGAACCCGGAAAAGTGCGCCTTCGGTGTGCCATCCGGCAAGCTACTCAGCTTCATCTCTTACATCGCGGCATCGAGGCCAGCCCAGAGAAAGTCAATGCAATCATGAACATGGCATCCCCGACTAACCAGAAGGATGTCCAGAAGCTGACAGGCTGCATGGCGGCACTCAGCCGGTTTATTTCATGACTGGGCAAACTGGGCATGCCCTTTTTCAAGCTACTGAAGAAAGCGGACAATTTCCAATGGACTCCTGAAGCCTAGCAAGCCTTCGAAGACTTCAAGCAATTTCTCATATCACCTCCTGTGTTGTCGTCACCCATGCCCCAGGAACCGCTAATGCTATATCTGGCGGCAACTAGTCAGGTAGTCAGCACGGTATTGGTGGTCGAGCGACCCGAACTAGGTCACATCCAAAAAGTTCAATGGCCAGTCTACTATGTCAGCGAGGTCCTTGCCGACTTAAAGATGAGATATCCATAGGTCCAGAAGCTGCTCTATGGCCTACACATCACTGTCCGGAAGTTGGTGCACTATTTCCAAGCACATCAAGTCACGGTGGTCACATCGTTTCCACTCGGGGACGTCCTACATAACCGTGAGGCCACCGGCTAAATCGCTAAGTGGGCGCTCGAGTTGATGGTGTTCGACATCACCTTTCAGCCAAGGACAGCTATCAAATCACAAGCTTTAGCCGATTTCGTGGTCGAGTGGACAGAAGTTCAAATGCCTACATCAACAACGAAGCTAGAGTATTGGACAATGTACTTCGATGGTTCTTTACGGATTGGCAGCGCCGGGGCTGGCGTCGTACTAACGTCCCCCACCGGTGAAAAACTCAAGTACGTTCTACAAATCCACTTCCCGGCTTCCCACAACGTCGCCGAGTATGAGGCACTCATCCACGGGCTCTGCATCGCTATATCACTCGGCATTCGTTGACTGGTTGTGCGCAGAGACTCCCAACTCGTGGTAAACCAAGTCATGAAAGACTGGACATGTCTCGATGACACCATGGCGGCATACTGTCAGGAGGTCCGCAAGCTGGAAAATAAGTTCGACGGGCTGGAGATAACACACGTCCTATGACAATACAATGATGCTGTAGATGAATTGGCAAATATGGGATCCAAGCGAGAAGCCGTCCCGACAGGGACCTTTGTTGAGCAACTTATGGAGCCATCAGTCAAGAAGAAACCAGCGCCAGAGCAGTCGGGAGGCGAACCTATCCCGGCAATAGACGAGGTGCTGCACATATGTCAAGATTGGCAGACTCCTGTTCTCAAATTCCTCCTGGACGATGAACTCCCAGATGATCGCAGTCAAGCCGAACAAATCAAACGTCGAAGCAAGAATTTCCTAGTCCTCAGAGAAGACCTGTACCGAAGAAGTGCATCCGGTGTCCTCATGCGATGCGTCACCCTCGAGGAGGGCAAGTAGATTTTGCAGTCGATCCACTCGGGCATATGTGGCAACCATGCCGCATCCAGGACGTTAGTCGGAAAGGCTTACTGGCAGGGATTTTTCTGGCCTACAGCAGTAATAGATGCAAAAGACATTGTTTGCACATGCGAAGGTTGCCAGTTCTGCGCAAGACAAACCAATCTCCCAGCCGAAGAACTCCAAATAATCCTAATCTCTTGGCCCTTTGCAGTATGGGGGCTTGACATGGTCAGGCCTTTCAAGAAAGCGCCAGGAGGGTTCACACACTTGTTCGTCGCAGTGGATAAATTCTCCAAGTGGATTGAGGCTAAACCCGTTGAAACTATAATAGCAGCACGAGCAAAGGACTTCATCATGAGTATACTATATCGATTCAGGGTCCCTAACCGCAGCATCACCGATAACGATACTCAGTTCACGGGCGGCGTGTTTCAAGATTTCTGTGATGACTTCGGCATCAAGATCTACTATGCGTCTGTGGCACACCCGCGGAGCAACGGGCAGGTTGAACGCGCCAATGGTATGGTCTTACAAGGTATCAAGGCCAGGATATTCGACCGACTATAGCCATAGGCAGGGCGGTGGGTACAAGAACTCCCATCTGTTCTTTGGTCTCTCAGAACCATGGTTAGTCGGGCAACAGGGCAGTCCCCTTTCTTTCTGGTCTATGGTGGTAAGGCTATGCTACCAACCGAGTTAGAGTTTGGCTCTCCGCGAGTTCAGGCTTACTCAAAAGACACATCAAACAATACCCGATTGGTTGAACTTGACCAATTGGAAGAAGCAAGGGATATCGCAACAATCCAGTCGGCAAGGTATCTTCAAGGCCTACGTCGCTACCACAATCGCAATGTCCGTGGCCGTGCCTTTTTGGTCGGAGATCTCGTCTTGAGAAAAATACAAACCACCAAAGATAGGCACAAACTATCCCCAATCTGGGAAGGGCCGTTCATTATAGCTGAGGTCACGCGGCCAGGCGCCTACCAACTGAAGACCGAAGACGGTGCCCTCATCAGGAACTCATGGAATATAGAATAGCTACGTCCTTTCTATACCTGAGTTTTATAATCTCTCATGTGTACAGATTCTCTCTGACTCACTACACCGCTTGTATCAACCGAGTGGTGAGTGAGGGGCTGCATGTTTATATGTGCTTCGTCAATAACATACGAGTCTATTTTACTTAAGTTATGAAGTTTTACTATGACTTTGTCACGTTTGCCTGAGTACAGCCCTCTGCGGTGGACGATTTTATTAAGTTCCAATAGACTAACTTGGCGTAAACTATATAGTCAGGTAAAGCTAATGACAACTGAGTAATAATTTGGGGCTTGGCGGCATTGCACATATATTTACACATGTTTTTTTACAAAAGTTTATATACACCGACTGCATGACGGATGGTTCTTACATACCTAGGTCTTGGGTGATCACTTCTACAGTCGGCCTTGCTTTGGCTATCAGCTTCAGCGCTTCCTTAGGCATCGTCTCCTCGGCAAACCCCTCCCCGATGGCTTCAATATCTACCCTTGGGTAGATAGACTTGGTCATCGCCAGGGTCTGGGCCATGCCGGCAACAACGTGCTCATCCGAGTACCTCTTCAGGTCACTCGGTGCATCCTTAAGGCGCGCCTCTAATTGGAAGATTGTGCTGGAGCTAGTTCTCGCATCGCAAGGAGCCATAATGTCAAGGAGCCCTTTCACGGACTCGGCAAGGGTCTCCCGTGACTCCTTGACAACCTTTATCTCCTCTGCGAAGGCCTGAAATTGGATCTAGGCATTGGCTCTAGTAGCTACCCGGGTTCACCCACAAGTAAACTTGTCAGGCAAAACCGCAGACGGAGTAATCAATGGATTGGTTAAGGTTACTGTCAGGGCGGAGACTTACTCTTGTAGTCGGCCTCCCACTTGGCTATGGCCTTCTCCAGTTCAACTTTCTCATTCTCGAGCTTGGTGTTGGCCTTCTTCAACTCGGCCTTTTCCCGCTCAAGCTTGGCATTGGCCTTTGTCAGGACGGCCTTGTCCTTTTCAAGCTCGGCCTTGGCTCTCTCGGCCTCCTTCACCTAGATTTCTCCCTCTGTTTGGGTCTTTAGCTCAGCGTTGAGCGGGATCAGTCAAGTCCCGCTGGGCTGCACGACAGATCAGTCAAGTACTTAGCGTTGCAGTCAAGACACAACTGGGCAGTCGAGAAACAACACAGCTAGAGAAGTATACTACAGGCTCGGTCAGCAAGACGTATTTGAGAGGATTACCTCTGATCTTCTTGGCTTGGTCCCAATTTTCGTTCCTAAGCTGGGTAACGGCATCCCTCAGCCAAGTCTCCCTCTCTTGGTGGCGCTCCTCCAATGTGGCCTTCAATCCCCGGAGCTGATCCAATTCTTGGAGCTGGGGGGTGACTCAGGTCAGGACCTCGTTCATCCTCTCCGAGCGATCAACAAGTTTCTGCTCAGGGAAAAACAAGTGAAGCGTCAAGTCACTCATGCAAGGAAGACCACGAAGATCCCAACACAACGAAGATCATACCTGAATCCCCTGGGGCACAGCGATTGTGGCACAGAGCAAGTCTTCATGCTCCTTTTCCGCCGCGACCTCATCATGCTTATAACTCCTCGCGGTTCCGTCGGGCGCCGTCCATCGGAACATCCTCGGGAACTTGTGTGGAGGAGCCTCGAGCCTGGGGAGGTTCGGTATGACCGGTGGAGAAGGCAACGACGACGACGATGATGACGAAGACCAGGATGGCGACGGACTCCTGGCCCCCAACTCGGTGGCCTCTAGGGCCACAAGGGCTGGCTCAGGAGCTACAGTGACGGCTTCGACGACAAGCGTTGGCTCAGGGCTGGGGCAGCGGCTTTGGCTACCGCCCCTTGGTCGGCCGGTGTTGGCGGTCCTGCAGTCGGGGCAATCTCAGTTTCTGCAACTGGGACTGTCGCCGGCTCAGCAGGTGCGCTTGCTGGTGCTGGATCGGCTGGGGCAGGCTTGACAGCAGGGGTAGTCGGCGTGGTCTCCTTAAGATCAATGTCGGCCTGCTTCCTGCGTAACGAGTCAAACATCAAGACGCTACAACGCTGAACATGATTTTCAGAAGACCCAGAATGACCTACCTCTTGGAGAACTTGAGCTTCTGTCCAGGAGATCCAGAGGGCGGCAATGGAGGGCCGCTGGCTGTCTATTCGCACCAAAAACCACCGGGTGTGCCAAGAAGCTTGTTGATGATCTGGTTTGATGCGATTGAACATACGAAGGCCTGGGAGATCTGCTTAGCTCCAGTGCAGGTCCTAAAATCTTGAGGTTCGCAGGCGTGCCAGTCAATTTGACGCAATAATTGACAAGGAGAAAATATTATCTCAGGGATTCAATCGGCCAACAAGAATTCTGCTAGTCGATTGCCGATAGCTCCTGTACCGAATTCCCCTGAACCGACTGCCCGACTTGCCCGGGCCCTCGCCTGTGTCCGCGCCCGGGTCTTCACTTGTCGCCCACGCTCAGGTTCTCGTCTGTTGCCCGAGCCCGGGATCTCGTGCCCGCGTCCGGCTACCAGCAGCGATTGGCCGATAAGCCGATAAAGTCTTCCTTCAGCTGATGGCGCCAACAGTGCTCGCACATCGGCTACGCCTGTACCCGGGCCCTTGTCCTCGGCGTGCTAGTGCTCGGGTCAGCAGCAAATGCACATCGGCTATCGGCCGATACGGACTGATGTAGGCCCCTTGTAGTCGATGGCCGATGGCACCTGTGTATCGGCTAGGAAACCGATAACGCTATAAGCAAATAGATAAGCTGTCAGTATAACATGTGCATCGGCTAGAAGCCGATGATAAAATAGATAGGCAGAATAGTAAACTAGCCGACTGCCAAGGAAACACATGTGCATCGGCTAGAAAACCGATGATAATATAGATGACCAAAATAGTAAAGATAATACAGTCGGCTTTATAAAAAAATAACCTATCGGCTAAGCACTCCGATAGAACGTCGCATATACACCGATCGGCTCGTCAAGGATAAATCTATTATTATCAATCTAGTAGTTCAGACCTAACTGATGCAGCACAGATTAATAATAATAAAGGAACCTCAACAAGGCGATAGACCTAATGCAACTGTGATGTAATAAGATAACTTATCGGCTATACATTCCGATAAGACACTTGCACAAAAACCATCAACCTAGCAGGCACGATTTATCGCTGGCAGCACAGTAGGTCGGACCCAACCGATGCAGCACGAACTGATGATAAATCGCCCCCAGTAAGCTGATAAGATCTACGCACGCGTGATGTGGTATACCTGATCGGCCTAAGAGGTCGGACCGAACCGATGCAGCCGTAGACAGGGTAGATACACCTGGGTAAGGGGTGACGAGTCTTACCCTCTCGCAGGAGTTCGGACCTAACCGATGCAGCCCCGCTCGAGAAGCAAGAACCCGTCGAAAGGGTGGCGATGCGCCGAATTTGATTGATCTGTGTGGATAATTTACAAGGTGCCCGGGCGTACGTATTTATACCCCGAGTTACATGAGTCCTTATAGGACACGGAACAGGACTTTCCTAACTAGAAAAGGAAAACTAACAGACCTGATCGGACAAGAGATCAGGTTTCCTAAAAGATAAAACTATCTAATAGATAAGATAAATAACTGCCATAACGTGGTCTTCAAGATTCCTTCTCAAATCCGGTTTCTTCTGGATTAATTTCCTCCGGTTGATATAGCTTCTATCTTTACCGAATCTGATATGAGCCGTGCCAAATTTTGGTGTTAACACCGTCGGGCCGGAGGGCGCGGTAGTTGGCAGCGGCATTTCTGCCCTGGTCGGCCCTATTCGCGGTGTGGCTGGCCGGGGTGCTCGGGTACTCGGCGGCGCTGGAGTCAACCTTGTACTCGGCTGCACTTGGGTTGGGCTCGGTGATGCTGAGCTCGACCACACCGGTGCCGGTCTGGGACTGAACGACGTCTCTTCCCCGCTCTTTTGGAGTCAGGCTGGTCAGCGGAGGGACTTCTCGGCCTCTTCTTCAACTTCATGGCCGACAGCGGACGGGAGTCATCATCAAACTCCTTATACCACTACAAATGATTCAGCAATATACATCACGCGATGCTGGGCAATTATGGATATAGGTCTATAGGCATTCATCACAGAAGAGAAGCGAGGGTTACCTCGGGACGAGGCCGTTTTTGGTTATAAGCCACGACAGAGCGCTTTGTGTCCTCGGTTTCGACCACCCCACTGGAGAAATAACTGAACAATGTTTCAGTCACTTTTTGCTGGTCAGCCACTTCTCGGCTTTCTCAGTCAGGGTCATTTTTCCCTTGGTAATCCTAGCAGAATTTGCTCCGCAGGTTCAATGGCTGGACGCGCCGGGTTAGGAAACGCCTGGCCACCTAGGGGCCAGTCAGGCCAGCTCTCTTAAATTTCTCCAATCTTGCCAGGAACTGATGCACTTGGCCCATCTCTTCGAAAGTTGGATTTGATGACCAATTGGGTGTGACCGCTGGAGGCAAGCCGGTGAATGGAGGCAGGGAGGGTTCCAGATCAGAACAGTAGAACCACTCCTTATGCCAAACTTTCAAGGAGGATTTCAAAGGAAGATTGATATATATTTTCTTCATTTCACTCCTCAACTGAAGGCCAGCCCCCCAATCACCTGAACCTTATGCTTGGAGGGCTAGGGCTTGATGTGGAATAAATGTCTGAAGAAATTGAAGTAGGGTTCTACACCTAAGAAGCACTCACAAAGAGTCACAAATATAGAGATTTGTAAGATTGAGTTGGGATTCACTCCGTAGAAGCTAAGAAGACGACGGAGGAACTCAGAAGAGGGAAGAAATAAACCCCGGTTGAAAAAAGACAAAAACAACAGTCTCGCCGGCTTGGGGATTTGGAACCGACTCACCCTCAGCCAGGTGCCAACGGATGATGTTACGGCTTTGCAGCCACAATGACTTCTCTAGATTCTCCAGCTTCAACCAGCCGCAATCCGAGGTCGGCCATGCCTCATCCGACGCCCCAATGAAATCTAGAGCCCTTGGCATGGTTGGGGGACAAGAAGATTTGGGGGAAATGTGGTCGAGGGCTTGGAACGCACAAATGGAAGCATAATCGTTCGAGCTTCAATGGGGAGGAGCAAGCAATGACGAACCCTAGTGGAGTGGGAGGCGAAATTTCGGCACGGAGCTGGGAAGACGAAATGATTGGTCGCTTGGGGAAGATGAGGAATCTCTTCTCTCTCCCCTAGCTTTTATAGAGCCTGTGCCGGCTCATAGGCTTGGGCTTACACACTGGGCCACCAAGATACGAGTTTCTACAGTAGCACGCTCATTATGGGCTGCTCGCGGGCTGTGTTAAAATCGTAGTGCTGGTGCTACCAACAGGAACCGATGAGGTAAACAAATATGCTTCATGAGAGCCTAATTGCTGAACACATGTATTTGGGTATCTGTCTTATCCACTAGGTATCGAGGATATATCCTTATAAGGATCACAAGCTGGTCTTCATCAAAATTGGGGATGCATGTATCTTTCTCGAGTACACCTGACCACGCAATGGATTTATTTTCATAAAGTGGTACTCGGCCTACATGCTTGGCCAATAGTTGTCATGAGCAACATTATTCCAGCCGACATGACGCTGAAGAGTCTAACTTTCGAGTAGTGCACTACTCGGGAGAGACTATAAATTTTTCTTTCCCGCTAACATGATGCGGACGAGTCTAACTTCCGAGTGGGACGCTACTCGGGAAAGACTATAAACCCCTTTTTCTAGCTGACATGAAGCTGAAGAGTCCTATATACGAGTGGCATGCTACTCGGCAAGACTATAAACCATATTCCGGTTGACATGATACCGAAGAGTCTCATATACCAGTAGTATACTACTCGGGAAAGACTACAAGGTTAAAGATCTTTGACTTTATATTTAATTATTTTCACAATTAAGCACAAAGTCCGGGGCTACACCTAATAGGTGCGCCTATTCAGTGCACACTATTAATATATTTACATGAAGCCCTTCATAGCCTCGCTGCCAGCTAACATGAAGCAGGGCTCAGGAAGAAGACACACTCGGACAAAGAGTACTCGGGAGCAATGCACTCAGGCAATCTTCACCGTGGAGGATGAGCACTCGGCATCAGCTATGACTCAACTATGAAGTTCTCAGGGGCTACTGTGGAGGCCATGGGCTCCGGGTACCTCATCACAAGCATATGGGCCACTCGGATAGAGGATGGGCCGAGACATGTAATTAGAGATATAGTAGCACCCGGCAGACTTTGCCTTATATGATAAGGAATATACGGTCCTAGTCGGATAAATTGTATCTCTAAGAGGAGATCCCTTGGCCGTATCCGGCTGGGACTCCTACCTTGTACCCCTGTCCCCCAGTATATAAGGGGAGGCAGGGCGCTCCATGAGGGCACGCATACACAGAAGATCATTGATCGACACAAATTCTCAAAGGAATACCACCACAACTGGACGTAGGGTATTACCTCACATCGAGGGCCTGAACCAGTATAAATCTCCTTGTGTTCCTTTGCAATCCACCAAGTTTCCATCCACCAAGTAGCCCCATATTCATATTGTCGTTGTAAAACATCGACACAAATCTCCCAGCCCAAGAACTCCAAACAATCCCAATATCTTCACCCTTTGCAGTATGGGGGCTTGACATGGTCGGGGCTTTCAAGAAAGCGCCAGGAGGGTTCACACACTTGTTCGTCGCAGTGGATAAATTCATGAAGTGGATTGAGACAAAAGCCGTTGCTACCATAACAGTGGAAGAGCAAAGACTTCATCGTGAGTATATTATACCGATTCGGGTTCCTAACCGCATCATCACGGGACAACGGTACTCAGTCCGACGCGGCGTATTTCAAGATTTCTGTGACGACTTCGCATCTAGATTGTTGCATCTTGTGGCACACACCCGCAGAGCAATGGCAGTTGAGCGTTGCCAATGCATGGTCTTACAAGGCAATTCAAACAAGGATATTTGACCAACTACAACCATACGCGGCTGATGGGTACAAGAACTCCCATCTGTTCTCTGGTCTCTAAAACCACGGTTTAGTCGGGCAACAGGCAATCCCCTTTCTTTCTGGGTCTATGGTGCCGAGGCTGTGCTACCACCGATTAGAGTTCAGCTCTCCGTGGAGTTCAGGCTTACTCAGAAGACACTCAAACAAACCCGATTGGTCGAATTAGATCAGTTGTAAGAAGCAAGGGACATCGCAACAATCTAGTCGGCAATATCTTCAAGGCCTACGTTGTTATCACAATCGCATAATGTCCCATGCCGCCCGCCTTTTGATCAGGGATCTCGTTGAGAAAAATACAAACCACCCAAAGACAAGCATAAAACTTATCCCCAATATGGGAAGGCCGTTCATTATCGCCGAGGTTACACGGCTAGGCGCCTACCGACTGAAGACCCGAAGACGGTGCCCTCATCAGCAACTCATGGAATATTAGAACATTATGCCTTTCTATACCTGAGTTTTTATGCTTTCTGTGTTACAGTTTTTCTCTGACTCACTACGCCGCTTGTTCCAACCGAAGTATGGTCAGGGGCCCAATGTATTATATGTGCTTGTCAATAATATACAAGCTTGTTTTACTTAATTATGAAGTTTTGCAACGACTTTAATTGCCCGAGTACAGCTTTCTGCGGTGAACGTCTAGATTTTATTAAGTTCCTATAGACTAACTCGTTTGTAGACTATATAGTCGGGTTAAAGCTAATGATAACTGATAAAAACTTAAGCTGGCGCATTGCCAAATATTTCACATTCCTTACAAAAAATTTATATGCACCGACTGCATGATGGATTTCCTACATACCTAGGCTCGTGTATCACCTCTGCAGTGGCTCCCTGTCTTATCAACTCCAGCGCCTCCTCTAGTGTCGTCTTCCCGAGCCGAATCCCTCTCGATGGTCAAATTACCCTAGGCCAGATTGACTTCATCATCCTAATACCAGGGTTTGCCACGCCGGAACAACACGCTCGTCCAATACCTTTTAGGATCTTAGCGCTCGTCTAAGCCCCTGCCACCCTCGAGTGGCGGCACCGTGTTGGATTGTCCACATAAGAGGATCCACTCACACAAGGAGCCCTTTCACCGACTCGCTCTGCACAGATCTCCCTGAGCTCCTCTGACACTTTATACTTCTCTGCAAAGCTTGAAAACTTATCGGCATTCTCTAGTACTGCCTTCTCATCGACAGTAAAACTTTTAGGCAAAAACTTGCAGATAAACTTAATGGATGTAGTGTTAAATCAGTGCAGAGCAGAGACATTACTTTCTAGTCAGCCCTCCATTTGCCGCTTTGCCATTCTCCAATTCAACCTTCTCTTTCGTCGACTTGGCGTTGCTTCTTCCAATCGACCCTTTCTTTCTCAAGCCTCAGCTTGCCCTCTGTCCTCCTTCAGCTTTAATTCCCTTCTTTCAGGTCTCACCTCAGCTTTGAGGCTTACATCAGAATGGCAAAGCCCGAGATTACAGACGAGGACACAACGCCGTATCGGGATAATAACCAAAGTTGGAGAAATATGCAAGGGATTTAGTTTGGAAAGAAAAATTATGGGAGAACCTTTACTCCGCATCTTTTCTTGTAAGCCCATTCTCATCCCACTGAGCTGGGTAAACCGCCCCCTCAGCCAATCTCCTTCTCTTGGCTAACCGCTACCAAGTTGGCCTTCGAGGCCTGGAGGCCCAATTGCTAGAGGAGGGGCAAGCTGGGTCAGGACCTTATTCATCTTCTCCGAGCTATCAACAATCTTTTGCTTGGAGCAAAACAGAGCAAATCAGAGTCAAGCGTTAGAATACTCATGCAAGGAAGACATGACAAAGCAACTCAGCATGGCAAACATCATACCGGACCCCCTGGGACGCGGCAATTGCGGCATGGAGAAGCACCTCGCGCTCCCCTCCGCAGCCACTTTCGTCCATTTTTCATAACTCTTCGCTGCTCCATCAGGCGCTACCCAGCGGAACGCCTTCGGGCAACTGCGGGGAGAGCGTCAAGCCCTCGGGGAGGTCCAGTCCTTTCTGAGACGACGACGACGACGACCCAAGGACGGGCGACGGGTCCTGCCCCCAACCAGCGGCTGCTAGGGCTTTAGGAAACATGCTCGGGACTGGGAGCAGCAAGCTCCAACATCCGCCCCTTTCGGCTACTGTCGGTGGTTCTGCAGTTGTGGACGAACCTCAATTTCTGCAACTGAGACGGTCACCGGCTTAGTAGATACGCTCGCTGGTGCTGGTTCGGCTGGGGCCGGCTCGACAACAGGAGTAGCCGGTGTGGTCTCCTTGAGATCAATATTGGCCCGTTTCCTGCACAGAGAGCTAAGTATCAATACACCTCAATGTTGAACAGGATTTCCAGAAGATTCAAAGTCACGTACCTTTTGGAGAATTTGAGCCTACACCCAGGGGCTCCTGGTGTTGGCACTGGAGACTAGTCTATCAGCTGGATGGCTCGGCAGTCGGTGGTGGCGTTTTCAGTCCTGGTCAGCCCCGCTCCTAGTGCAGCGGCTGGGCGTAGGGCACTCAGCGCGCTCTTCTTGGGCTTGATATTGCTGAGCCTGACTACGCTGGTCCTGGCCTAGGACTCGGCGGCTTGGGAGTTATGCTGGCGGTGTCTTTAATCTTAGGGTCCCAGTTGCAGCACTCGGCTGATGATTTTTCTTCTTGCCTGGTCTACCATAGGCCTCTTCCCGCTCTCTTGGAGTCGGGCTAGGCAGCGGAGGGACTTAATGGCCTCTTCTTTGACTTCATGGCCGACAAAGTTTGGGAGTCTTCATCGAACTCCTCACATGACTGCAAGCAGTTCAGTAGCATAAGTTACACATAGCGGAGCAATCCTGGGCATATATCTACAAGCATTCATCACAAATGGATAACCAGTTAACTTCAGCGAGAGTTACCTTTGGGCGCAGCCTCTTCCGGCTGTAAGCCGCCACAAACCTCTCTGAATCTTCAGTTTTGACCACCCCGCTGGCAAAGAAATCCAATAGGATGTTGGTCACCTTGTGCTTGTCCATCAGGTCGGGATATTCCCGGCTGGGATCACCTCTGCCCTTGTAGTCCCAACTGAAGTGACACCTCAACTTCAGTGGCCTGATGCATGGAGTCAAGAAACGTCTGGCCACCCATGGACTAGTCAGCCCGACACTCTTTAGCTTGTCAATCTTGTCAATCAATATATGGACTTGGCCCATTTCTTCAAAGCTAGGCAAAAATGACTAGTTGGGCACAACCATCGAAGGCAAACCCATAAAAGGGGGAAGGCTTGGTTCAAGATCAGAACAGTAAACCACTCCTTATGCCAGCCTTTGAGAGAAGAATTAGAGGGAATATTGATATAAATCCTCTTCATCTCACTCCTGAGCTAGATACCGGCCCCCCAATCACCTAGACCTTGCTCTTAGAGGGCTAGGGTTTGATGTGGAACAATGTCTAAATAGATTGAAGTGGGGTTCCACACCCAGGAAACACTCACACAAGTCACAAAGATAGAAATTTGCAGGATTGAGTTGGGATTTAGATTCACTAGCTCAAGTTCATAGAAGGCAAGAAGCTGGCGGAAGAACTCGAAAGATGGAAGAGAAAGACCCCGGTTGAAAAAAGAGGCGAAAGAACGGTCTCACCAGCCTAGGGCTCTGGAACCGATTCACCTTCAGCCGGACGCCAATTGATGACATCGCGGCTTTGCAATCTCAACTGCTTCTCCAAAAGCTTCAGCTTAGCCGACCCGCGATCCGAAGTCGGCTAGACCTCATCTGACGCCTCCAGGAAGTCTGAAGCCCTCGACATGGTTAGGAGCAAGAAGATTTGGGGGAAAAGTCACTAGGGGCTCGGAATGGACAAAGAGAAGCAGGATCGCCCGAGTTTCAATGGGGAAGAGCAAGCAATGGCAAACCCTAGCGAGGCGAGAGGTGAAATTTCGGCACGGAAGCTAGAAGACGAAACGATTGGAGGATTGGAGAAGATGAGGGAATCTTTTCTCTCTCTCTCCGCCTTTTTTAGACCCTGTACGATTCATGGCTTGGGCTCACAAAGTCGGTACTAGGCCACCAAGATATGAGTTTCTACAGTAGCACGCTCAAAGTGGGCCGCTCACTGGCTATGTTAATCACGCGTGCTGGTGCTACAATAGGAACCGATGAGATAAACAGATATGCTTTATGAAGGCCTAATTGCTGAACACATGTGTTCGGGTATCTGTATTATCCACTAGGTATTGAGGATATATCCTTATAAGGGTCACAAGCTGGTCTTCATCAAAATTGGGAATGCAGGTATCTCTCAAGTACACCTGACCACATATTGGATTAAAATTCATAAAGTGGTACTTGGCCTACATGCTTAGCCAATATTTGCCATGAGCAAATATTTCTTCCAGCGACATGATGCTGAAGAGTCCTAATTTCTGAGTAGTGCACTACTCGGAAAGACTTCCCACTTGGGAATGCTATAAACACCCTTTCTAGTTGACATGAAGCTGAAGAGTCTCATATACGAGTGGCATACTACTCGGCAAAGACTATAAAATATTTCCAGTAGACATGATACCGAAGTCTCATATACCAGTAGTATACTACTCGGGAAAGACTACAAGGTTAAAGATCTTTGACTTTATGTTTAATTGTTTTCACAATTAAGCACAAAGGCAGGGGGCTACACCTAATAGGTGCGCCTATTCGGCGCATAATATTCATACTTCTACATGGAGCCCTTCATAGCCTTGCTGCTAACTGACATGAAGCAGGACTCGGGAGAAGAAGCATCGGACAAATAGTACCAGGAGCAATGCACTCGGGCAAACTTCACCGTGGAGGATGAGCACTCGGCATCAGCTATGACTCAACTATTAAGGTCTCAGGGGCTGCTGTGGAGGCCATGGGCCCCGGGTACCTCATGACAAGCATATGGGCCACTCAGATAGAGGATGGGCCTAGTCTTGTAATTAGAGATAAGATAGAACCCGGCAGACTTTGCCTTGTACGATAAGGAATATACAGTCCTAGTCGGGCAAGTTATATCTCTAAGAGGAGATCCCTTGGCTGTAATCCGGCTGGGACTCCTACTTTGTACCCCTGTCCCCTAGTATATAAGGGGAGGCAGGGCGCCCCATGAGGGCATAAGCTGATAGAAGCGAATATACATCCTCAAAGGAATACACCACAACTGGACGTAGGGTATTATCTCACATTGAGGGCCTGAACCAGTATAAATCTCCCCGTGTTCCTTTGCAATCCACCGAGTTTCGTTCTGACAAGTAGCCCTATAATCATATTGCCGGTGTAAAACATCGACACCTACTCTGCTCCAAAAGCCATGTTCTCATGTTATTGCCACGAGCGGTGAGTGCGGGATAGAAGCACGTCATTTTGTCTCACCTTATTTTAGGAAAGAAGAAATCTACAGTACCTAGAGTGGAGAGATATACGGCTTCGGTATTGCGGGGACATTTACTACCGAGCATCCTCAAGCTATCTACATTCCTGACCAAATAAAATTGAGGGACAAAGCAGGTCGCTGCAAGACAAGACATATTCATAATGACATGGATGAGTCATAAGCCGATGGAAGGCATAAACATTGTTCAAAGTGCGACTAGATAGGCCATACCTACAAGAAATATTTGAAGGATGAAACCGGTCCAAGTGCGGCGGAAGCTGGACCATCGGGTTTAGGCGCTGATGGCAGTCGTCCTATGGGTGAAGGCACAACTTCAAGACGACCCTGTCCTAGACGTTCTCGAGCATTTGGTGGTGTTGCGGTGTGGTGTTAGTCCATATATCGATGTAACAGAGATTCTATAACTTAAGTTCTCCTGCTTTGTTGCATGCTTGATCTTTGTTAGAGAACAATATGTACTGTATTGTTGTTTTTTATTGTCATGTAATAATGCTATAAACCTTAACAATAATTTGTAATGTGGTTGTTCAATTAACTTTGTGAACTTACTCTTGTTGCTTTGATGATAAAAATTATGCTAACTCTCTATTTGCATGCAGGTATGGCGTACCAAACACCGGAGTTGCTCGACCGAGGCCTCGACCAGTCCCACCGGTCTTACTTGTCAACCGTTGAGGGTGCCAGCAGGACCTTCCGTCCACAGCCTTCACGTCACCTCCTGCGGATAGACCCCTAGTTCCGTGAGAGGTAAGAGCTGTTCCAACATTCATTCACATCATTTGTACATATCTATGTTCCCCAATATTGACTACAGTGCTATATTCTACAGGTTGCATGAGGCTAGACTTCTTCCGCTATACAGGCTAGTTGAGCCTGCATCGGATGAGAGGGACTAGGCGATGGGACACTGACCGGTCACTTATGGCAGCACTAGTGGATCGTGGAGACCGGAGATGCACAGTTCCACCTACCGTGTGGCGAGATGACTCCACACTCTAGGACGTGTCCTACCTGCTAGGACTTTCTCGCAGGGGACGTTAGTTGGTCCGATTGATGGGGTGCATGGTTGGATGCAGGACATCACTGTTCGGTTCAAGGTCGTGCACCGTCGACCTGGACTTGGTAGGATGGATTCGCTACCGTCTTATTCCACAAGTGGCCCCTCGCAGGCGTGGCTGCTACAGTTCCCCATAAGTCGCGGATTCCTTCGATTCACAATCATCTGATCTATAAAGCAATAGTGGTGCTGACTATAGTCTTGCTTTACAGCCTGATCAGCTAGATCCTGACGCTGACGAATACTAGGTGCGGCGGAGCTTGGAGGTGTATCTGCTGTGGCTGTTCGGGTGGGTGATGTACACCAGCACGACGAGGCACGCAGTGGACAAGGGACTAATCCACTACGCTCGTGTGATCGTCGACAGCGAGGATGGCTGCGTACCACAGAGCTGGGGATCTGCTGTGCTAGCGGCAACATACCGTGCCAAGAAGGAGCCCCAACAGAAGGACAAAAAAGACAACAACGAGCTAGCACAGAACAAGTCTGACAACCACAAGCACAAGTCAGACAACATGGTGGTTGCTGTGGAGCGTACTCGGCTGCAACCCCCAACGACAGACGAGTACCAAAAGGTGATGAACAGGCCATGCCCCTTTCATCCAAAGGGCAAGCACGAGGACTGCTTCATGCTCAAAAAGTTTGATTTCGAGCATACTTCAACATCTGACAGCAATAAAGACAAGGACAAGCTAGATCCGGGTGTAGCCGGTGACTACCAAGATCCCTAGGCTGAGCTCAACCACACCTTTGGAGGGCCGACTACATATGAGTCCAAGAGGAAGCAGAAGCTCACAGCACGCGAAGTCGACTCGGTCTCAGCAGACGCCCCCCAATACTTGCGTTGGTCAGAAACGCCAATCACATTTGATTGTGCGGATCACTCCGATTGGGTTACTCATCGAGGATGTTACCCACTTGTTCTAGACCCGGTCATCAGAAGCATCAAATTGAAAAAAGCACTCATCGATGGAGCAAGCGCTCTCAATATTTTGTTCACCAAGATGCCCAACGAGATGAAGATCCCTCATTCTGAGCTACGGCCGAGTACAGCGCCCTTCTATGGGGTAATCCGTAGCCTGTATCCACTCCACTCGGACAGATAACTCTGCCAGTTACTTTTGGCACGCGGCATAATTTCCACATCGAGAATATCTGCTTCGAGGTTGCCGACTTCGAGACTGCATATCCCGCCATACTCGGATAGCCAGCACTAGCCAAATTCATGGCAGTGCCGTATTATACATACATGATGCTCAAGATGTGAGGACTAGCCAGAGTGCTTTCTCTTTGCAGCGATTTCAAGCAAGCCTTCACCTGCAACAAGGAGAGATGTGAGCTAGCCCAATCTCAAGAAGCGGCAGTCGGGCACACAAATCCAACTAGCCGCTACAACAGGAAGCGAGGACGATCAAGTTCCGACAAAAAAGCAGCCAAGTCAAGAATTTCAGTGGATTCTGAAACAAAAAAGATCCCCCCGGACCCTTCCGACCCCTCCAAAATAGCTCTTTTCGGGACTGGACTCGATCCCAAATAGGAAGACGAGCTCATAACCTTCCTCTAGGCGAACAGGGATATATTTGTTTGGAAACCTTTCGACATGCCTGGTATACCAAGGGAGGTGATCGAGCATTTTCTCAACGTCAAACCGGACGCCAAGCCAGTCAAACAACGACTACGGCGCTTCGCACAAAGAAAAAGATGCTATTTCGGGAGGAGATAACCAAGCTCTTGCAGCCGGGTTCATCAAGAGGTCTACCACCAGATTGGCTGGCAAACCCAATCTTGGTCTAGAAGAAGAACGGTAAATGGCGCATGTGCATCGACTACATCAACTTAAATAAGGCATACCCCAAAGACCCATTTGGTCTACCCAGAATAGATCAGGTGGTGGATTCAACCACAGGGTGTGTCGGTGCCATGGGCCCGGGGTACCTCATGAGAACCTATTGGGCCACTCAGACAGAGGATGAGCCTAGCCTTGTAACTAGGGATATGACAGAACTCGGCAGACTTAGCCTTGTATGATAAGGAAAATACAGTACTAGTCGGGCATGTTATATCTCTAGGAGGAGATCCCTTGGTCGTAGTCCGACTGGGACCCCTACTTTGTAACCATGTCCCCCAGTATATAAGGGGAGGCAGGGTGCCATGAGGGAGGATCACGGGGTTCATCAGAATCACCAAGATCACAATCATACATCCTCAAAGGAAATACACCACAACTGGTCATAGGGTATTACCTCATCTCGAGGGCCTGAACCAGTATAAATCGCTTGTGTTCCTTTGCAATCTATCAAGTTTCGGTCCGATGAGTAGCCCTATATATTTATTGCCAATACAAAACATCGACAATTGGTGTGCCAGGTAGGGGCTTCGGTGAGATCAACCTCAACAAGCTGGATGGATTTGACAACCCGAGTCGACGGCAGCAAATTCTCCCCTAGAGACACAATCACATTCGAAAGTCTCGACTTCATCACCGACAAGTTCGGCGACCTCATCCTGGCTGACTTGGACTCGATCCGATCTGCCAGGGAACTAGCCGATTCCGCGCTAGTCGGCCCACACGACGCTGCAGCAACCGTCACCGACTTGTTGTGGCAATCTTCCACTTGCCTGGGTCTCAGGACAACTTTCTCCTTCAGCATTCGACTCGGCCTCGGCCTTGAGCCGGCCGGGATCGAGCTAGGAAGGGGGGAGGTTGTCAATCTCCCGTGTAGACTTGGTAACACTGCGGACATCTACAATCTACATCCCACACGGCAGACCGATCCCCTATGGTTTAGTTCGGACATGGCCCAGAGCCGTTTGAGATTGGATCTAGGGAGGACGGAGACGTAATCACGCCTATCAATTACTCCAATTCCGATTCTATGTCGGATAGAAGTTCGAACAGCAGCTCGGACAGCAGTTTGGCAAGCCTTTTACTACCCCGCGAGATCTTCATGGCATCCAAGGGCTCTATTCCCACTCAGGAAGCACGCCGACTACGCGAGCAGCAAGAGGAGGAGGCCCGCCGACTGCGAGAACAGCAAGAGTAAGAAGCAAGACGCCTACACACCCGCAACGATGATTTGCGCAGGGCCGGGCGAACTGCACAACAACAAATCCTCCAAACCTGAATCGACGACCACGACATCTTCGTTACACCTCAACAGAACTTTGTAGCTGCTGCAACTCTGCTGGACACGCTCCAGTTTGGGCCTGATCATTAGGCCACCCCGACTATAGCAAGGATAAAAGCCATGATTGTCGATGTTTTACACCGGCAATATGAATATGGGGCTACTCGGCGGATGGAAACTTGGTGGATTGCAAAGGAACATAGGGATATTTTTTATTGGTTCAGGCCCTCGATGTGAGGTAATACCCTACGTCTAGTTGTGGTGTTATTCCTTTGAGGACTTGTGTTGATCTTGGTGATCTTATCTGTTGGTCTGGTGAACCTGCCCTTAGGGGGTGCCCTGCCTCCCCTTATATACTGGGGGACAGGGGTACAAGGTAGGAATCCCAGCCAGATACGGCCAAGGGATCTCCTCTTAGAGATACAATTTACCCGACTAGGACTGCATATTCCTTATTGTACAAGGCAAAGTCTGTCGGGCTACTATATCTCCAATTACAGTCTCGGCCCATCCTCTATCCGAGTGGCCCATATGCTTGTGATGAGGTACCTGGGGCCCATGGCCTCCACAATGATCACCGCTGCTGCATGTCAGCAGCACCAACAGTCGGGCAATACCCTCATACTAACCAACCGGTTGGCTTCCCCAACGGCAGTCTCATCTACCCCAACACGACGTCGAGCGGCTGGCACTAGTCAGCTGCACACGGCGTCACGCCAGACCTCACTCGGCAACCCCAACAACAACCGGCAGCGTGAAAGTGACCGTTGGGACAACCAAGATCTCCGAGGCCGACTACAACGTGACCTTCAGCAGGACATCAACGCTCGGCGCCGCAAACGAGAGGAAGACGAGCAACGGTGATTGGAAGATGAGAACGAGAACTTCGGCCTCCACCCCTCCACCACGAGTGGTTTCACTGTCGTACTCGGAGTCGGAGTCCTCACACAGATGATGGTATACCAGCCTTCACCCATGAGCTGCAACAAGTCGACTGGCTGCCAGGCTTCAAGCTGACTGGAATTGAAAAATACGATGGGAAGACCAACCCCGAGTCTTGGCTCACAGTCTACACTCTGGCGATCCGAGTAGCTGGAGGAGATCACAAAGCCATGGCTAATTACCTCCTAGTCACTCTAGCTGACTCGGCGAGGTCATGGTTAACGGGACTTCCCGAGCAATCAATTGGCTCCTAGGGAGAACTCTGGGAATGCTTCATCTCTAACTTCCAGGGAACATACGAGAGGCCATCTTCTGAGTACGATCTGTATCAGTTGCATCAAAAGAAGAACGAGTCTCTTCGTGACTTCATCAAGAGGTTTTCTAAGAAGAAGAATTCAATCCCGAAGATCAAGGACGAGATTGTCATCGCCGCCTTTCGAAAAGGAGTCAAAGACACCCTATTCCTCACTAAATTCACTCAGAAGCCTCCCAACTCTATCAAGGTTCTATTCGACATGGCAGACAAGTACGCCGACGCTGTTGCTGAAGCCCTCGATGACAAAAAGGAACCCTAACAGAAGAAGCAGAAGGACACCGATGACGCGGCCCCGACTAAGGTTGGGAACCGCAAACACAAGACGGACGGCTTCATTGTGGCAGTCGGTCACAACCGTCTTCGACTTCCTACAACTGGAGATTATCAGAACAACAAGTGATATGTTCGGGGGCTCACAAGCTCAAACTCAAGGATGGCATCCCCACTCCCAAATACCAAACAACTAAGTCACTTTTTGATAAATATTTCCTCTCTCGGCCTTGCCAATGCCGCAGCTGCTTACGCCTAATAGGTGTACAAGCTGCACATTTTTCTGTTTTTTCTCTTAATGATTGCAAAAGTACTCGAGTAGCATAAATTCCGATTCGTGAAACTTTGCTCCATGAAAGACGAAATCAGGTCACCCAAAATGCGTGTCTGGGAAAGAGCCATGAGCCAACTCCAGACGCTAGGGGGCTATGACTAGTTGGGCAGAGTGCTTAAACGTAAGGGGTCAAGTACTCAGGAAAACTAATATCAATAAGAGGATGAACACATATTTACATATATTGTAAATTTTCTTCGGGTGATTGTTTTCATCATCAGATGCTACTCATTTGATATGTTTATAATGCAGAGCCAGTTCTGGATACGTGTAACAGGAACTCAGGGCTATGAGCCTATCTCCTACGCTCGGGGGCTGGACCAGTCTGTCAAGACACACTTGGAGTGCGACGCTTCAAGAACCACTTGGAATGCTCCATGAGAGCTATTGTTCGAGTACTCAGACTAGTCGGGACTTATTTGTGGGCTAAAAACCGACCTCCGGCGTCAATCGGAGCTTGGGTACCACTCGCTGGGTGAGGTACGCCCCATGAGGGTCGCTAGCCGAATCCTACGCTAATGCTAGGTTCGGGTATCTTATTCGGTCACAACTCTGTTGAGTTGGGTACGCCCCATGAGGGTCGCCAGCCGAATCCTATGTTAATGCGAGGTTCGGGTACCTTATTTGGCTAACAACCAACCTCCGGCACCGTCGGAGCTTGGATATTACTCCGCTGAGTTGGGTACGCCCTATGAGGGTCGTCAGCCGAATCCTATGCTAATGCGAGGTTCGGGTACCTTATTCAGCTAATATAACTGACCTTCGACACTAGTCAGGGCTCGTGTACTACTAGGCTAGGTAGGGTACGCCCCAAGAGGGTCGCCAGCCAAATCCTATGCTAATGCTAGGTTTGGGTACCTTATTTGGTCACAACTTTGCTAGGTTGGGTACGCCCCATGAGGGTCGCCAGCCGAATCCTATGCTAATGCAAGGTTTGGGTACCTTATTTGGCCATAATTCCGTTGGGTAGGGTACACCCCATGAGGGTCGCCAGCCGAATCCTATGCTAATGCAAGGTTCGGGTACCTTATTCGGCTTTACCGAAGTCAGAGAAAACCTATATCGTCTAAGCGCATCTGGAGTTCTCAAGCACTGCATCACACCTGAGGAGGGCAAGCAGATCATTGCAATATACCTACTCTGGCATCTGTGGTAACCATGCTACATCCAAAACATAAGTCGGAAAGGCTTGCGGACAAGGATTCTCCAGGCTAATTGCGGTTACTGACATATGAGCACTCATCCTGACATGTGAGGGATGCTAATTTTATAGGGCTGCCTGGGTAGGTTGGTTTAGGCCGGCTTATTCGGTAGTAGGCCGAAGATATGAGTTTCTTGATAGCACGCTCTATTGGGCTACTCGCTGGCTGTGTTAAAATCACAGTGCAGGTGCTATTCATAGAAACTGATTAAATAATCAGATATGATTCATGCTAAGCCTATAGCCGGGTGTATACATTTGGGTATCTATATTATTTACCAGGTATTGAGGATATATCCTTATAAGGGTCGATGGCTGGTCTCTAATAAAATTAGGGATGTAGGTATCTCTCAAGTACACCTGACCACGTATTGGGTTAAAATCCATAAAGTGGTACACGGCTTACATGCTTAGCCATTATTTGCCATGAGCAAAGATCATTCCAGCTGACATGATGCTGAAGAGTCTCATATACCAGTAGTGCACTACTTGGGAAAGACTAAAAAATTCTTCCAGCTGACATGAAGCTGAAGAGTCTAATTTCTGAGTGATATACTATTCAGAATAGACTATAAAGTTAAAAATTCTTCCAGCTGATATGACGCTGAAGAGTCTAATTTCCAAGTGACATACTACTTGGGAAGGACTAAAAAATATTTCGGCTGACATGATGCCAAAGAGTCTTAATTTCAAGTGATACATTACTCGGGAAAGACTACAATGTTAAAGATCTTTGACATTATATTTAATTGTTTCACAATTAAGCACAAAGTCAGGGGCTACACCTAATAGGTGAACCTATTCGGCGCATGCTATTCATATTTCTACATGAAGCCCTTCATAGCCTCGTTGCCAGCTGACATGAAGTAGGACATGGGAGAAGAAGCACTCGAACAAAGAGTACTCAGGAGCAATGCACTCGGGAATTCTTCACCGTGGAGGATGAGCACTCGACATCAGCTGTGACTCAACTATGAAGGTCTCAAGGGCTGCTGTCGGTGCCATGGCCCCAGGGTACCTCATGAGAAGCTATTGGGCCACTCGGACAGAGGATAGGCCTAGTCTTGTAATTAGGGATATGACAGAACTCGGCAGACTTAACCTTGTACGATAAGGAAAATACAGTCCTAGTCAGGCATGTTACATCTCTAGGAGATCCCTTAGTCGTAGTCCGACGGGGACTCCTACTTTGTAACCATGTCCCCCAGTATATAAGGGGAGGCAGGGCACCCCATGAGGGCAGGATCACGGGGATATCAGAATCACCAAGATCACAATCATACATCCTCAAAGGAAATACACCATAACTGGATGTAGGGTATTACCTCATCTCGAGGGCCTGAACCAATATAAATCGTTTGTGTTCCTTTGCAATCTATCAAGTTTCGGTCCGACGAGTAGCCCTATATATTGATTGCTGATACAAAATATCGACAGGGTGTGAACTTCTTAGTTTTCTCGACTATTACTCAGGATATCACCAAATCAGCTTGATGGAGGACTACCTGAAGACTTCTTTCATTACGCTGTTTGGAGCATACTGCAATGTCACTATGCCGTTCGGGTTGAAAAACGCTAGAGCAACATATCAACTAGCAATTCAGTGGTGTTTACACACTCAACTCGGGCTCAACGTGGAGGCGTATGTCGATGACGTGGTGATCAAGACAAAATCCAAGGAAGTCCTCATCGCTGACTTGGAAGACACTTTCCGAAACCTTCGAGGATTCAAGATGAAGTTGAATCCGAATAAGTGTGCCTTCGGTGTACCATCCGGAAAGCTACTCGGCTTCATCGTATCACATCGAGGCATCAAGGCCAATCCAGAGAAAATCAACGCTATCATGCACATGGCACCCCAACTAGCCAGAAGGGCATTCAAAAGCTGATAGGCTGCATGGCGACACTCAGCCAATTCATCTCCCGACTTGGTGAATGGGGCATGCCCTTTTTCAAACTATTGAAGAAAGTGGACAATTTTCAATGGACACCCGAAGCCTAGCAAGCCTTCGATGACTTCACAAAATTTCTCACACCACCACCAATGTTGGCATCACCCAAGCCCCAGGAACCACTAATTTTATACCTGGTGGCAACCAATCAGGTAGTCAGCACGGTGCTGGTAGTCGAGTGAGCAGAGACAGGTCGTATACAGAAAATACAAAGGCCAGTCTATTTCGTCAGCGATGTCCTAGCCGACTCCAAGAGGAGATATCCTCAAGTCTAGAAGCTGTTATATGGCCTACTCATCACTGTCCGGAAGTTAGTGCACTATTTTCAGTCGCATCAAGTAACTATTGTCACATCGTATCCACTCGGGGTTGTCCTACACAACCGTGAGGCCACTGGCAGAATCGCTAAATGGGCACTCTAGTTGATGGCGTTTGACATCATCTTTCAGCCACGGACAGCAATTAAGTCTCAAGCTGTCGATGTTTTACACCGGCAATATGAATATGGGGCTACTCGGCAGATGGAAACTCGGTGGATTGCAAAGGAACACAGGGAGTTTATACTGGTTCAAGCCCTCAATGTGAGGTAATACCCTATGTCCAGTTGTGGTGTTATTCCTTTGAGGATTTGTGTCGCTTCTATAAGCTTATATCTTGGTCTGCCCTCATGGGGCGCCCTGCCTCCCCTTATATACTAGGGGACAGGGGTACAAGGTAGGAGTCCCAGCCGGATTCCAGCTAAGGGATCTCCTTAGAGATATAAATTATCCGGCTAAGACTGTATATTCCTTATTGTACAAGGCAAAGTCTACCGGATTCTTTCATATTTCTAATTACAAGGCTAGGCCCATCCTCTTTCTGAGTGGCCCATATGCTTGTGATGAGGTACCCAGGGCCCATGGCCTCCACAGTAGCCCTTGAGACCTTCATAGTTGAGTCACAGCTGATGCCGAGTGCTCATCCTCCACGGTGAAGATTGCCCTAGTGCATTGCTCCCGAGTACGCTTTGTCCGAGTGCTTCTTCTCCTGAGTGCTGCTTCATGTCAGCTGGCAGTGAGGCTATGAAGGGCTCCATGTAGAAGTATGAATGGTGTGCACCGAATGGGCGCACCTATTAGGTGTAGCCCCCGACTTTGTGCTTAATTGTGAAGCAATTAAACATAAAGTCAAAGATCTTTAACCTTGTAGTCTTTTTCGAGTAGTATACTACTGGTATATGAGACTTCGGTATCATGTCTACCGGAAATATTTTATAGTCTTTGCCGAGTAGTATGCCACTCGTATATGAGACTCTTCAGCTTCATGTTAGCTAGAAAGGGTGTTTATAGTCTTTCCTAAGTGGCGTCCCACTCGGAAGTTTGACTCTTCCGCATCATGTCAGCAGGAAAGAATATTTATAGTCTCTCTCGAGTAGTGCACTACTCGAAAGTTAGACTCCTTAGCATCATGTCAGCTGGAAAAATATTTGCTCATGGCAAATGTTGGCTAAGCATGTAAGCCGAGTACCACTTTATGAATTTTAATCCATTATGTGGTTAGGTGTACTTGAGAGATACCTGCGCCTCCAGTGGAAACCAGCTTGTGATCCTTATAAGGATATATCCTCAATACCTGGTGGATAATACAGATACCCAAACACATGTGTTTAGCAATTAGGCCTTCATGAAGCATATCTGTTTATCTCATCGGTCCCTGTAGGTAGCACCAACACCGTGATTTTAACACAGCCAGCAAGCTTAGGAACGCATTCACTTGATGGTTAAGTTGATGTGCTCGTGCTCGAGTCATTGGTCCTTGTATCATAGTTTTAGTTTGTTGTGGAGTTGGCATAGTTGTATCTATAGAAAGGATGTCCTCATCATCCTCCCCTTCTTGAATTGGAGTCATCCACGACTCAAGCTCATCTTCTGTACCCAAGCAAGGTCGCAAATCTGCAATGTTAAAGGTGGGGCTAACCCCAAAATCTGCAGGCAAGTCTAACTTATATGCATTATCATTAATACATTCAAGCACTCTAAAAGGACCATCTGCATGAGGCATGAGTTTAGACTTTCTCAATGCCGAAATCATTCTTTATGCAAGTGTAACCACACAAGATCACTAGGTTCAAAAGTAATATGCTTGCGTCCTTTACTACCCGCAACTTTATATTTAGCATTCATAATCTCAATGTTTTCTTTAGTTGTCTCATGCATCTTACGTATCAAATCAGCATGTTGTTGCGCATCAAAATTTACCTTCTCAGAAGCTGGAAGAGGCAACAAGTCGATAGGTGCACGAGGAATGAAACCATACAAAATCTCAAGAGGGCATTTCTTTGTGGTAGAATGCAGTGAACGATTATAAGCAAATTCCACATGAGGCAGACATTCCTCCCACATTTTTAAGTTCTTTTTAAGCACAGCCCTAAGCATAGTAGACAATGTTCTATTAACTACCTCAGTTTGCCCATCGGTTTGGGGATGACAATTAGTGGAAAATAACAGCTTAGTTCCCAACGTACCCTACAAGGTTCTCCAAAAATGACTAAGAAATTTAGCACCACGATCTGAAACTATTGTATTCGGAATACCATGCAATCGAACAATTTCCTTAAAGAACAAATTAGCAATATTTGTAGCATCATCACTTTTATGACATGGTATAAAATGAGCCATCTTAGAGAACCTATCCATGACAACAAAAATACTATCCCTCCCCTTCTTTGTTCTAGGAAGCCCTAAAACAAAGTCCATAGAAATATCTTCCCAAGGTATGCTTGGAACAGGAAGAGGCATGTATAAATCTTGAGGGTTAAGTCGTGACTTAGCTTTTTGGCACGTGGTGTAGCGGGCAATGAAACGTTCAATGTCACGCCTCATCTTTGGCCAATAAAAGTGGTGGGTCAGAATGTCCTCGGTCTTCTTCACGCCAAAGTGACCCATCAATCCTCCTCCATGCGCCTCCTGTAACAACAAAAGACAAACAGAACTAGCTGGAATGCACAGCTTACTAGCACGGTATATGAGCCCATCATGTACCACAAATTTATTCCAACCCTTTCCCTCTTGACAATTAAGCAACACATCTTTAAAATCAGCATCACGCACATATTGCTCCTTTATGGTCTCTAACCCAAAGATTTGGAAGTCCAATTGTGAAAGCATGGTATATCTCCTAGACAATGCATCAGCTATCACATTTTCTTTACCCTTTTTAAATTTGATGACATAGGGAAAAGATTCAATAAACTCAATCCACTTAGCATGTCTACGGTTCAGGTTGGTTTGACTTTGAATATGCTTCAAAGATTCATGATCATAATGTATTACAAACTCTTTGGGCAATAAATAATGTTGCCATGTTTCCAAAGTTTGAACTAGAGCATATAATTCTTTATCATAGGTAGAATAGTTCAAACTAGGACCACTTAATTTTTCACTAAAGTAAGCAATAGGTTTTCCTTCTTGAATTAACACACCCCCAAGACCTATGCCACTAGCATCACATTCTAATTGAAAAGTCTTGCTAAAATCAGGAAGTTGAAGCAAAGGGGCGTGTGTTAGCTTATCTTTGAGAGCGTCGAAAGCTTCTTGTTGTTTGGTGGCCCAAGTAAAAGGAACACCCTTCTTTGTAAGCTCATTCAGGGGTGCAGTGAGGGTGCTGAAATCCCGAACAAAACGTCGATAGAACCCAGTGAGTCCGAGAAAACTCCGCACTTGCGTGACCGTTTTAGGAGGCGGCCAACTCTGGATAGCGATGATCTTGTCTTGATCAACTTCAATACCCTGTGGAGTAACAACATAGCCTAGAAAAGAGACTCGATCCGTGCAAAAGGTGCACTTCTCAAGATTACCAAACAAACATGCATCTCTCAAAGCATTAAAAACAACACGTAAATGATCCAGATGTTCTTCATATGACTTGCTATAGATTAGAATATCATCAAAGTAAACCACCACAAATTTTCCAATGAAAGCACTCAAAACTTCGTTCATCAAACGCATGAAAGTGCTAGGTGCATTAGTTAGACCAAAAGGCATCACTAACCACTCATATAGCCCGAACTTAGTTTTAAATGCTATTTTCCATTCATCTCCCAATTTCATTCTAATCTGGTGGTATCCACTATGCAAGTCTATCTTTGTGAAAAGAATAGAACCACTCAACTCATCCAACATGTCGTCTAACCTAGGAATAGGATGACGATACTGTATTGTGATATTATTAATGGCTCTATAATCAACACACATACGCCAACTACCATCTTTCTTAGGAACCAAAAGAACAGGCACGGCACAAGGACTAAGGCTTTCTCGTATGTACCCTCGGTCCAAAAGATCTTGGACTTGTCGCTGAATTTCCTTAGTCTCCTCCGGATTGGTCCTATACGCTGCACGGTTTGGCAAAGTCGCTCCTGGAATTAAGTCAATTTGGTGTTAAATCCCTCTAATAGGCGGCAACCCAGGGGGTATCTCAGCTAGAAACACATCCTTATATGCCTGCAAAAGGTCAGTGACAGTAGACGGCAAAGAGCTAGATACATCATCAAGTGAAAATAAAGCATCTTTGCATATTAAAGCATAGCATGGCATATCATCATGACAAATTTCAGCAAGATCAGATTTGGTTGCAAGCATGACACAACCCTTTAATTTAATTCCCTTAGTCTTAGAACTAGGTGCCAACCTCTCTTTCTTAGGTGGGAAAACATCCTTCACTACTTGCTGATTTTCAGATTCATGTTCTTTCTTCTTATTTTCAGCTAGCTCTTTCTCACAATTAGCAATTTCAGTAGGTGTCATAGGTAGCAAAGTTATTTTCTTTCCTTTGTGCACAAGAGAGTACTTATTACTTCTACCATGATGAGTTGCATCAGTATCAAATTCCCATGGACGACCTAATAAAAGTGAGCATGCTTGCATAGGTACTACATCGAAATCAGCAACATCATGATAGGAACCAATGGAAAAATGCACTCTCGCAGATTGTGTTACCTTCACCTTACCACTGTTGTTGAACCATTGAATGTGGTATGGGTGAGGATGTGCACGTGTGGTCAAGCCAAGCTTCTTGACCAATCCTGAATCAACCAAGTTATTGCAGCTCCCACCATCAATTATAACGCGAACACGGCAATCCTTGACGATGAGGAACATCTGAAACAAATTATGACGTTGTAGCTTCTCCTCTTGCTCTCTTTGAGTGCTTAGTACTTGCTGCACAATTATGGTTCTATAATTCGACGTAGCAGCAGCACCTAATATTTCCTCCTCACCATCGCTATCTGTCTCATGATCATCACCATTGCCTGCAAGGTTAGCTGCAAGAGCATATTCATTCTCAACATTACTAGCACTTACATAACCACCATCTTCTGTCGCAATGTACGCCCACTGACTTGGGCAATCTCTCATGACGTGGCCCATCCCTTTACAACGGTGACACACAATGCCCGTCGTACGGCCTGTGGAAGCAACCGATGAAGAGCTCTTTGCTGGTGCTTGCACACTAGTAGATTTGTTCATTTCAGGTGCACGTGATGGTGGCGGCGGTGCTGCTGAATGCGCCCTACTCACAGAGGGGGCAGCAGCTCTGAAAACAGGAGGTGGAGCTGTCTTGGCTTGCCCAGGCGTTGATCTCGATGTAGACGTACCTCCAAAGTTGCTCCTTGTCCTTTGTTGCCTACCCTACAATTCTTTTTCTGCCAAACAAGCAAGCTGGAACAATCTATTGATATCGTTATACTCTTTGTAATCAATTATGTCCTGAATTTCACGCCTTAAGCCCCCATAAAAACGAGCCATCTTTTCCTCCTCATCCTCTACAACATTACAACGCAACATGCCTATTTGTAGTTCTTGATAATATTCCTCAACAGATCTATTACCTTGGTCTAAGCACTATAATTTCTTAAGCATGTCACGTTTAAAAGCAGGAGGAACAAATCTAGCACGCATAGCTACCTTCAATCTATCCCATGTAGCAGGTGTTAAACCAGAATTAACCACTTGAGTCCACCAAATGATAGCAAAATCCTTAAATTCACTAGTAGCTTGTCTGACTCTATGCACTTCAGGAATTAGATGGGCATTAAATTTTTGTTCAATTATCATCTCCCAATCTAGATAAGCTTCAGCATCATAAGTACCCGCAAAAGATGGTATGATAAATTTGACTTTAGTAAATGGATCATCATTAGCACGAGCATTGTGGTGCTGAAAATTATTACCTCCCATACCGTGACGGTTTTGATGTGGACGGTGTCGTGGGCGTGCATCTTGGGCGTCACGGTTTTGTCTCTCATTATCATCTCCCTCATCGTGATCATGCTCACGTCCATTGTTTGGTGGCTGATTCACCATTCTTTCAAGGCATGCAGTGAGTGCTGCAATACTCTCATTGATGGAGCGCTGCATTGTATCCAGCTTCCTATCGATGTCCTCATTCATGGTAGCGCGTTGTTCATCCAAGAGAATCGTGAGCTCTTCCTTTAAAACACACTCTTGCGCATCAGACGTCTCACCTGTCATGGTTAGTATAAAACAAAGGACAACACAAAGGTATTATTCCTATCAACTACTAGGTGGTGGAAAGTGGAATCACACACTCTCAAGCGTCTTACCACACTCTTACAAGTGTTCTTACCAATGCAGCAGGTGGTACAACCGGTGGCTGGTTCATGACACCGTGTCGAGCGTGGGTACGATTGCAAGAGGGGACCTGTTCTAATCAAGAGTATGTGTAGCTTGGAAGGCACAATATGGTAGCAAAGGAATCAGCAATAATCAATTCAGTATATGCAAGTTGAAAGATTGCTCAAAGTACTCGTCAAAGGTTGCTGATCCTAGCCTAATCACAGCTAGTCAATCATGCCCTATGCAAGGAAGTGTATCTACTCACACGCAACGATCAATGTGACTTGGTGTAAGCAAAGGAGAACCTCACAACAAGTACTAGGAGAGACGCTAGCCCACTACTCAAACTTCTTTCTAAGGGCACAAGATTATTCGCGCGAATTAGAGCACAAAACAGTGGTATCGGCAAAACGCGAACAGCCCTCTAGATTGAGCAGATACAACAGCTAGTCTCAAGCGATGAAAGGCATAGGTTTATATGGCTTATATATGCTCGTTGGAAAGGGGTCGACGAGATCTACAACTTTTTCAACTGGATGAACCCAAAATTCCGAAGGGAAGACCAAGAAAAGCACAAAAACAGAAAGCCAAAAACTTGCGACGCAATTTTGGGGCTAAAGATGGCCGATTTTGGGGGTCTTGGAGGGCAACAGGCACAAGCTGTCATTTTTATTGGATGCGCACCGTCGATAGCTTTCCAACGAGTACAAGAACGTCGAATTCCGACTCCGTATGCAAAAGTTATGCCCGTTTTACTGAAGGGGGGTCGGAAACGGACTCGAACTCGTTTTGGTCTTAACTCAAACTGCTATAACTTTTTATCCTATGGCCGAACTTGCTCAATTTTTTTCTCCTTTTTTTCCTTTTTTTCTCTTTTTTTAAACAACCGAAATCAAACTCTCTTTTTCTCTTTTTTTTGAGTCCAAAACCCTAATTGTTTTTTTTCTTTCTTGAGGCACGGCAGGTGGTGGCAGGGTCGCCGAGGATGGCAACGCCTGGAAGGGGTCATGGCACGGGTTGGCAGTGGATGGAAGGTTGTGGCAAGGATGGATGGAGGGGGGGTCACCACAAGGATGAGGGGCGGCACGGCAAGGAAGTGGTTGCGGAAACGAACAAGAACCAGAACACACAACGACGAAGCTACACAAAGGAACATGAGATGCAACTAGACAATGACGAACTAGACTCTGACTAAACTAGCAATCAGCAACTTGAACATGACAATGTAACCAAAATTTCAACGAGCAATACAGAAAAGAAAAATTGCAATGGCACAAGGGGGTTGGGACAGCGGAAGAACAATACGAAATTTTTTTTTTGTTTTGTGGCTAATTTTCTAGAGTTTTTGGGGCGAAACATAAACGAATCTAAAAGGGATGAATTACCTCACGGGCAACCGTTGCTCTGATACCAACTAATGTGACGATGGCCCGATCTTTCGAGAGGTACTGATAAGTCGATTGTGGAGAACTCGACGTTGATGATCCAAAGGCTCCGACCAAAACAGATCGATCCCCTTGCAATCACTATACCACTGCTCCGTTGGTTGTCAACCGTGCCGAACACGGTTGACCTCGCCAAGAAGGCTTTCTCCTGCAAGCGAACCGAGAACACAAGCAAGAGAGTTCAAGATGCAATCTGAAATTGTATTGCGAATAATGATTAAGTTCACAAGTTGGGGTTCCTCAACCGAACATGCGGTGAAACTGCTAAGCAGAATAATCTCTTAAGAAAAACCCACCGAAAACTAAAGGGATGAGACCTCCTTAAATAGGGAAGGGGGAAGCCGCACTTATCTAATAAAAAGGGGTGTGGTACTAATCTTGCTACTGTTCACGCACCGTGGTACTGCTCATGTGAACAGTACCAGCCCAATTAACCTAAGTTACAAGGCTTTCGGCCCACTTTGACTCGGACTGAAAAAGTGACGTGTCTTGTTTTACATTTTCTGATCTGCTCGGATGGATTTTGGAGGTGAGACCAGATCCATTTGAAAGTAGACTCTGAGATCTTTCCAACGAGTACTCACGGGCCCCAAGAAGCCTTCTGGATCAAAAGTTATGCCTGTTTGAAGTAGATGCTGTTACGAAGGCCGAATCTGAGTCAATCTCGCGAACAGGACTTGGATTGCGCTTGATGGTTCCACTTCTACACTTGAGCTCACGTGGTCCTTCACCATGATTCCTAAGGACAATTAAATCATCACAAGAATTAAGTAGTATGCCATTCTTTGAAACATTTGTATGCAAACATAGGAACGCATTCACCTGATGGTTAAGTTGACGTGCTCGCGCTCGAGTCATTGGTCCTTGTATCACAGTTTTAGTTTGTTGTAGAGTTGGCATAGTTGTATCTATAGAAAGGATGTCCTCATCAACTAGGGTTCACCATTGTGAGCTCTTCCCCTTCGCGACTCGGGCGATCCCGCTCCTCTTCGTCTATTCCGAGCCCCTAGTGACTTTTCCCCCAAATCCTCTCGCCCTTAACCATGCCGAGGGCTTCGGATTTTTTGGAGGCTTCGGATGAGGTCTAGCTGACTTCGGATTGCTGGTCGGTAAAGTTGAATCTTCTAGAGAAGCAGCTGAGATTGCAAAGTCACGATACCATCAAATGGCGTCCGGCTAAAGGTGAATCGGTTCCGGAGCCCCAGGCTGGTGAGACCGTCATTTTCGCCTCTTTTTTAAATTAGAGTCTTTCTCTTCCATCTTCCGAGTTCTTCCGCCAGCTTCTTGCTTTTTATGAACTTGAGTTGGTGAATCTAAATCCCAAATCGATCTTGCAAATCTCCATTTTTGTGACTCTCTATGAGTGTTTCCTGTGGAGGCCATGGGCCCCGGGTACCTCACCACAAGCATATGGGCCACTCGGATAGAGGATGGGCCGAGTCTTGTAATTAGAGATAAGATAGCACCCGGCAGACTTTGCCTTATACGGTAAAGAACATACAGTCTTAGTCGGATAAATTCTATCTCTGAGAGGAGATCCCTTGGCCGTATCTAGCTAGGACTCCTACCTTGTACCCCTGTCCCCCAGTATATAAGGGGAGGCAAGGTGCCCCTCAGGGGGCACCAGATCATTGATCCAAAAACACCTCAAAGGAATACCACCACAACTGGACGTAGGGTATTACTTCACATCGAGGGCCTGAACCAATATAAAACTCTCCTGTGTTCCTTTGCAATCCACTGAGTTTCCATTGCCAAGTAGCCCCGTATTAATATTGCTAGTGTAAAACATCGACGGCTGGCGCACCAAGTAAGGGGCTCAGCGCAATCTACATCCAATCTCGATGGATCCAGCAAAAGGAGTCGACGGCAACAAGTTCTCCCCCGGAGACACCATATCCTTCGGGAGCCTCGACTTCATCGCCGACCAGATCGGTAACCTTACCTTGGCCGAAGCAGATCCAATCCAACCGGCCGAGGAACGAGCCGACTCCGCGCCAGTCGGCCCACCAGATGCGGCAGCAACCATCATCAAGCCGCTGTAGCAAATTTCAGCTTCGCCGAGCCACGGGACAACTCCGCCGGCGTACGGCCCGCGCTAGGGCTTGAGCCGGCTCGGGTCGGGCAAGGAAGGAGGGAGATCATCAATCTCCCACTCGGATTCGGCAACGCCGCACGTCTACACCCCGCGTGGCACACCCAATCTCCTGCGCTTCAGTTTGGACACGGCCCTGAGCCGATTCAAATTGGATCCAGGGTGATTGGGGCAATTCTCACCCCGCTCAACTACGCGGACTCCGACTCCTAGTCGGATAATAGTTCGAACTCCAGTTCGGACATCAGTTTAGCGGGTCTCCTCATCCCCCGCGAGATCTTCATGGCATCAACACCCCCACAGGAGGTCCGCCGAGCACAAGAGGAACAACAAGAGGAGGCCCGCTGAATACAACAACAAGAGGAAGCCAACCACGAGTGTCGATGTTTTACACCGGCAATAAATATATGGGGCTACTCGGCGGATGGAAACTCGGTGGATTGCAAAGGAACACAGGAAGATTTTATACTGGTTCAGGCCCTCGATGTGAGGTAATACCCTACGTCCAGTTTATATGTATTCCTTTGAGGAATTATGGTGGCGATTCTGATGAACCGTATGGCTGTGTGCTTCTATGAGCTCTTCTGCCCTCATGGGGCGCCCTGCCTCCCCTTATATACTGGGGGACAAGGTTACAAGGTAGGAGTCCCCATCGGATTACGACTAGGAGATCTCCCCTTAGAGATATAACGTACCCGACTAGGACTGTATATTCCTTTCTATACAAGGCGAAGTCTGCCGAATCTAGCTATATCTCTAATTACAAGGCTAGGCCCATCCTCTGTCCGAGTGGCCCATATGCTTGTCATGAGGTACCCGGGGCCCATGGCACCCACAGTAGCCCCTGAGACCTTCATAGTTGAGTCACAGCTGATGCCAAGTGCTCATCCTCCACGGTGAAGTCTCCCCGAGTGCATTGCTCCCGAGTGCTCTTTGTCTGAGTGCTGCTTCTCCCGAGTCCTGCTTCATGTCAGCTGGCAGCGAGGCTATGAAGGGCTCCATGTAGATGTTGGAATAGTGTGCGCCGAATAGGCGCACCTATTAGGTGTAGCCCCCGACTTTGTGCTTAATTGTGAAAACAATTAAACATGAAGTCAAAGATCTTTAACCTTGAAGTCTTTCCCGAGTAGATTACTACTGGTATATGAGACTCTTCGGTATCATGTCAACCGGAATATGATTTATAGTCTTGCCGAGTAGGGAACTACTCGTATGTAGGACTCTTCGACTTCGTGTCAGTCGGAATGTGTGTTTATAGTCTTGCCGAGTAGGATGCTACTCGTATATGGGACTCTTCAGCGTCATGTCAGCTGGAAAGGGGGTGTTTATAGTCTTTCCCGAGTAATATACTACTCGAAAATTAGACTCGTCAGCTTCATGTCAGCTGGAAAAGGTGTTTATAGTCTTTCCCGAGTGGCGTCCCATTCGGAAGTTAGACTCTTCAGCTCGTCAGCTGGAAGAATGTTTATAGTCTTTCCCGAGTAGTATGCTACTCGAAAGTTAGACTCCTCCGCATCATGTCAGCGGGAATGAGAATTTTATAGTCTCTCCCGAGTAGTGTACTACTCGAAAGTTAGACTCATCCGCGTCATGTCAGCGGGAATGAGAATTTTATAGTCTCTCCCGAGTAGTGTACTACTCGAAAGTTAGACTCATCCGCGTCATGTCAGCGGGAATGAGAATTTTATAGTCTCTCCCGAGTAGTGTACTACTCGAAAGTTAGACTCATCCGCGTCATGTCAGCGGGAATGAGAATTTTATAGTCTCTCCCGAGTAGTGCACTACTCGAAAGTTAGACTCTTCAGCGTCATGTCGGCTGGAATAATGTTGCCAATGGCAACTGGTGGCCACGCATGTAGGCCGAGTACCACTGTATGAAAAATAAATCCATTACGTGGTTAGGTGTACTCGAGAGAGATACCTGCATCTCCAATTTTAATGAAAACCAGCTTGTGATCCTTGTAAGGATGTATCCTCGAGACCTGGTGGATAAGACAGATACCCAAACATATATGTTTAGCAATAAGGCTCTCATGAAGCATATCTGTTTACCTCATCGGCTCCTGTTGGTAGCACCAGCGCTATAATTTCAACTCAGCCTGCGGGCGGCCCACATGGAGCATGCTACCGTAGGAACTCATATCTTGGTGGCTGCTACCAAATAAGCCGGCCTGAGCCGACCTATCCAGCATAGCTCTAGGGAAGTGTCATCCATCGTATGTCAGGATGAGTTTTTTGGTGTTGGTAACCGCAATCAGCCAGAGAAATCCTTACTCGCAAGCCTTTCCGACTTATGTTCCGGATGCAGCCTGGTTGCCACAGGTGCCTGAGCAGGTATGTCATAGGATCTGCTTGCCCTCCTCAGGTGTGACGCGGTGCATGAGAACTCCGGATGCACTTTGACGATGTAAGTCTTCTCTGACTTCAGAAGAGCCGAGCAGGGTACCCGAACCTTGCATTAGCATAGGATTCGGCTAGCGACCCTCATGGGGCATACCCTACCCAACAGAGTTGTAGCCAAGCGAGGTACCCGAACCTTGCATTAGCATAGGATTCGGCTAGCGACCCTCATGAGGCGTACCTCACCCAGCCGAGTGATATACGACCCTCGACTAGTGCCGGAAGTCGGTTGTCAGCTCACATGGAGCATAGCCGAGGAAGATGACGTCCCGACTGGCGCAAGTACTCGGTAAGTAGCCCTCATGGAGCATCCCGATTGTATTTCGGCAGACTTGTCCAGCCCCCGAGCGTAGGAGATAGGCTCGAAGCCCTGAGTTCCTGTCACGCATATCCGGAGCTGGGCCTGCAATATAAAAATATCGGATGAGTAGCATCTGATGATGGAAATAATCACCCGAATAAAATGTATTTTACAATGTATGTAAATACGTGTTCTTCCTCTTTTTGATATTAATTTCCTCGAGTAGTTGACCCCTTACGTTTAAGCACTCTGCCCGACTAGTCATAGCCCCCTAGCGTCGGGAGTTGGCTCATGGCTCTTTCCCAGGCACGCGTTTTGGGTGACTTGAGTTCGTCTTACATGGAGCAGAGTTTCACGGATCGAGATTTATGCTACTCGAGTACTTTTGTAATCATTTAAGAGCAAAAACGGAAAAAAGTAAATGCGCAGCTTGCACACCTATTAGGTGTAAGCGGCTGTGGCACTAGCAAGGCCGAGTGAGGAGATGTTTATCAGAAAGCGACTTAGCTGTTCGGTATTTGGGAGTGGGGATGCCATCCTCGTGTTTGAGCTTGTGAGCCCCCGAGCATGTCACTTGTTGTTCTGATAATCTTCAGTTGTTGAAGGTCGAAGGCGGTTGTGACCGACTGCCACAATGGAGCCGTCTGACTTGCGTTTGCGATTCCCAGCTTTAGTCGGGACCGCGTCGTCGGTGTCGTCCCGCTTCTTCTGTCAGGGTGACTTGTTGTCATCGAGGGCCTCGGCAACAGCGTGGGCCGAGTCGGCGTACTTTTTTGCCATGTCGAATAGGGCCTTGACAGAGTTGGGAGGCTTCCGCGTGAATTTGTCGATGAACGAGGTGTCTTTGACTCCTTTTCGAAAGGCGGCGATGACGACCTCATCCTTGATGTTTGGGATCGAATTTTTCTTCTCAGAGAACCTCTTGATGAAGTCACGAAGAGACTCGTTCTTCCTCTGATGCAACTGATATAAGTCGTGCTCGGAAGATGGCCTCTCGTTCGTTCCCTGGAAGTTGGCGATGAAGCGTTCCCGGAGTTCTCCCCAAGAGCCGATTGATCGCTTTGGGAGTCCTGTTAGCCATGTCCTCGCTGAGTCGGCTAAAGCGACTGGGAGGTAGTTAGCCATGACTTTGTGATTTCCTCCAGCTGCTCGGATCGCCAGAGTGTAGACCGTGAGCCAGGACTCGGGATTGGTCTTGCCGTCGTATTTGTCGATGCCTGTAGGCTTGAAACCCGGCGGCCAGTCGACCTGTTGTAGCTCCTGGGTGAAGGCTGGTATGCCTCCGTCTTCATGTGGACTCCGACCCCGACTACGGTGGCGAAACCGCCCGTGGTGGAGGCCGAAATGCTCGTTCTCGTCTTCCAGTTGGCGTTGCTCGTCTTCTTCTCGTTCGCGGCGCCGAGCATTGGTGTCCTGCCGAAGATCACGCCATAGTTGGCCTCGGAGATCCCGGTTGTCCCGACGGTCACTTCGATGTTGCCGGTTGTTGTTTGGGTTGCCGAGTGACGTTTGGCGTGACTCCGTGTGCAGCTGACTAGAGCCAGCCGCGCGGCGTCGCTTTGAGGTAGACGAGACTGCCGTTGGGAATGTCGACCGATTGGTCGGTATGAGGGTATCGCCCGACTGTTGGTGCTGCTGACATGCAGCAGCGGTAAGCATGGCTTTTATCCTTGCGATCGTCGGGGTGGCCTGGTGATCAGGCCCAAGTTGGAGCGTGTCCAGTAGGGTTGCGGCGGCCACGATGTTCTGTTGGGGAGTAACGAAGACATCGTGGTCGCCGACTCGGGTTTGGAGGATTTGCTGCTGAGCGGTTTGCTCAGCCTTGCGTAGATCGTCGTTGCGGGCGTGCAGGCGTCTTGCTTCTTCCTCCTGTTGTTCTTGCAGTCGGCAGGCCTCCTCCTCTTGTGGCTTGTGTCGTCGGCATGATTCCTGAATAGGAGTAGAGCCTCTGGATGCCATGAAAATTTCTCGCGGCGGAGTGAAGCTTGCCGAGCTGGTATCCGACTTGGAGTCGGAATCTGACTGGGAGTCGTAGTCCGACTGAGAGTCGTAGTCGGAATAGTTGATGGGGGTGATTATAACCCCGACCTCCCTAGATCCGATCTCGAGCGGCTCTGGGCCGTATCCGAGTCGAACACTAGAGGATCGTGTTTGCCGCGTCAGATGTTGTTTGAAGATATCCGCGGCGTCGCTGAGTCCGAACGGGAAGTTGACGATCTCTTCCCTTCTCGGCCCGATCTCGGCCGGCTCAGAACCGAGTCCGAGTCGAACACTGAAAGGAAGAGTTGTCCCTGGACTCGGGCGTATTGGAGATCGCCGCAGCATGTCGTCGAAGATTACCGCAGCGTCGTGTGGGCCGACTGGCGCGGAGTCAGCTGGTTCCTCGGCCGGTTGGATCGGGTCCGTGTCGGCCGGGGTGAGATTGCCGATCTGGTCGGCCACGAAGTCGAGGCTTCTGAATACGATTGTATCTCCGGGGGAGAGTTTGCCGCTGACGACTTCGGTTGCTGGATCCATCGAGCTTGTAGATGTAGATCGCGCCGAATCCCCTACCTGGCGCGCCAACTGTCGATGTTTTACACCGGCAATAAATATATGGGGCTACTCGGCGGATGGAAACTCGGTGGATTGCAAAGGAACACAGGAAGATTTTATACTGGTTCAGGCCCTCGATGTGAGGTAATACCCTACGTCCAGTTTATATGTATTCCTTTGAGGAATTATGGTGGCGATTCTGATGAACCGTATGGCTGTGTGCTTCTATGAGCTCTTCTGCCCTCATGGGGCGCCCTGCCTCCCCTTATATACTGGGGGACAAGGTTACAAGGTAGGAGTCCCCATCGGATTACGACTAGGAGATCTCCCCTTAGAGATATAACGTACCCGACTAGGACTGTATATTCCTTTCTATACAAGGCGAAGTCTGCCGAATCTAGCTATATCTCTAATTACAAGGCTAGGCCCATCCTCTGTCCGAGTGGCCCATATGCTTGTCATGAGGTACCCGGGGCCCATGGCACCCACAACGAGGCTCACAATGACGGGCTACACCAGGCTGGGCGAGTCGCCCAACAACAAATTCTCCAAACCAAAGTCGGCGACCACGATGTCTTCGTCACGCCACAGCAGAACGTCGTGGCCACTGCAACCTTGTTGGACACGCTCCAGCTCGGGCTTCATCACCAGGCCACCCCGACTGTCACCAAGATCAAGGCAATGATAACAGCTGCCGCTTGTCAGCAACAACAGCAGTCAGGGGACACACTCATACTGACTAACCTATTGGGTTCTCCGGCGGCAGGATCATCCACATCAACGCGACGCTGGGCGGCCGGCTCAAGCTAGCCACGGGACGAGTCACGGCAAACCTCACTCGGCGGCACCAATAACAACAATCGGCGATGCCACCAGTACGATCGCCGACCAATTCAAGACGTCCGAGTACGACTACAACATGACCTCCGCCACACCATTAACACCCGGCACAACGAACGCGAAGAAGATGAGCGCCGCCGACTGGAGGACGAGAATGAGTGCTTCGGCCTCCACCACGAGCAGTTACGCCACCAATGTCGGAGCTGGAGCCCTCACAAAGACGAAGGCGTTCCCGCTTTCAACCACGAGCTCCAGGACGTCGATTGGCCGTCGGGCTTCAAGCCTACAGGAATCGAGAAATACGACGGCAAAACCAACCCAGAGTCCTGGCTCACCGTATACACCCTAGCGATTCGCGCAGCCGAAGGTGATCACAAAGCCATGGCTAACTACCTCCCAGTCGCCCTAGCCGACTCGGCAAGGACATGGCTGTCGGGTCTCCCGAGGTGGTCGATCGATACCTAGGGGCAACTCAGGGAGCGGTTCATCGCCAACTTTTAGGGGACCTACGAGAGGCCGTCTTCTGAGCACTACTTATATCAACTCCACCAGAAGAAAAACGAGTCTCTACGAGATTTTATCAAGAGGTTTTCCGAGAAGCGTAATCAGATCCCAACGATCAAAGACGAGGCCATCATCGCCGCCTTCCGCAAGGGAGTAAAGGACGCCCCGTTCATTCCAAAGTTCACTCGGAAGCCACCATCCACAATCCGGGCTCTCTTCGACATGGCCAACAAATACGCCGACTCGGCTGAAGCGGTCATCGAGGCCCTCGACGAGAAGAAGGAGTCCCAACAAAAAGATCAGAAGGTGAAAGCCGACAACGAGCCGTCTCAAAACAAGTCTGGTAGCCGCAAGCGGAAGTCAGACAACGAGGTGGCCAACATGGAGCGCACTCGGTTGCGGCCCTAATGGAACAACGACTACCAGAAAGTCATGAGCGGGCCATGCCCCTTCCACCCCAAGGGCAAGCACGTGACGAAAGACTGCTATATGCTCAAGAAGTTTGCCTCCGAGCAGGCTTCATCGTCTGGCGCCGACAAAGACAAGGAGAAGCCAAACTCAGGCCCGGCCGATGACTTTCAAGATTCTCAGGCCGAGCTCAATCATATATTCGGAGGGCCACACGCGTAGAGTCCAAGCGGAAACAGAAGCTATCTGCACTCGACATCAACACGGTCTCTATGACGGACGCCCCCCAGTATCTGCGCTGGTCAGAGATGGCCATCACGTTCAGCCACGCAGATCACCCAGATCGGGTTTCACACCCGGGACGCTATCCACTCGTCCTGGACCCGGTCGTTAAAAATATCAGGCTGAAGAAAACCCTCATCGACGGAGGTAGTGCGCTCAACATCCTATTCGCCAAGACTTTGGATGAGATGAAGATTCCTCGTTCAGAACTACGGCCGAGTACTGCGCCCTTCCACGGGATAATTCCTCGCCCGTCCTCAACACCACTCAGGCAGATAACCTTGCCGGTAACCTTCGGCACGCGGGATAACTTCCGCACGGAAAACGTCTGCTTCGAGGTCGCCGACTTCGAGACTGCGTACCACACGATACTCGGACGACCGGCGCTCGCCAAATTCATGGCGATACCGCACTATACATATATGGTGCTCAAGATGCCTGGGCCAGCAGGAGTCCTCTCCCTACACAGCGACGTCAAGCAAGCCTTTACTTGCGACAAGGAGAGTTGTGAACTGGCTCAATCACAAGAGGCGGCAATCGGGCGCAACAACATTCGGCAAGCCATCACAACCGAAGTCGAGCAAGATCAAGTTCCGGCGAAAAAAGCAGCGAAGTCGGGAATTTTGGCGGACTGTATTGGCAAGATCAAGTTCCTCGCAGCCGGGTTCATCAAGGAGGTCTATCACCCGGATTGGCTAGCCAACCCAGTTCTGGTTTAGAAGAAAAACGGTAAATGGCACATGTGCGTCGACTACACCGATCTCAACAAGGCGTGCCCCAAGGACCCATTTGGTCTTCCCAGGATAGATCAGGTGTAGACTCAACAGCAGGGTGCGACCTACTCAGCTTTCTCGACTGCTACTCGGGATACCATCAAATTAGCCTGAGGGAGGACGACTGCTTAAAGACGTCTTTTATCACGCCGTTTGGAGCGTACTGCTACATCACAATGCCGTTCGGTTTGAAAAATGCTGGAGCAACGTATCAACGGGCGATTCAGCGGTGTCTGCACACTCAGATCGGGTGCAACGTGGAAGCCTACGTCGACGACGTGGTGATCAAGACCAAGTCCAAAGAAGACCTCATCGCTGACCTGGAAGAAACCTTCCAAAACCTTCGAAGATTCAAGATGAAGTTAAACCCAGAAAAGTGTGCCTTCGGAGTGCCATCCGGCAAGCTACTCGGCTTCATCATCTCGCATCGCGGCATCGAGGCTAACCCGGAGAAAGTCAACACGATTATGAATATGGCTCCCCCGACTAACCAGAAGGACGTCCAGAAGCTGACAGGCTGGCAGCACTCAGCCGGTTTATTTCTCGACTGGGCGAATGGGGTATGCCCTTTTTCAAGCTACTCAAGAGGGCAGACAATTTCCAATGGACTCCGGAAGCCCAGCGAGCCTTCGAAGACTTCAAGCAATTTCTTACATCACCTCCCGTGTTGGCGTCACCCATGCCCCAGGAACCGCTAATGCTATATCTGGCAGCAACTACTCAGGTAGCCAGCACGGTACTGGTGGTCGAGCAATCCGAACCGGGTCACATCCAAAAAGTCCAATGGCCAGTCTACTTTGTCAGCGAGGTCCTTGCCGACTCCAAGATGAGATATCCGTAGGTCTAGAAGCTGCTCTATGGCCTACTCATCATTGTCCGGAAGCTGGTGCATTATTTCCAGGCACATCAAGTCACGGTGGTCACATCGTTTCCACTCGGGGACGTCCTACATAACCGCGAGGCCACTGGCCAAATCGCTAAATGGGCGCTCGAGTTGATGACGTTCGACATCACCTTTCAGCCAAGGATAGCCATCAAATCACAAGCTTTAGCCGACTTCGTGGCTGAGTGGACGGAGGTCCAGATGCCCACATCAACAGCAAAGCTAGAGCATTGGACAATGTACTTCGACGGTTCTCTATGAATCGGCGGCGCCGGGGCTGGCGTTATACTGACATCCCCCATCGGGGAAAAACTCAAGTATGTCCTACAAATCCACTTCCCGGCTTCCCACAACGTCGCCGAGTACGAGGCACTCATCCACAGCCTCTGCATCGCTATATCACTCGGCATTCGTTGACTAGTTGTGCGCGGAGACTCCCAACTCGTGGTAAACCAAGTCATGTAAGACTGGACATGTCTCGACGACACCATGGCGGCATACTATCAGGAGGTCCGCAAGCTGGAAAACAAGTTTGACGGGCTAGACATAACACATGTCCTATGACAATACAACGATGCGGCAGACGAATTGGCAAATATGGGATCCAAGCGAGAGGTGGTCCCAACAGGGATCTTTGTCAAGCAACTTATGGAGCCATCAGTCAAGAAGAAACCGGCGCTAGAGCAGTCGGGAGGCGAACCCACCCCAGCAACAGACGAGGTGCTGCACATATGTCAAGATTGGCAGACTCCCATTCTCAAATTCCTCCTGGACGATAAACTCCTAGAAGATCGCAGTCAAGCCGAGCAGATCAAGCGTCGAAGCAAAAGCTTTCTACTAGTCGGAGAAGACCTGTACCGAAGAAGCGCATCCGGTGTCCTCATGCGTTGCGTCACCACCGAGGAGGGCAAGCAAATCCTGCAGTCGATCCACTCGGGCATATGTGGCAACCACGCCGCATCTAGGACGTTAGTCGGAAAGGCTTACCGGCAGGGATTTTTTTGGCCCACAGCAGTAATAGACTGTGGGAGCCATGGGCCCCGGGTACCTCATTACCAGCACATGGGCCACTCGGATAGAGGATGGGCCAGATCATGTAGTTAGAGATAAGATAGCACCCGGCAGGCTGTGCTTTGTACAATAAGGAAACCTAGCCTTAGTCGGATAGGATTCTATCTCTAAGAAGGAAGTCCCTTGGTCGTATCCGACTGGGATCCTTACCATGTACTCCTGTCCCCTAGTATATAAAGGGAGGCAGGGCGCCCCATGAGGGCACACGCAAGATCATTGATCGCAAAACCACCTCAGAGGAATAACACCTCAACTGGACGTAGGGTATTACCTCACATCGAGGGCCTAAACCAGTATAGTTCTCCCGTGTTCCTCTGCAATCCACCAAATTCTAGGTCACCGAGTAGCCCCATATTATTATTGCCGGTGTAAAACCTGTACCGAAGAAGCGCATCCGGTGTCCTCATCGTTGCGTCACCACCGAGGAGGGCAAGCAAATCCTGCAGTCGATCCACTCGGGCATATGTGGCAACCACGCCGCATCTAGGACGTTAGTCGGAAAGGCTTACCGGCAGGGATTTTTCTGGCCCACAGCAGTAATAGACGCAAAAGATATTGTTCACAAATACGAGGGTTGCCAGTTCTACGCAAGACAAACCAATCTCCCTGCCCAAGAACTCCAAACAATCCCTATTTCCTGGCCATTTGCAGTATGGGGGCTTGACATGGTCAGGCCTTTCAAGAAAGCACCAGAAGGGTTCACACATCTATTCGTCGCAGTGGATAAATTCACCAAGTGGATTGAGGCCAAACCCGTTGCAACTATAATAGCGGCACGAGCAAAGGACTTCATCATGAGTATACTATACCAATTCGGGGTCCCTAACTGCATCATCATCGACAACGGTACTCAGTTCACGGGTGGTGCATTCCAAGATTTCTATGAAGAATTTGGCATCAAGATCTGCTACGCATCGATGGCACACCCGCGGAGCAACGGGCAGGCTGAATGAGCCAACAGTATGGTCTTACAAGGCATCAAGGCTAGGATAGTCGACTGACTACAACCATATGCGGGCCGGTGGGTGCAAGAACTCCCATTGTTCTCTGGTCTCTCAGAACCACGGTTAGTCGGGTAACAGGGCAATCCCCTTTCTTTCTGGTCTACGGTGCTGAGGCTATGCTACCGACAAAGTTACAGTTCGGCTCCCCATGAGCTCGGCCTTACTCAGAAGACATCTCAAACAGTACCCGATTGGTCGAATTAGATCAGTTGGAAGAAGCAAGGGACACCGCAACAATCTAGTCGGCAAGGTATCTTCAAGGCCTGCGCCGCTACCACAATCACAATGTCCGTGGCCGCGCCTTTTTGGTCGGAGATCTCGTCTTGAGAAAAATACAAACCACCAAAGACAGGCACAAACTATCCCCAACCTAGGAAGGGCCGTTCATTATAGCCGAGGTCACGCGACCAGGCGCCTACTAACTGAAGACCGAAGACGGTGCCCTCATCAGCAACTCATGGAACATAGAATAGCTACGTCCTTTCTATACCTGAGTTTTATACTTTCCCATGTGTACAGTTTCTCTGACTCACTACGTCACTTGTATCAACCGAGCAGTGAGTCGGGGGCTGCATGTATCATATGTGCGTCGTCAATAATATACAAGCCTGTTTTACATAAGTTATGAAGTTTTACTACGACTCTGTCATGTTTGCCCGAGTACAGCCCTCTACAACGAACAATTTTATGAAGTTCTGATACGCTAACTCGGCGCAGACTATACAGTCGGGTAAAGCTAATGACAACTGAGTAACAATTCAGAGCTTGGTGGCATTGCACATATATTTACACATGTTTTCCACAAAAGTTTATACATACCGACTACATGATATATTGCTCTTACAGATCCAGGTCTCGGGTGATTATCTCCGCAGTCGGCCTTGCCTGGGCTATCAGCTCCAGCGCCTCCTCAGGCGTCATCTCCTCGGCAAACCCCTCCTAGATGGCTTTAATGTCTGCCCTTGGGTAGATGGATTTGGTCATCGCCAGGGTCTGGGCCACGCTGGCAATGACATGCTCATCCGAGTACCTCTTCAGGGCACTCGGTGCATCCTCAAGATGTGCCTCCACTTGGGGAGTGCTGCTGCAGCTAGTTCCCACAGGGCGGGGGTCTATAAGGTCAAGGAGCCCTTTCATGGACCCGACGAGGGCCTCCCATGACTCCCTAATAAACCTTATCTCCTCTGTATAAAACTGAAATTGCTGCTGGGAATTGGCTCTAGCAGCTACCCGGGTTCAATGACGAGTAAACTCGTTAGGCAAAGTTGCACATGGAGTAATTGACGGATTGGTTAATGTCATGGTCATGATGGAGACTTACTTTTGTAGTCGGCCTCCCACCTGGCTACGGTCTTTTCCAGTTCAGCTTTTTCTTTGTCGAGCTTGATGTTGGCCTCCTTTAACTCGGCCTTTTCCCGTTCAAGCTCGGCATTGGCGTTTTCCAGGTCGGCCTTGTCCTTCTCAAGCTCGGCCTTGGCTTTCTCGGCCTCCTTCAGCTGAACTTCCCCATTTGTTCGGGTCTTCAACTCGGCTTCGAGGGCTGCACGGTAGATTAGTCAAGAACTCAACCTTGCAGCCAAGGAACAACTGGGCAGTCGGGAACAACCCAGCTGGAGAAACACTTCAAGGGTTCGGTCGGGAAGATGCATTCGGGAGACTTACCTCTAATCTTCCCGGCTTGGGCCCAAGTTTCATCCCTGAGCTGGGTGACGGCGTCTTTCAGCCAAGTTTCCCTCCCCTCGTGACGCTCCTCCAATACGGCCTTCAATGCCCGGAGCTGCTCTAATTCTGTGAGATGGGGGGCCATTTGGGTCAGGATCTCGTTCATCTTCTCGTTGCGGTCAACAAGCTTCTGCTCGGGAAAGGGATAAGTCAAAAGCGGAGTCAAACGTCAGGACGCTCGTCTAGGAAAGACTACCAAGATTCCACTAGGGCGAAAATTATACCTAAATCCCCTGAGATGCAGCGATGGCGGCACGGAGCAAGTCCTCACGTTCCTTTTCCGCCATAGCTTCATCATGCTTGTACCTCTTCGCGGTTCCATCGGGCACCGTCCAGGTGAACGTCCTGGGGAACCTACACGGAGGAGCTTCAATCCGGGGAAGATTCGGCACCTCTGGCTGCGGCGGCAACGACGACGACGATGACCATGATGGTGATGGGGTCCCGGCCCTTACCTCGGCGGCCCTGGGGACTGGCAACCGCCCCTTGGTCGGGCGGCGTCAGTGGCCCTGCAGTCAGAACAGTTTCAGTCTCCATGACTGGGACTGCCTCCGGCTCGGCAAGTGTGCTCACGGGCGCTGGCTCGGCTGGGGCGGGTTCTACAATACGAGCGGCCAGAGCGGTCTCCTTGAGATCGATGTCGGCACGCTTCCAGCACGACGAGTCAGATATCAAAATATTGCTACAGCAGACAAGAATTTCAGAAGATCCAGAGCAGTTTACCTCTTGGAGAACTTGAGTTTCCCACCGGGAGATCCAGGTCCCGGCGGTGTGCTGCGCCCGGCTATCGGCCTAGTCGACGAGGCAGTCGGCAGTGGCGCTGTTGCTGGAGTCGACCCCGTTCGCGGTGTGGCTGGCTCGGGCACTTGGGTGCTCAGTGGCGCCTGCCCAGACCGCATACTTGGCGGCACTTTAGCCGGGCTTGACATAGTTGGGCTCGGCCGCGCTGGTCCCAGCCTAGGACTTGATGGCCTGGGTGCCGCGCCGGCAGTGTCCCTTATTCTCATACTTCCTGCCGCAGCACTCGGCGTCACGGCCTTCTCGCCCTAATCCATAACTGGTCTTTACCCCGTTCTCTTGGAGTCGGGTTGGGCAGCAGAAGGACTCCTTGGCCTCTTCTTCGACTTGGTGACCGACAACGGGCGGGAGTCATCATCGAACTCCTCGCACCACTACAGATGATTCAACAAAATACATCACTCAATGCTGGACAATCACAAATACCAGTCCACATGCATTCATCACAGAAGGAAGACGAAGGTTACCTTGGGGCGGGGCCGATTGTGGCTATAAGACGCAATGCGGCGTTTCTCGTCTTCGGTCTCGACCACCCCACTGGAGAAGTAACCGAACAGGGTTTCAGTTACTTTTTGCTCATTGGCTGACTCGTGGCTAACTCGGTCAGGGTCATATTTTCCTAGATAATCCCAGCCGAATGCGCTCCTCAGCTTCAGCGGCTGGATGCGCCAAGTAAGAAAACGCCTGGCCACCCAAGGCCCGGTCAGGCCGGCTTTCTTGAAACTATCCAATTTCATCAACAATTGATGCACTTGGCCCATCTCCTCAAAGGTTGGATCTAATGACCAATTTGGTGATACCACCAGTGGCAAGCTGGTGAACGGACGCAAGGAGGGTTTCAGATCTGAATAGTAGAACCACTCTTTGTGCCGGCCTTTCAAGGAAGATTTCAAAGGGAGATCGATATATGTTTTCTTCCTCTCACTCCTCAACTGAAGACCAGCCCCCCCCCCCCCCAATCACTTGGATATCATTCTTGGAGGGCTGGGGCTTAATGTGGAACAGATGCCTAAAGAAATTAAAATGGGGTTCCACACCCAAAAAACACTCGCAGAGAGTCACGAATATGGAGATTTGAAGGATCGAGTTGGGATTCAAGTTCACCAACTCCAACCCGTAGAAGTCAAGGATGTGGCGAAAGAATGCAAAAGAGGGAAGGAACAAACCCCGGTCGAAAAAAGAGGCAAAAACTACAGTTTCACCGGATTGGGGATTTGGAACCGACTCACCCTTAGCCGGCCGCCAATGGATCACCTCCTGGCTTTGTAGCTTCAATTGATTCTCCAGCAGCTTCAGCTTCACCACGCCACAATCCAAAGTCAGCCAGGCATTCTCCGACGCATCTGCAGGATTCGAAGCCTTCGGCATGTTTGAGGGCGGAGAAATTTGGGGGAAATGCGATTGGGGGCTTGGAATAGACAAAGAAGATCATAATCGCCCGAGTTCCTATGGGGAACAGCGAGTAGCAGCTAACCCTAGTAGGGCGGGAGGCAAAAATTCGACGCGGAGGCAGAAGACGAAACGATTGGCTGCGTGGGAAAGATGAAGGAATCTTTTTCTCTCTCCCTGCCTTATATAGAGCCTATGCCGACTAGTGGGCTTGGGCTATGCAGTCGGCATGGGCCACCAAGATATGAGTTCCTACAATAGCATGCTCGATGTGGGCTGCTCGCAGGCTATGTTAAAATCACAGCGCTGATGCTACCAACAGGAACTGATGAGGTAAACAGATATGCTTCATGAGAGCCTTATTGCTAAACATATATGTTTGGGTATCTGTTTTATCCACCAGGTCTCGAGGATATATTCTTATAAGGATCACAAGTTGGTCTTCAATAAAATTGGGGATGCAGGTATCTTTCTCGAGTACACCTGACCACATAATGGATTTATTTTCATAAAGTGGTACTCGGCCTACATGGTTGGCCACTAGTTGCCATGAGCAACATTATTCCAACCGACATGACGCTGAAGAGTCTAACTTTCGAGTAGTGCGCTACTCGGGAGAGACTATAAATATCCATTCCCACTAACATGATGTGGAGGAGTCTAACTTCTGGGTGGGACGCCACTCGGGAAAGACTGTAAACCCCTTTTCCAGCTGACATGAAGTTGAAGAGTCCTATATACGAGTAGTATCCTACTCGGCAAGACTATAAACCCACATTCCGACTGACATGAAGTCGAAGAGTCCTATATACGAGTAGTATCCTACTCGGCAAGACTATAAATCATATTCCGGTTGACATGATACCGAAGAGTCTCATATACCAGTAGTATACTACTGGGGAAAGACTACTAGGTTAAAGATCCTTGACTTTATGTTTAACTGTCTTCACAATTAAGCAAAAAGTCGGGGGCTACACCTAATAGGTGCGCCTATTCGGCGCACACTACTCATACATCTACATGAAGCCCTTCATAGCCTCGCTGCCAGCTAACATGAAGCATGACTTGGGAAGAAGACGCACTCGGACAAAGAGTACTCAGGAGCAACGCACTCGGGCAATCTTCACCGTGGAGGATGAGCACTCAGCATCAGCTGTGACTCAACTATGAAGGTCTCAGGGGCTACTGTAGAGGCCATGGGCCCCGGGTACCTCACCACAAGCATATGGGCCACTCGGATAGAGGATGGGCCGAGTCTTGTAATTAGAGATAAGATAGCACCTGGCAAACTTTGCCTTGTACGATAAGGAACATACAGTCTTAGTCAGATAAATTCTATCTCTGAGAGGAGATCCCTTGGCCGTATCCGGCCGGGACTCCTACCTTGTACCCCTGTCCCCTAGTATATAAGGGCAGGCAGGGCGCCCCTCAGAGGGCACCAGATCATTGATCGACAAACACCTCAAAGGAATACCACCACAACTGGACGTAGGGTATTACCTCACATCGAGGGCCTGAACTAGTATAAAACTCTCCTGTGTTCCTTTGCAATCCACCGAGTTTCCCATCACCGAGTAGCCCTGTATTAATATTGCTGGTGTAAACATCGACACTTCCTGGGTGTGGAACCCCATCTGAATCTGTTCAAACATTTGTTCCATATCAAGCCCCAACCCTCCAAGAGCAAAATCCAAGTGATTGGGGGCCCGGTATCCAACTCAGGAGCGAGATGAAGAGGATCTATTTCAATATTCCCCTGAAATCTTCTCTCAAAGGCTGGCATAAGGAATGGTTTTACTGCTCCGATCTTGAGCGAAGCCTTCCCCCTTTTATGGGTTTGCCTCTGGTGGTTATTGCCAAGTGGTCGTCTCTGCCCACCTCTGAAGAAATGGGGCAGGTTCACATACTTGTTGGTAGGATTGACAAGCTGAAGAGAGCCAGGTTGACTGGTCCATGGGTGACCAGACGTTTCTTGACTCGGTGCATCAGGCCACTGAAGCTGAGGTGTCACTTCGGCTGGGACTACAAGGGCAAAGGTGATCCCAACCAGGAATACTCCGACCTGATGGACAAGTACAAGGTGACAAATATCCTGCTGGATTTCTTTGCCAGCGGGGTGGTCAAAACTGAAGACACAGATCGGTCTGTGGCGGCTTATAGCCAGAAAAGGCCACACCCAAAAGTAACCCTTGCTGATGTTGTCTTGTAGTTCATCTGTGGTGAATGCTTGCAGATATATGCCCAGGTTGGCTCCGCAATGTGTAACATGTATTGTTGAACTGCTTGCAGACATGTCAGGAGTTCGATGATGACTCCCGAACATTATCGGCCATGAAATCAAAGAAGAGGCCGAGAAGTCCTTCTGCTGCCCAGCTCGACTCCAAGAGAGCGGGGAAGAGGCCTGTTGTAGACGAAGGCAAGAGGAAGGTTATCAGGCCGAGTGCCGCAGCTGGGAGCCTCAAGATCAGAGACACCACCAGCGCCGCCCCTAGGCCATCAAGCCCTAGACCGGGACCAACATAGTCAGCCCTGGCCTCAGTGTAGCGTTTTGATATTTGACTTGTTACATAGGAAGCGAGCTGACATTGATCTCAAGGAGACCGCTCCGGCTACCCCCGTTGTCGAGCCAGCCCCGGCCGAGCCAGCGCCAGCGAGCACACCTGCTAAGCCAGCGACAGTCTCAGTTGTAGAAACTGAGATTGTCCCGACTGCAGGGCCGCCGACACCGACTGACCAAGGGGCGGTTGTCGAAGCTGTCGCTCTAGCCCCTGAGCCAGCCCCCGAGGCCCCGAAGGCTGCCGAGTTGAGGGCCAGGACCCCGTCGCTGTCCTTGTCACCATCGTCATTGTTGTCGTCGTCAGAAAGACCGGACCTCCCCAGGCTCAATGCCCCTCCCCGCAAGTTCTTAAGGACATTCCGCTAGGTGGCCCCCAACGGGACTGCGAGGAGTTACAAGCATGACGAGGTTGCGGCGGAAAAGGAGCGTGCAGACTTGCTTCGCTCCACAATCGCCGTGTCCCAAGGGATTCAAGTGTGACTTTCACCGTATTGGAGTCTTGGTAGTCCTCCTTGCACGAGTGTTCTGACGCTTGACTCTGCTTTGCACTATTTCTCCCCGAGCAGAAAATTGTTGACCACTTAGAGAGGATGAACGAGGTCCTGACCCGACTTGTCCCCTAGCTCCAAGAATTGGACTAGCTCCGGTCATTAAAGACCGAATTGGAACAACGCCACTGGGGGAGGGAGTCTTGGCTGACGGGAGCCGTTAATCAGGTCAGGGACGAAAATTGGGACCAAGCCAAGAGGATTGGAAGTAAGTCTCTCGAACATCTTCTTGACTGAGCCCTTAGTATATTTTTCCAGCTGTTTTGTTTCCCGACTGCCCAGTTGTGTCTTGACTGCAATGTTGAGTACTCGACTATTCTGATGTGCAGCCCTCGAAGCCGAGCTAAAGACCCGAACAGAGGGAGAAGTTCAGCTAAAGGAGGCCAAGAGAGCCAAGGCCGGGCTTGAAAAAGACAAGGCCAACTTGACAAGGGCCAAGGCCGTGCTTGAGAAAGAGAAGGGCAACTTGAAGAAGGCCAACGCCAAGCTCAAGAAGGAAAAGGCTGAACTGGAGAAGGCCAAAGCCAAGTGGGAGGCCAACTATGAAAGTAAGTCTCCGCTTTGACAATGACCTTAACCAATCCATTAAGTGCTTCGTCTGCAGTTTTACCTAACAAGTTTACTTGTTGGTGAACCCGGGCAGCTGCTAGAGCCAATACCCAAATCCAATTCCAGGCTTTTGCAGAGGAGATAAAGGTCGTCAAGGAGTCACGGGAGATCCTTGCCGAGTCTGTGAAAGGGCTCCTTGATGTGATGGATCCTCGTTATGTGGGAACCAGCTCCAACACAGTGTCTCAGGTGCAGGTGCGCCTTAACAAAGCATCGAGTATCCTAAAGAGGTACTTGGATGAGCATATTGTTGTCGGCATGGTCCAAACCCTGGCGATGACCAAGTTAATCTACCCCAGGGCAGACATTGAAGCCATCGGAGAGGGATTTGCTGAGAGAGGAGGCACTGAAGCTGATAGCCCAGGCAAGGCCGACTGCAGAGGTGATCACCCGAGACCTGGGTATGTAAGAACAGTCCATCATGCAGTCGGTGTATATAAACTTTTTGTAAGGACATGTGTAAATATATGTGCAATGCCGCCAAGCTCTAAGTTTTGACTTAGTTATCATTAGCTTTACCCGACTATATAGTTAACACCGAGTTAATCTATAGGAACCTAATAAAATCGTTCACCGCAGAAAGCTATACTCCGGCAAACATAAAAAAGTTGTTGGAAAGCTTCATAACTTAAGCAAAACAGGCTCGTATATTATTGACAAAGCACGTATAATACATGCAGCCCCTGACTCACTACTCGGTTGAAACAAGCGGCGTAGTGAGTCAAAGAAAAACTGTACACATGAGAAGATATAAAACTCAGGTATAGAAAGGACGTAGCTGTTCTATATTCCATGAGTTGCTGATGAGGGCACCATCTTCGGTCTTTAGTCGATAGGTGCCTGGCTGCATGACCTCGGCTATAATGAACCGCCCTTCCCATATTGGGGATAGTTTATGCTTATCTTCGGTGGTTTGTATTTTTCTCAAGACGAGATCTCTGACCAAAAAGGCGTGGCCACGGACATGGCGATTGTGGTAGCGACGGAGGCCTTGTAGATACCTTGCCAACTGGATTGTTGCGATATCCCTCGCTTCTTCCAACTGATCTAGTTCGACCAATCGGGTGTTGTTGGATTTGTCTTCTGAGTAAGCCCGAACTCGCGGGGAGCCGAACTCTAACTAGGTTGGTAGCACAGCCTCAGCACCATAGACTAGGAAGAAAGGGGATTGCCCTGTTGCCTGACTAACTGAGGTTCTTAGAGACCAAAGAACAGATGGGAGTTCTTGTACCCACCGGCCCGCGTATGGTTGTAGTCGGTCGAATATCCTGGTCTTGATACCTTGTAAGACCATGCTATTGGCACGCTCAACTTGCCCATTGCTCCATGGGTGTGCCACAGATGCATAACAGATCTTGATGCTGAAGTCATCACAGAAATCTTGAAATACGCCGCCCATGAACTGAGTACCGTTATCCGTTATGATGCGGTTAGGAACTCCGAATCGGTATAGTATACTCATGATGAAGTCCTTTGCTCATGCCACTGTTATGGTAGCAACGGGTTTTGCTTCAATCCACTTTGTGAACTTATCCACTGCGACGAACAAGTGTGTGAACCCTCCTGGCGCTTTCTTGAAGAGCCTGACCATGTCAAGCCCCCATACTGCAAAAGGCCGAGAGATTGGGATTGTTTGAAGTTCTTGAGCTGGGAGATTTGTTTGTCGTGCATAGAACTGGCAAGCCTCGCATGTGTGAACTATGTTTTTTACATCTGTTACTGCTGTTGGCTAGAAAAATCCCTGCCGATAAGCCTTTCCGACTAACATCCTGGATGCGGCATGGTTGCCACATATGCCCGAGTGGATCGATTGCAGAATTTACTTGCCCTCCTCGGTGGTGACGCAGCGCATGAGGACATCGGATGCACTTCTTTGGTACAGGTCTTCTTCGACGACTAGGAAACTCTTGCTACGACATTTGATCTGTTCGGCTTGACTGCGATCTTCTGGGAGTTCATCGTCTTGGAGGAATTTGAGAACAGGAGTTTGCCAATCTTGACATATGTTTAGTACTTCGTCTGTCGTCGGGGTAGGTTCGCCTCCCGACTGTATTATTACTGATTTCTTCTTGACTGACGGCTCCATGAGTTGCTCGACAAAGATCCCTGCTGGGACCGCTTCTCGCTTGGATTCTATGTTTGCCAATTCATCTGTAGCATCGTTATATTGTCGTAGGACATGTGTTATCTCCAACCCGTCAAACTTGTTTTCCAACTTTCGGACATCCTGACAGTATGCTCCCATGGTGTCATCAAGGCATGTCCAGTCTTTCATGACTTGGTTCACCACGAGTTGAGAGTCTTCTCGTGTAGGATCGATTCACACTAAGATAGGCAATCAGAGGGGGCTGAATGATTACGTAAGTCAAAAATAAAACTTAACACTTTCCCTTAATCACAAAACCTGAAAAACCGCGTTTTCACAATCTAGACAGAACACTGTTTTGTAACTAAACAGATTGTAGCCATAGATCCGCAACTCCGATCGATCTGGAATTTTGAAAGAATAAAGTAGACAAAATTTTCAAACAAACCCAACTGGAATCACGTCAATCGGACTTCTGGATCTCGAGATATTAACAAAACAAAATTACTGAACAGAAGGTTGACGGAAATCACTTAAGCCCTAATTAATTGATTAAACGAGATCCGAAAATAATTAACCAACCAAACTTTTCAGAACACTAGAAAAACACCCTAGCTAGATTTTAGACCAAAGAACCTAACCCAAAACTTAGGGAAAAACAAATCAATCTAAAATCCATTGCTAGACATGCACAAAGATGAACGAGTAAGAGAGATTAATTACCGCACCAATCTTCCATAAACTTTACCTTTATTATCAAGATTGTGCTTACAAGATGTTTTTTCAAAACATCCAAAAGATTTCTCCATGAAATCACCAAAACTCTAGATTAGAACTCTAATCTAAAAACAAATTCGCTCTCTAAAAAACTCTAAAAAATCCCCACAAAAAATTAACAGGGACTCACTATTTATAGAACCAAAAGCCCTTCATGGGCTATCTAGGCCGTTGCCTTGCCTGGACCGCACTAAGCCCGCGCACCTCCCCGTGTGCTACAGTACCCATGGTACTGTAGCACTTGTCACGTACTCCTTTTCTTTTTAATTCTTTTCTTCATCGCGACTTTCTCTTCAATTTCTTCACAATTTTTCCATGAATTTCTAGCGCTTGCACATAACCTTGTGAAGCCCATTCTGAATATCTTCCCACACGGTTATCGCGCACCTTGTGTCCCACCTTGTCACTTGGCATCCTTGACCGTTCTGGACCTAAACTCCTCCCTGAGTTTATTCCCGATCCCGCCGTTGACCAAGGTTGACCCCAAGTACCTACACACAAATAGACCAAACACACCGTTTTTTGGCACAGATATTCGCAACCTGACCCACGTCAGTCGTACAGATGCCTATCATACTTTCCAATGCCAAGTTCATAAATCATAAGATAAGCCAATTTTTCAGCACATAATTTTACAATCTCCCCCTTGATGAAAACATTGGCAACAACATATATAAACACTGAACATTGGCATTTACCGTCGCAAAAGTCCTTTAAGTCCTTTTTAAAGAAAAACGAAAAGCAAAACAAAAAGATCGTGAAAAGATCATCAAAAACTGTAGATAAAACTCTCCCCCTTTTTGACAATGAGTTCATCAAGAACACATGAAGAAAGAAATTTTTTTAATCTTATACCAATTTTTATTATGAGCACCACAAATCATCAATGTAAACAAGCTCACACATGCCATGCTAAAAGTAATTTATACTCTTACATCTATACACATGCAATGTAACTCTAGCATAACTAAAAATCAAGTACAATTAATAAGTTATTGCAAGACATGATATTCCTTTCTCAACTATTTCAAAACTTGCAAGCATTAAGATGAATGCACTTCATTGGTGCCTTATTTTTTTAAAAAAAATTGAGAACTTGATTGATTTTAATCATGATATAAATTGCAAGGAATTATATGCACCATCAGCCTTACTTTTCAATCCGTTCAAGCCTATGTCTTTTGACAATTGCAAGCTTAAGAACCAGATTTTGGTCATACACAACTTCTTTCAAGTTCATACCAAAGTGCAATAGTAAGCAATCTCGTTAAGAAGAAGTGCGACAATGAATATTTCCTTGATCTTTATCACATTTTTCCATAGCACATACTTTTGATCTTTCTCATATTTCTCATAGCATATTAGCACATTTAAAACAAGATCAAAATAGATAAAGAAAGTTCAATCATGTCAAGATTAAAGTTCAATCATGTCAAGATTTAGTTCAAGTTGTCATTCGATTTAGCTAGTCATGCAAAGACCAACATTACACATATAGAAATATGAAAGCACTCATACCTTATGACATAAACATGGCTGCAAATAATACATATAAATCATATGTAGTGCTCATTATTTTATCAATAATTTTTCTTTTTTTAAATTTCAAATAAAAACATACCAAAATAAAATATGTTACAAAAGAGTTAAAGCTCCCCCTCAAAACAACCCATTGGATGAATAACCCCAAGTTCTCCCCTAAGATAAGCAAAACGAGAAGAATCCAAAGGTTTTGTGAAAATATCTGCCAATTGATGTTCAGTATCCACATGATGAAGTGCCACATTTCCTTTTTCAACATGATCTCTAAGAAAGTGAAATCTAATATCAATATGTTTTGTCCTATCGAGTGTTGTATAGGTTCTTGCAATACAAATGGCACTTGTGTTATCACAGAAGAGCGGAACATTTTCCAAAGTAACACCATAATCCTTAAGTGTAGCTACTATCCAAAGTATTTGAGAACAACAACTAGCAGCAGCCACATACTCAGATTCAGCAGTTGATTGTGCTACAGAGGATTGTTTTCTAGACGACCAAGCAACAAGTAAATTAGTGCCATGAACATACCTAAGAATTCGCTTAATTGCTTGAAGATGTGAAGCACGTGGGGAAGCTTGAAACCGTGCACATAAACATACAGCAAATTGTATATCCGGTCTTGAGGCAGCAAGATACAAAAGTAAACCAATCATACTCCTATACTCCTTTTGATCAACTGGCTCACCTTCCTCATCAGGATCAAGTGTAGATGTAGCTCCCATGGGTGTCATGATGAGTTTGCAATTTTCCATTCCAAAGCGACATAGAAGATCCTTCATATATTTACTTTGATGCACAAATATACCTTCTTTTGTTTGTTTGATTTGCAATCCCAAAAAGTAAGTCAATTCACCCATCATACTCATCTCAAATTCACTACTCATAGTTTCTGAAAACTGGAACGTGTCACTCTTTCATGAAGATTACCAATCATTTGTTGAGGTGGATGTCTTCTTTGAATGTGCAAGAGAGTTGTTGCTTCAGAAACTTCACTTTCTTCTATTTGATCTTCTACATGCACAGATGATGTAGAATTTTGAGGATGCTCAGTTGTAGGTGAAGTTGTAGTAGGTGCCGGATCTGTTGCAATTGATTGTGTGGGAGGAGTTAAAACTTCAGCTACATCATCATCATCATCTTCTTCATCAACAAAAATTTCCTCCCCCTGAATATATACACCTGTACCTACAATGCTTGGACTAGTACCTTGGCTAGTCTTATCAAAAGTAACTTCACAGGTTTCTATTATTTTGTTAGTCTCCAAAACTAGAACACGATAGGCACGAGAATGAGTAGAGTAACCAAGAAATATGCCATCAACTGATCTAGCCTCAAATTAATAAATTTCCAGATTTCAGCACAAAGCATTTACATCCAAACACACGAAAGTGAGAAACACTAGGCCTATGATCAAACCGTAGCTCATAAGAAGTTTTACGAAGTTTTGATCTCAAAAATACATGATTTGAAACATAGCATGCAGTAGATATGGCTTCAGCCCAAAATTTTCTAGGAGAAAAAAATTCATCTAGCATAGTCCTAGCCATCTCAACCAAGGTTTTGTTTTGTCTTTCAACTACACCATTTTGTTGTGGTACTCTAGGTAGAGAGAATTGATGATCAAGACCTTTTTAGCACAAAATTGATCAAAAGAAGAATTTTTAAATTCAGATCCATTATCACTTCTAATTGCTCTAAGAGCTCCTGGGTGATCAACAGATAATCTAAGAGCAAGACTTCTAAAAAAACTAAAAGCCTCATCTTTAGATGCCATAAAATAAACCCAACAGTATCTAGAGAAATCATCAACTATTACCAGCACGTACCACTTACCTCCAAAAGATTGAACTCGTGATGGTCCAACGGTATCAAGGTGTAGAAGTTGTCCTGGTGCGTTTGTCATCACCATAGTAAGAGGTGGATGTGAACCTGCATGCATCTTACCATGTCTACAAGAAGAGCATACTATATCGCTATCACCCTTAAGCTTAGGCAGACCACGTATAAGATCCAAACCACTAACATGTGTTAAATGATCAAAACCAACATGGCCAAGTCTACGATGCCAAAAGAATAAATCTTTAAAGTCATTGGTAACTAGACACCTATGCTTAACAGAAGATGACACATCAAAATCAGCTTTAAACACTCTTCCAAAACGTGTAATATTAAAGACAAGATCTCCTGAAGCATCTAATACTCTACATCTACCTTTCTTAAAGCATACTTCAAGATCTTCATCAATCATTTGTGAAACAGAAAGCAAGATATATTTCAAGTTCTCAACAAGAGCCACATCCTTGAACATAAACTTATCACTCACCTTTACTGTACCTTTAGCCACAACCATAGAAGTAGAAGCATCTTCAAAGGTTACCTTTTCAACATGCGATGCTCCTGTGAGATAGGAGAACCAATTCTTGTCACTGGACATGTGGCGTGAGCATCCATAATCCACTAGCCACACGTTCTCCTTTCTCGCGCGAAGTGCCTACATAGAAGAAAGTAGTGTCGAGGTCTCAGTACCGGAATTAGTAATATAGCATTTAGGAATCCAGTACTGAGACACATGACGCAAACCAGTAGACATAACACAAGTATTTTTATGCAAAGGTTTAGATCTATCATTACTCATGTTAGTAGAACTAAAGGAGCGTGCCTTTCTCAAATTAGACCATGCCTTAGCCTTTTCTCTCATTTGTTGTTTGACTAGTCTAAAACAAAATTTTACTTTATGTCCATCTCTACCACAATGAGTGCAAGTGTACTTAACTTTGTATTTAGCTTGAGTAGTAGAGGCTACCTTTGCATTTGTTGTGCTAGAAGATGACATAATACCAGTAGATTTAAAAATCATCCTTTTAGGTTCATTGATTGTCTCAATTATGTCACTTCCAAGGAATTTAACAACAATTGGAGCATGAGTCTTAGAATAATCATAAGGATCAAAACCCAAACCAGTTTTAAATTTTTCAGAACTAGTCTTTTGATTCAAAATTTGATTCAAACTTTTAGTTCCTATCTTTCCTTGCAAATAATCAATACGATTCAAAAGAGTGGCACAATTCTTACAAGATACATGCTGAAATCTATTATTTTTACCACAATTAGAGCATGAGAGAACCTTATGGGTAGCAAGATCTTCTTTTAGTTGTGCAATTTTAACATCAGCATCTTTTATCTTCAAAGCAAGATCCCTTTTTAGTTGTGCAATTTTAACATCAGCATCTTCTAACTTTAACTTAAGAACATTGCATTTATCACAAGAGACATGTTCATAAATTTTACAGACATGTTGTTCATTTTTCTCCTTTTCTAGCCTAAGTTCCTTTAGTGTAGAAGCATGCATATCCCTTAGAGAAGTAAATTCAGCATAAACTAAATCACATGATTTGCAAGAATCATCTATAGGAGTCAAAGTTTTAAGTCTTGCAATCTCATCATTTAATTTTTCAACCAAAGCATCTTGTTTCTTAATCTTTTTATCTCTCTTCTCTAATAAAGTACCAAGTTTTTCAACAGCACAAGCTAAATCATCATAAGAAGGTTCTACCTCATTGTCGCTGTCGTTGTCGATGTCACTATTGGTGATGCTTCTGCTACTTGCCATCATACATAGACCAATCAAGCTTTTCTTGCCTTTGGAAGTAACATCATCATCACTCTCGGTATCCACATCGTTTAGATTCACCTGTTCAAGAGCAGAGAGAACATGGTGCACTACCTTCTTGTTCAAATACCCTTTCTTCTTAGTACTCTTGAGTGTTCACTTCTTGTCACTCCCTACCTTGTCTTTCTCCTCATCTTCATCCCTAGAAATTCTTGCTACAAATTTTGGACATTTAAGACGAAGGTGATTAAGCGAACCACATTCAAAACATCTCCGAGGTTCTTCACCATTTGCTCTCTTTCTGGATAGAACATTTTGCAAAGCTTTTGTGAAGCGAGTGGAGAGGAGTGCCAAATCATCTTCAGGAAGTTGTTCTAGCTGTTCATCAGTTAGTGAAGACAAAGAGGACAAAGCATAGCTAGATGAAGGGTTATCACCAATAGAGTTGTTAGTTTGTGAAGCTAAAGCCATTGATTTATTAGCCATATTTTTTCTAGCAAAAACATCTAGCTCATGAGTTTTCAATTTAGAATAAAGCACATCTAATGTAAGTGTACTCATGGTAGTAGATTCTAATTGATGTTACCTTTATCTCCCATATAGACATATCTAAAGCTCCTAGCAATTGACAAGAATTTTCAGCATCGGCGTATATAACATTAATAGAACGCAAGTTGCTAAGAATCTTGTTAAAGCGAGCAAAGAAATCATCAAGAGATTCACCGGGTTTCATCTCAAATCGCATATATTCCTTTTTATACATATCTTGACGTACCTCTTTTACCGTGTTTGATCCTTCGTGATAATCACAAAGTGCTGTCCATACCTCATGTGCTGACTTGAGATGCACCACACGGTCAAAGTCGCTTCTTCCTAGCCCTTGAATAATCAAATTCCTCGCCTTGTGTTAGCCTCCACCTGTGGCATGTTCGTAGCTGTCACTGCATCGTTTTCAGGAACTTGATATGGCTTGTAGATCTTCTCCCATATCGCAAAGCCTTGAGATTGAATGTATGCCTCCATCTTAGCCTTCCAATACTGAAAATCAACACCATCGAAAACACACGGTTTTGTGGAATACCTATCCGTCGATATTTTTTCTAATCGCCGGTTAAGATCAATTAGAAAAGATAATAAAATAAATAACCTTGCTCTGATACCACTTGTAGGATCGACTCACACTAAGATAAGCAATCAGAGGGGGGTGAATGATTGCCTAAGTCAAAAATAAAATTTAACACTTTTCCTTAATCACAAAACCTGAAAAACCGCGTTTTCAGAATCTGGACAGAACGCTGTTTCGTCACTAAACAGATTGTAGTCATAGATCCGCAACTCCGATCGATCTGGAATTTTGAAAGAATAAACTAGACAAAATTTGCAAACAAACCCAACTGGAATCACGTCAATCGGACTTCTGGATCTCAAGATATTAACAAAACAAAATTACTGAACAGAAGGTTGACGGAAATCAATTAAGCCCTAATTAATTGATTAAACGAGATCCGAAAATAATGAACCAACCAAACTTTTCAGAACACTAGAAAAACACCCTAGCTAGATTTTAGACCAAAGAACCTAACCCAAAACTTAGGGAAAAACAAATCAATCTAAAATCCATTGCTAGGCATGCACAAAGATGAACGAGTAAGAGAGATTAATTATTGTACTAATCTTCCATAAACTTTACATTTATTATCAAGATTGTGCTTACAAGATGTTTCTCCAAAACATCCAAAAGATTTCTCCATGGAATCACCAAAACTCTAGATTAGAACTCTAATCTAAAAACAAATTCACTCTCTAAAAAACCCTAAAAAATCCCCACAAAAAATTAACAGGGAGTCACTATTCATAGAACCAAAACCCCTTCGTGGGCTATCTGGGCCGTTGCCTTGCCTGGACCGTGCTAGGCCCGCGCGCCTCCCCGCATGCTACAGTACCCCATGGGACTGTAGCACATGTCGCGTACTCCTTTTCTTTTTAATTCTTTTCTTCATCGCGACTTTCTCTTCAATTTCTTCACAATTTTTCCGTGAATTTCTAGCGCTTGCACTTAACCTTGTGAAGCCCATTCTGAATATCTTCCCACATAGTTTTCGTCCACCGTGTGTCACCTTGTATCCCACCTTATCACCTAGCATCCTTGACCGTTCTAGACCTAAACTCCTCCCTGAGTTTATTCCCGATCCCGCCGTTGACCAAGGTTGACCCTAAGTACCTACACACAAATAGACCAAACACACCGTTTTTGGGCACAGATATTCGCAACCTGACCCACGTCAGTCATACACACGCTTATCACACTTTCCAATGCCAAGTTCATAAATCATAAGATAAGCCAATTTTTCAGCACATAATTTTACACCTCGCACAACCAGTCGGCGAATACTGAGTGATATGGTGATGTGGAGCCAGTGGATGAGAGCCTCGTACTCGGCAACGTTGTGGGAAGCCGGGAAGTGGATCTGGAGGACGTACTTGAGTTTTTTGCCGGTGGGGGACGTCAGTATGACGTTGGCCTCGGCGCCACCGATTCGTAGAGAACCGTCGAAGTACATTGTCTAGTACTCTAGCTGCGCTGTTAGTGTTGGCATCTGAACTTTTGTCCACTCGGCCACGAAGTCGGCTAGAGCTTGTGATTTAATTGCTGTCCGTGGCTGAAAGGTGATGTTGAACGCCATCAACTCGAGCACCCATTTAGCGATTCAGCCTGTGGCCTCACGGTTGTGCAGGACGTCCCCGAGTGGATACGATGTGACCACCATGACTTGGTGCAATTGGAAATAGTGCACCAGCTTCCGGACAGTGATGAGTAGGCCATAGAGCAGATTTTGGACCTACGGATATCTCATCTTTGAGTCGGCTAGGGCTTCGCTGACAAAGTAGACTGGCCATTGTATCTTCTGTATGTGACCCGGTTCGGATCGCTCGACCACCAGCACCATGCTGACTACCTGAGTGGTTGCCACTAGATATAGCATTAATGACTCCTAGGGCATGGGAGACGCCAACACGGGTGGTGATGTAAGAAAGTTCTTGAAGTCTTCGAAGGCTTACTGGGCTTCGGGAGTCCATTGGAAATTGTCTGCTTTCTTCAATAGCTTGAAAAAGGGCATGCCCCGTTCGCCCAGTCAGGAAATAAATCTGCTGAGCGCCACCATGTAGCCTGTCAGCTTCTGGACGTCCTTCTGGTTAGTTGTCGATGTTTTACACCAGCAATATGAATATGGGGCTACTCGGCGGATGGAAACTCGGTGGATTGCAAAGGAACACAGGGAGATTTTACACTGGTTCAAGCCCTTGATGTGATGTAATACCCAACGTCTAGTTATGGTGGTATTCCTTTGAGGATTTTTGTCGATCAATGATCTTCTGCCCTCAAGGGGCGCCCTGCCTGATGAGGACATCACTCCTTTGGATGCACCCGCTGATCCTCCAACCGTTATGCAAGGTCCAATGACCCGAGCTCGAATGCAACAATTAAATCTAGAGGTGAGCTTGTTCTTAAGCGATCCTTTTCATAGTTTTGAGAATAGATTGCTACCTAATGATGTTATTTTGCTTAGAAACATTGGAGAGGATCATGAAGCACTTGGAGAGAGGTGTGGAGGCGGAAAAGACCAGCAAGGACACCCAAGACAAGCCGGAGGCCTAGTCCAACTCGAGTTCGAGTCTGCCTCGGACTTCAGGAACAGCCTGCAGTAAAATGGACGCCCAGGACGCATACGGACTCCGTTTTCAACGATCCACATATGCATGGAAAGATAATTTTATAAGCTAACCAATGGCTTTAGTTTGACGTCCAAATTCCACCGGAGTCAACGGAAATCGTCGAAACAAGTCAGCGTCCAGAATCTGCCAGGGTACCGTCTTTTGGCCCGTTGGGCCGTGTATCGTATTAGAGCCTGTTAGAGGGCGCGTCCAGGGGGTGTGACGACCCTTAAACTATATATTCAGTAGCCACCGCCCACGTTAGGTTTTGGGTTTTGCTTTAGATCAATCTATATTAGAACAGTCGCCGTCATCGGTTGTGAAACCCCAACTTCGAGTGCTTAATCATTCATCTGCAATTGTCACTTTAATTGAGTTGCGTACTTTCGGGTTCTTACTTGTGTTCTTCGTTTCGTAGGCAGGGATTAGCCTTCTTGGCGAGGTCAACCGGATTTGTGACACGGTTGATAACCAGAGGAATCGTGGTGCTAAGGTTGCGGGAATCGGATCTTCTGATCTAAAGCCGGATCGGTGTGTCGCGTTCCACCAAAAACGAAAGCTATCTATCTGACGGAAGATTGGGAACCCCATTCCTCATCAAGTGGTATCAGAGCTTCAGGTATAACGTCAGGTTTGCAACTTACCCATAGTTGAGTGTTTTGCCTTCGTCCCATAGTCCACCGCCATACTTGTATTTCCTGTCCTACAACCATCCGCGCCATAGCCTTTGCATTTGTCAGTCGCAGAGTCCGTCGTGTTGAGTTTGTGTCCTAGGTCGAGGTCTTGTTGCTGGTTAGATTGTGTTTGAGTCCAGTTCGTTTGTTTTCCCCCACCGTTCTATCAAACCCTAGCCACAATCGCCAACTTTCCGCACTTTCTGTCCGTTTTGTCCTCTAATTCGGAGTCCGTTCGTAAAACAGGCATAACTTTCGCATACAAACTCCGTTTTCAGCAAACCATATATGTTTCGGAATCAGAAAAAAATTTCGCATCCGTCTCTCCCCTCCTTTGGCGGGTTCAGCAATTTTATTTTGCCGTAAAACAGCCCGGAAGATCGTCTTTCCGAGCCCGCAAGCCTTTCTCAATTTTGGGCGCATCTTCTGAAAATTCCACAAGCCACGCCTTTCACTTGTTTGAGCTCAAATTTTCTGTGGTTACTTCCTGTGTGCTCCTAAGGCTAAAAGAAAGATCAAAAAAATAAAAAGAAAAAGTCAAATTTTCCCAAAAAAACAAAGACAGCCCAAAAAAGAGAAAAAAAGAGAGGGGCAAAAGAGGAACAATATTTAGAGGAGCACATAGAGAACACCAAGTTGAGCTGTGTTAGCGTGTGCTGTCTTATGCCTTGTTTCTGACACTTTTGCTGCTCATCATCCTTATTTCCACCACCTTGTTTGTCACACACCTGTACTTGAACACCTTTAGGCCAGCAACGAGAACAGGTACTTGGGACTATAATTCAGCATTGCTATCTGTTACTGACTTGTGTGCCACAAATACATATTTTTCTCTTTGTGTGCCTTCCAAGCTCCACATATTCTTCAGATCAGTACAGAAAAGATCCTTGCAACCTCGGTGCCACTGCCTCACAGGTATCATGAACCAGCCGCCGGTTGTACCATCCACTGCTTGCGTTGGTAAGAACTTGGTAAGACCTCGGTAAGACGTGAGTGAGGGTGTGATTCCACCGACCCATAAATAGTTGATAGGGGTTTTATTTCATAACTAACCATGCCAAACGACAAGCCTGCTTTGAAAAGTGACTTGCAGGACCTGAAGGAGCAGATGCTAGCGGAGGTGGCCAAGCTAACGGATGTAGTCAGAACGGCCATGAAGGACGTCACCCATTCGCTTGAGAGCGTGGACAGGCGAGTGTCCACATTGACCGGGAAGGTTCAACAGCTTGAGGCCAACCATCCAGCTACCAACGATGACAACAAGGACGAGAATGACGACGTGATCCTCGACGAGGGTGTTGTCTACGGTGACGATGGTCTAGTTGATGCGAGGGCGACACGTGAGAACACTCTGCGTCAAAGACTTCACCGCAATCGCACAGGTATGGGAGGTAATCAGCGTAATCGTGGTAATGTTAATAATGATGATCCTTATGCGAAAATAAAATTTACCATACCATCCTTTTATGGAAAATATGATGTTGAGGAATACCTTGATTGGGAGATGACAGTAGAGCAAAAATTTGCTTCCCACCTTGTACCTGATCAACATAAGGTTAGACAAGCTACTAGTGAATTTAAAGATTTTGCTATCATTTGGTGGCAAGAACTAGCTACTTTGCACCTATAACCTGAGTCATGGGATAGGCTCAAAGAAGCAATGCGTGATCGCTTTATTCCTCCTTCTTATAAACGTGATTTGCGTAAGAAATTGCAGCGCTTAGATCAGGGAAATATGTCTGTCCAGGAATATTATGCAGAGCTGCAAAAGGGCATGATACGTTGTGGGGTAGTAGAGGATCCGGAGGATAAAGTGTGTCGCTTTTATGGTGGATTGAGGCGTGAAATTCAGGATATTGTTGATTATAAAGAATTTACTACTACCAACCATTTGTTCCAGCTTGCTATGCTTGCAGAAAAGGAATTACATGGCCGACAACAGCAACGGAGCCAGAGCAGCAACTTCAGCAGCTCCTTCACACCCAAGACAACGACGCCGGCGCCGCCAACGAAACCACTCCCTTCGTCGAGTGCTCGTCCTCCACCACCAGCGAGCACACGTCCTTCAACTCCTTCACCTTCGGCCGCCCGTACCATGGAATCTGGTAAGGCTCGTTTGCAGGAGCCGACCAAGAGTGCATCATCTGTGGCTTCCACCGGACGCTCTTCTTCCATTCAGTGCCACCGCTGCCATGGACTTGGTCACGTGCAGAAAGATTGTCCTAGCAAACGGGCATACATTGCTACAGAAGATGGAGGCTACATTAGCACTTCTGATGTAGAGGAAGATATTGTTGATGAAGCTACCTCGGACGATGATCATGGTGGAGATGGCCTTTCTTTGAGCATAGACGACGCAGGAAACCATCGAGCCATCATTGTACAGAGAGTTCTCAGTACACAGATGGAGGAAGCAGAAAAGCTGCAACGCCACAACTTGTTTCAGATTGTCTTCGTCATTAAAAATCAGCGTGCACGAGTCATCATTGACGGAGGAAGCTGCAACAACTTGGTGAGTTCTGATTTGGTCAAGAAGCTTGGATTGACCACGTGACCACATCCACATCCGTACCATATTCAGTGGCTCAACGACTCGGGTAAGGCAAAGGTAACACAAACAGCCCGGGTGTATTTTTCCCTTGGTACATACGCTGATTTTGTAGATTGTGATGTGGTACCGATGCAAGCTTGTTTCTCTTGTTGGGTCATCCATGGGAATTTGATAATGATGCTACACACCATGGTAGAAGTAATAAATATACACTTATGCATAAGGGACAAAAAATTACTTTGCTACCTATGACCCCTGCACAAATTGTACAAGCTGATAGAGAGAGAGTTGCTAGTGAAGCTAAACAAGTTGATGCTAAACCCTGAAAAAACAGCAAGCAATTAAATTAAAAAAGTCCTGTTATGCTTGCCAACTAAAACTAATCTTGCAGAGATTAAATGATGTGTGCTATGCGTTGATATGCAAAGATGCTTTATTTTCCACTGATGCTATAGCTAGCACTTTGCCGCCTTCTGTCACTAACCTTTTGTAGGAATATAGTGACGTGTTTCCCACTGAGTTACCTCCAGGGCTTCCACCTATTCGAGGGATTGAGCACCAGATTGACTTGATTCCTGGAGTGAGTCTGCCAAATCGAGCTGCCTACAGAGCCAACCCCGAGGAGACTAAGGAGATTCAGCGCCAAGTCCAAGACCTATTGGACCGCGGTATGTACGTGAGAGCCTTAGCCCTTGTGCTGTTCCAGTTATTTTTGGTTCCAAAAAAAGATGGCAGTTGGCGCATGTGTGTAGATTGTAGAGCCATTAACAATATCACAATAAGGTACCATCATCCTATCCCTAGGCTAGACGACATGCTTGATGAGTTAAGTGGTTCTATAATTTTCTCTAAAGTGGACTTGAGGAGTGGATACCACCAGATAAGAATGAAATTAGGAGATGAATGGAAAACTGCTTTTAAAACCAAGTTCGGTTTATATGAGTGGTTAGTAATGCCTTTTGGTTTAACTAATGCACCTAGCACTTTCATGCGTTTAATGAACGAGGTCTTACACCCTTTCATTGGAAAATTTGTGGTGGTTTATTTTGATGATATCTTGATATACAGCAAGTCTTTAATTGAACATCTTAGTCATCTACGTGCTGTTTTTGATGCTTTGCGTGCTGCACGTTTATTTGGTAACCTCGAGAAGTGCACTTTTTGCACTGAACGAGTATCGTTTCTTGGCTATGTTGTGACCTCGCAGGGAATTGAGGTAGATGAAGCCAAGGTGCACGCTATACAGAGCTGGCCAACGCCCACCACCGTGACACAAGTGCGTAGCTTTCATGGACTTGCAGGATTTTACCGCCGCTTTGTGAAGGATTTCAGCACCATTGCAGCCCCATTGAATGAGTTGACAAAGAAGGGCGTTGCGTTTCATTGGGGAGAAGAACAAGAGGCGTCTTTTACTCTCTTGAAGGACAAGCTTACTCACGTGCCATTGCTACAACTTCCTAATTTTGGTAAGACTTTTGAGCTTGAATGTGATGCTAGTGGAATTGGCATTGGTGGCGTCTTGATGCAAGAAGGTAAACCCGTTGCTTACTTTAGTGAGAAATTAAATGGGCATATTCTCAATTATTCCACGTACGATAAAGAATTGTATGCTCTTGTTCGTTCATTAGAAACGTGGCAACATTATTTATGGCCTAAGGAATTTGTTATTCACTCTGATCATGAATCCTTAAAACATATTAGAAGTCAAAACAAACTGCATCGTAGACATGCTAAGTGGGTTGAATTTATTGAATCTTTTCCTTATGTTATCAAACACAAGAAAGGGAAGGATAACATTATTGCTGATGCTTTGTCTAGACGATATGCTATGCTGTCCCAACTTGATTGTCGTATTTTTGGGCTTAAAACAATTAAAGAACAGTATGCTAATGATGATGAATTTAAAGATGTGATGGAGAATTGTAAAGAGGGACGTACATGGAATAAATATGTGATACATGATGGATTTTTGTTTCGCGCTAACCGCCTATGCATTCCAGTTGGTTCCGTTCATTTTTTATTGTTGCAGGAGGCACATGGAGGAGGATTGATGGGCCATTTTGGTGCCAAGAACACGGAGGAGGAGCTGACCACCCACTTCTTTTGGCCAAGGATGCGACGAGATGTAGAACGGTTTGTGGCTTGGTGCACCACGTGTCAAAAGGCTAAGTCACGGTTGAACCCACATGGTTTGTACATGCCTCTTCCTGTTCCTTCTACTCCTTGGACTGATATATCTATTGACTTTGTTTTGGGATTGCCAAGGACTAAGAGGGGGAGAGATAGTATTTTTGTGGTGGTTGATCGTTTCTCTAAGATGGCACATTTTATTCTTTATCATAAAAGCGATGATGCTGTTCATGTTGCTGACCTATTCTTTCAAGAAATCGTTCGTTTGCATGGTATGCCATCTACTATTGTTTTAGATCGGGATGCCAAATTCTTGAGTCATTTTTGGCGCACTTTGTAGAATAAATTGGGGACAAAGTTGCTGTTTTCTACAACTTGTCATCCCCAAACCGATGGACAAACTGAGGTAGTGAATCGCACCTTGTCCACCATGTTGAGAGCAATCTTGAAGCGCAATTTGAAGGTGTGGGAAGAGTGTTTGCCGCATGTGGAGTTTGCATATAATAGGGCGGAACACTCCACCACCAAGGTAAGTCCATTCCAGGTAGTGTATGGATTTAACCCCCGTGCTCCTATTGATCTTTTGCCTTTACCTACCACTGAGAGAACACATAATGATGCTAAAGAGCGCGCTGAGTTTATTCTTAAATTGCATGAAACCACTAAGGCAAATATTGAAAAGATGAATGAAAAGTATAGAATTGCTGGTAGTGAAGGTAGAAAGGAAGTTAAACTTGAACCGGTGATTTGGTTTCGGTTGCACTTGAGAAAAGATAGATTTCTAGAGTTGCGTAATCTAAATTAATGCCAAGCAGCTGCTGGTCCTTTCAAGATAATTGAGAAAATAAATGACAATGGCATATATAACTGAGTTGCCACCCGAGTTCGGGGTTAGTCTACATTTACATTGCAGATTTGAAGCCATACTTGGGAGAAGAGGATGAGCTTGAGTCGAGGACGACTCCATTTCAAGAGGGGGAGGATGATGAGGACATCACTCCTTTGGATGACCCGCTGATCCTCCAACCGTTATGCAAGGTCCAATGACCCGAGCTCGAATGCGGACAATTAAATCTAGAGGTGAGCTCGTTCTTAAAGCGATCCTTTTCATAGTTTTGAGAATAGATTGCTACCTAATGATGTTATTTTGCTTAGGAACATTGGAGAGGATCCATGAAGCACTTGGAGAGAGGTGTGGAGGCGGAAAAGACCAGCAAAGGACACCCAAGACAAGCCGGAGGCCCAGTCCAACTCGAGTTCGAGTATCTGCCTCGGACTTCAGGAACAGCCTGCAGTAAAAACGGACGCCCAGGACGCATACGGACTCCGTTTTCAACGATCCACATATGCATGGAAAGATGATTTTATAAGCTAACCAATGGCTTTGGTTTGACGTCCAAATTCCACCGGAGTCAACAGAAATCGTCGAAACAAGTCAGCGTCCAGAATCTGCCAGGGTACCGTCTTTTGGCCCGTTGGGCCGTGTATCGTCTTAGAGCCTGTTAGAGGGCGCGTCCAGGGGGTGTGACGACCCTTAAACTATATATTCAGTAGCCGCCGCCCACGTTAGGTTTTGGGTTTTGCTTTAGATCAATCTGTATTAGAACAATCGCCGTCATCGGTTGTGAAACCCCAACTTCGAGTGCTTAATCATTCATCTGCAATTGTCACTTTAATTGAGTTGCGTACTTTCGGGTTCTTGCTTGTGTTCTTCGTTTCGCAGGCAGGGATTAGCCTTCTTGGCGAGGTCAACCGGATTTGTGACACGGTTGATAACCAGAGGAATCGTGGTGCTAAGGTTGCAGGAATCGGATCTTCTGATCTGAAGCCGGATCGGTGTGTCGCGTTCCACCAAAAACGAAAGCTATCTATCTGACGGAAGATTGGGAACCCCGTTCCTCATCACTGCCTCCCCTTATATACTGGGGGACAGGGGTACAAGGTAGGAGTCCCAGCCGGATACGGCCAAGGGATCTCCTCTTAGAGATAAAACTTAGCCGACTAGGACTGTATGTTCCTTACTGTACAAGGCAAAGTCTGCCGGATGCTATCTTATCTCCAATTACAAGACTCGGCCCATCCTCTAGCCGAGTGGCCCATATGCTTGTGGTGAGGTACCCAGGGCCCATGGCCTCCACAGTAGCCCCTGAGAACTTCATAGTTGAGTCACAGCTGATGCCGAGTGCTCATCCTCCACGATGAAGATTGCCCGAGTGCGTTGCTCCCGAGTACTCTTTGTCCGAGTGTGTCTTCTTCCCGAGTCCTACTTCATGTCAGCTGGCAGCGAGGCTATGAAGGGCTTCACGTTGATGTATGACTAGTGTGCACCGAATAGGCGCACCTATTAGGTGTAGCCACCGACTTTGTGCTTAATTGTGAAGACAATTAAACATAAAGTCAAAGATCGTTAACCTTGTAGTCTTTCCCAAGTAGTATACTACTGGTATATGAGACTCTTCGGTATCATGTCAATCGGAATATGATTTACAGTCTTGCCGAGTAGCATGCCACTCGTATGTGGGTGCGTCGGGGAATGCCTGGCCGACTTCGGATTGCACCTCGGTGAAGCTGAAGCTTTTGGAGAGCCAGTTGAAGCTACAAAGTCAGGAGGTGATCCACTGGCGGTTGGCTAAGGGTGAGTCGGTTCCAAATCCCCAATCCGGCGAAACTGTTGTTTTTGCCTCTTTTTTCAACTGGGGTTTGTTCCTTCCTTCTTCCGCATTCTTCCGCCGTCTCCTTGACTTCTACATGTTGGAGTTGGTGAATTTGAATCCCAACTCAATCCTTCAAATCTCCATCTTTGTGACTCTTTGCGAGTGTTTCTTGGGTGTGGAACCCCACTTCAACTTCTTTAGGCATTTGTTCCATATTAAGCCTCAGCCCTCCAAGAATAATATCCAAGTGATTGGGGGGCTGGTCTTCAGTTGAGGAGTGAGAAGAAGAAAACATATATCGATCTTCCTTTGAAATCTTCCTTGAAAGGTTGGCACAAGGAGTGGTTCTATTGCTCAGATCTGACACCCTCCTTGTGTCCATTCACCGGCTTGCCATAGGTGGTTTCGCCAAATTGGTCATCAGATCCCACCTTTGAGGAGATGGGCCAAGTGCACCAGTTGCTGGCAAAATTGGATAAATTCAAGCAAGCCAGCCTGACCGGGCCCTAGGTGGCTAGACGATTCCTGACTCGGTGCATCCAACCGTTGAAGCTAAGGAGTGCATTCTGCTGGGATTATACAGGGAAGAATGACCCTGACAGAGAAAGCCCCAAGTCGGCCGACCAGCAAAAGGTAACTAAAACCTTATTCGGTTACTTCTCCCACAGGGTACTCGAGACCGAGGATGCAAAGCGCTCCATCGCGGCTTATAGCCACAATCGGCCCCGTCCCGAGGTAACCTTCATCTTCCTTCTGTGATGAATGCCTGTGGACATGTATCTGTGATTGCCCAGCATTGTGTGATGTATTTTGTCGAATCATCTGTAGTAGTGCGAGGAATTTGATGACGATTCCCGCCCGTTGTCGGCCACCAAGTCAAAGAAGAGGCCGAGGAGCCCTTCTGCTGCTCAACCCGACTCCAAGAGAGCAGGAAAAAGACCAGTTACGGACTAGGGCAAGAAGGCCGTGACGCCGAGTGCCGCGGTGGGAAGTCTGAGGATAAGGGACACCGCCGGCGCGGCACCCAGGCGATCAAGTCCTAGACCTGGACCAGTGCGGCCGAGCCCAACGTTGTTCATCCCCGCCGGAGTACCGCCGAGTACGCGGTCCGAGCCGGTGCTGCCGAGCACCCGAGCGCCCGAGCCGGCCACGCCTCCAACGGGTCCGACTCCAGAAACGGCCGCACCACTGCCTTGCCGGCTAGGCCGACAGCCGGACTGTTGACACCGAAAATCACCGGCAGCGTTGGGAACGAGCCGATGATCTGGTTCGATGCACTAGACACGCGAAGGCCTGGGAGATTTGCTTAACTCCAATGCAGGTCCTAAATTTGAGGTTCGTAGGCGTGCCAGTCAATTTGACCTTGCAATTGATAAGGAGATAGAAAATATTAGACTAGTGAGCCAATCGGCTGGAAGCCGAATTGGACTCGTTTCATTGGCCGACTGCAGATATGGACTAAAGCACTTATACACCGACTGGAAGCCGATGATGGCATAAATAAGCAAAATGAATAAATAAATAAGTTGACTACTCTCCAGCCGATTGCGATAACAATGCAGATAAACAAAATAAGTTAAACAATACAATCGGCTTGATTTGATAAAAGATAACTTATCGGCTAAGCACTCTGATAAAACATTGCATAAACACCCATTGGCTCAACAAGGATAAAATTATTACCACCAATCTAGTAGGTCGGACTTAACCGATGCAGCACAGACCGATGATGATAATAGAACCTCGATGAGCCGATAGATCTAATGCAATCGTGATGTATTATACGATAACTTATCGGCTATACATCCCGATAAGACGCTTGCATAAAAACTATCAACCTAGCAGAAACGATTTATCGCTAGCAGTTTAGTAGGTCGGACCCAACCGATGCAGCACAAACTAATGATAAATTGCACCCAGTAAGCTGATACAATCTACAAACGCGTGATGTGATATACCTACTCGGCCTAAGAGATCAAACTTAACTGATGCAGCCGTAGACAGAACAGATATATCGTGGTAAGCCGACTACTGTAGATCAGCTAGAATATTGGACCTAACCGAGGAAGTCCTAGCCGATATGATAGTCGGGGTGACGAGACTTACCCTCTCGCAGGAGGTCAAACTTAACCGATGCAACCCGGCTCGAGAAGCAAGAACCCGTCGAAAGGTGGCGATGCCGCCGAATTGTATTGATCTGTGTGATTGATATCTTACAAGGTACCCGGGCATACGTATTTATACCCCGAGTTGATACAATCCTGATCGGATACGAAACAGGAGTTTCCTAATTACAGAAGGAAAAAACTAACAAGACCCGATCGGACACGAGATCAGGTTTCCTAAAAGATAAAATATTAATATTCCCTAATTAATAGATATGATATTAACTACCATACTGTGGTCTTCACGATTCTTTCCTGGATCCGGTTTCTTCTGGATTAACTCCCATCAGTTAACTGCGATTTACTCCTTAACCGAATCTGATAAAGAAACTATACCAAATTTTGGCGTTAACACGGACACAGCGCACCGCCGGGACCTGGATCACCCGGCGGAAAACTTAAGTTCTCCAAGAGGTAAGTTGCTCTAGATCTTCTGAAATTCTTGTCTGTTGTGGTAGTATTTTGACGTTTGATTCGTTGTACAGGAAACATGCTGATATCGATCTCAAGGGGACTGCTCCGCTGCCCCCATTGAAGAGCCTACCCTAGCCGAGTCGGCGCCCGCAAGCACACCTGCTGAGCCAGAGGCCGTCCCAGTCGCGGAGACTAAGGTGGCTCCGACTGCAGGGCCGCCGGTGCCACCGGACCAAGGGGCGGTTGCCGAAGTTGCTGCCCCAGCCCCTAAGCCAACGCCTGATGTTGAAGCCCTCGCCGGAGCTTCCGAGCCAGCCCCCGAGGCCGCGGGGGCCGCCGAGGCGGGGGCCAGGATTCCGTCGCCGTTGTGGTCTTGGTCGTCGTCGTCATCGTCGGGAGTGCCGAACCTTCCTAGGATCAAAGCGCCTCCACACACGTTCCCTAGGACGTTCCGTTGGACAGCGCCCGATGGGACCGCGAAGAGCTACAAGCACGATGAGGCCGCGGCGAAGAGGGATCATGAAAGCTTGCTCCATGCCGCAATCGATGCGTCCCAGGGGATCCAGGCATGATCTTGATAATCTTCCTTGGGTGAATGCTCTGACATTTGACTCCCCTTTGACTCGTTTTTCTCTGGGAAGAAACTTGTTGACCGCGCCGAGAAGATGAACGAGGTGTTGACCCAGGTCGCTCCTCATCTGCAAGAGTTGGGCCAACTCTGGGAGTTGAAGCCTCATTGGAGGAGCACCACCAAGGGAGGGAGACCTGGCTAAGGGATGGCGTCGCTTAGCTTAGGAGCGAGAACTGGGACCAAGGCCAAAAGATCAAAGGTAAGTTCCCTGCATAAACCTTCCTGACCGGGCCCTTGCTGTGTTTCTCCAGCTGTATTGTTTTCTGACTGCCCAGTTGTGTCCTGACTGCAATGCTGAGTACTCGACTATTTTGATGTGCAGCCCTCGAAGCCGAGTTAAAGGCCCGAACAGAGAGGGAAGCTCAACTGGAGGAGGCCAAGAGAGCCAAGGCCAAGCTTGAGAGGAGCAAGGTTGACCTGACAAAGGCTAACGCCGAGCTTGAACAAGAAAAGGCAGAGTTGAAAGAGGCCAACATCAAGCTCGACAAGGAAAAAACTGAACTGGAGAGGACCGTAGCCAGGTGGGAGGCCGACTACGAAAGTAAGTCTCCATCTTGGCAATGATCTTAACCAATCCATTAGTTACTCCATCTGCAGCTTTGCCTGACAAGCTTACTTGTTGGTGAACCTGGGTAGCCACCAGAGCTAATTCCCAGGCCCAGTTTCAGGCTTACGCTGAGGAGATAAGAGCCGTCATGGAGTCACGGGAGGCCCTCGTTGAGCCCGTGAAAGGGCTCCTTGACATCATAGATCTTCGTCCCGTATGAACCAGCTGCAGCACGATCCCCCAGGTGGAGACGTGCCTTGAGAACGCACCGGGTGCCCTGAAGAGGTACACAGATGAGCGTGTTGTTGCCAGCGTAGCCTAGACCCTGGCGATGACTAAGTCTCTATACCCAAGGGCAGACATTGAAGCCATTGGGGAGGGGTTTGCCGAGGAGACGACGCCTGAGGAGGCAGTGGAGCTGATAGCCGGGGCGAAGCCGACTACAGAAATGATCACCCGTGACCTGGGTATGTAAGACCGATATATCATGCAGGGGTTTGCTGTTGAGGGCACCGTCTTTAGTATTCAGTCGGTAGGTGCCTGGCAGCGTGACCTCGGCTATAATGAACTGCCCTTCCCAGATTGGGGATAATTTGTGCCTGTCTTTGGTGGTTTGTATTTTTCTCAAGCCGAGATCCCCGACCAAAAAGCCGTGGCCACGGTGTTAACGCCAAAATTTGGTAAGGCCCTGTGTCAGAGTCGGTCAAAGGGGAAATTGCAGTCAACCGACGGGAATTGGTCCAGAAGAAACCGACTCTAGAAAGGAGCCGTGAAGACCGCTGTTTGGCAATTATCTACTGTACCTATTAATTAGGAAAGTGTTTATCTTTAGGAAACCTGACCTCGTGTCCGGTCAGGTCTTGTTAGTTTTTTCTATTGTAATTAGGAGATCGTGAACCGTGTCCTAAAAGGACTCATGTAACTCGGGGTATATATACGTACGCCCGGGCACATTGTAAATCATCACAACGATCAATACAAATTCGGCGCATCGCCACCCCTTCGACGGGATCCTGCTTCTCGAGCCGGGCTGCATCGGTTAGGTCCGAACTCCTGCGAGAGGGTAAGTCTCGTCACCCCAGCTACCTATCGGCTAGGACTTCCTCGGTTAGGTCTGATATTCTAGTCGGTTTATGGTAGTCGGCTTACCACGATATATTTACTTTATCTATGGCTGCATCAGTTCAGTTTGACCTCATAGATTGATTAGGTATATCACATCACGCGTGCATAGATCGTATCAGCTTACCGGGAGCGATTTATCATTAGTTCGTGCTGCATCGGTTGGGTCCGACCTACTGAACTGCTAGTGATAAGTCGATCCTGCTAGGCCAATGCGTTGTGTGCAGGCGTTTTATCGGAGTGCATAGCCGGTAAGTTATTTTCATCACGGTCGCATCATATCTATCGGCCTATTGAGGCATCGTTATCATTTTTGGTCTGTGCTGCAACGGTTGGGTCCGATCTACTAGACCAACAATAATAGCTTTACTCTTGATGAGCCGATGGTGTTGTGCGGTGGTGTTATCGGAGTGCTTAGCCGATAAGTTATCTGTTAAAGCCGACTACATTTATTCATTGTCTTATTCTATACTCGCTCTGCTCAGTAGTCGGCTAGCTTATCAATTATTTATCATTTATGTTATTGCATACTTTATTATATATTCTTGCCTGTATTATTGTTACAATCGGCGAAGGACTAGCCGATGGGTTTATTCTGCCGATCCAAGTACAAGTACAAGCAGGTTCCCGGGCATGACCCCAGGTGAGGGCCCGGGCACGAGCTTGGGTAAGGACCAGTGTATGGGCCCGGACAGCGGATGAAGATCCCAGGAGCCGATATAAGCAAGGGCCCGGGCACAGGCATATCTTCATGGCAACACCAGTAACACTAAACCATGATCGGCTAGGATTTATTTGATTTATTTATGCATTATACTTGCTTATTTTACCAAGTTTATAGCCGATTTTTGAGTATCCCTTCGATGATCGGCTAGCACGATATTTGTTTATTATTATGATATTGCTCTTGCCGTCATCGGCCTTAAGCCGATGTATAAGTGCTACAGTGCGCATCGGCCATCGGCTGATAAAACGAGTCTAGATCGGCTTCCAGCCGATTGGCTCATTGATCTAACATTTCCCTCCGTGTTAATTACAGGGTCAAATTGACTGGCACGCCTATGAACCTCAACATTTTAGGACCTGCACTGGAGTAAAGCAAATCTCCCAGGCCTTCGCGTGTGGACCCGACGCCAAACCAGATCCCGGTGATTTTTGGCGTCAACATGCTTTTGGCACGCCCGGTGGGACTCCGAAGTTTCAACCCAAAATTTCAACAAACACAGTTTCAATCAAGATTTCAACATGGCCGGAAAAGAAGTCAAGACGGACAACGTAATTCCGGTCACCATGGAAGATCTAACTGAAGAACAAAAACAGCAAGTTGAACAGACCATGACAAATTTCCAGAAGCTGTGCCTAGAATCCTTCAGTATGACAAGGCAAGGGCCGATTCAGAAGTCTCAGTTTCCAAAACCAGTACTGGTAGGAGAATCGAGCCGCACACAACCCGAGAGTCCACCAATCAAGCCTTTACAGGAGATGGTCAATGAGGCTGTACACCACGCGCTCATCAATCAGTCGGGGATCTTAGTAAATACATTGCATAACCTTATCAAGAAGACTGTTGATGGATCGATTGCCCAAGAACCAACTCGGGGTCCTGTTTTTCTCCCGCCGAAGATAGAGCCAGGCCAAGTTAATTACAACATCAGCAGGGATATACCAGAACACTTGTTCGCGCAGAACCAGGCTGGGGGGCAACAGGATATCCCTCCTGGATATCACCGATCTATTTATTATGGGGGATATTAGCAGAACTATCCAGGAGGAGGAGCCGATCCAGGTACCTACCAGAGGGAGTATCACAGACAGAATCGGCAACCAACCCCGCCGATACAGTATCAGCAGTATCAACAGGAGAATGCAAGAGAAGAAGACTTATCGGCACGGGTTGAGGAGATAGTAAGGGAGCAGTTTGGGATCAAGCCCAAGGAACAAGCGTTCGTGTATCGGCACCCATATCCTGAGTGGTTTGACAGGGTTCCGTTACCACACCGATACAGGGTCCCGAATTTTTCTAAGTTTTCAAGGCAGGACAACACGTCTACAGTAGAACATGTCAGCCGATTCCTGGCACAGTGCGGGGAGGCATCGGCTGAAGAGGCCCTGAGGGTTAGGTTTTTTCCCCTATCACTATCTGGATCGGCTTTTACATGGTTCTCCTCATTACCGCCGAATTCCGTTCGGGGGTGGGCCGATCTAGAGAAACAGTTTCACAAATATTTCTTCGCTGGAATTCATGAGTTGAGACTGTCAGATTTGACATCGGTTAAGCAACGACCAGATGAAACAGTACCGGAATACATTCAGCGATTTCGGGATATCAGAAACCGGTGTTATAGTTTAAACCTGAGCGATGGGCATCTGGCCGATTTGGCTTTTCAGGGACTCTTGGCGCCAATCAAAGAGAGGTTTTCATCTCAAGAGTTCGAGTCCTTGTCGCACCTGGTACAGAAGGTATCGGCTCATGAAAGCCGATTTCAAGAGGCGAAAAAGGACAAATACCAGAGGAGGGTTGCTCAGGTTCAGGTCTATTCATCAGGCTCAGATGATGAGGAATCCGATGCTGAAGTTGGATTGGCGGAGTGGGCCAGGAACAAGAAGTCAGTATCATGCCCGTGGGTCAAAGATATCGGCAAAGAGGAACGGTATGATTTCGATGTTAGCAAAGCCGATAAGATCTTTGACTTGTTGTTACAGGAAAAGCAAATACAATTGCCACCAAACCACGTGATTCCATCAGCCGAAGAACTAAAGAAGAAGAAATATTGCAAGTGGCACAATGCGATATCGCACCATACTAACGAGTGCAAGGTTTTTCGGCAACAAATTCAGTTGGCTGTTGAGCAAGGACGAATCAAGTTTGAAGACAAAAAGCCAATGAAGATAGATGGGCACCCGTTCCCCATAAACATGGTCTATGCGGGGTCATCATTAAGGGATCAGGCCGATGGAGCAAGACATCAAAGGTACAAGTCAAGGATTACTTCATCGGACATGATAAAAAAATACTCAAGATATGAAGAACAGAAGGGTGAACCAGAACGATATAATCCGCATTGGGACTGCCCGTTTTTTCGTTTCTGCTGGGATTAAGGAATGAGGCTGCCATCGGCTGAGAATTGCCCCGAGTGTAGCCGTGCAATGGATCGCCATGATCAGCAGCAGAGGTTTTCACAAGATCGGCCGTTTGGGAAAAGAGCATCAGCTCATAGCCGACTAGGGCCGATCCGTGAAGGGTTCTTTGAAGAGGATGGAGAAGCGCATGAGAGACAGGTCCAGAATCCTCAGTGGTGTCCTAGAGGCATATTCACGAAGAATCAGAAGAGAAGGGCACAACGGTTACGACATCGAGAGCAAAAGGAAGAGCAACGACAGGATCAGGAGGAGGCCGTTCATCGTCCCAAGAGGGCTAAACAAGTTTGGCGAGTAAGGAGGAAGGACGATGAAGAGGCATCAGCTCCGGTGGACATGGTTTTCTTTCTGCCCAGGGAGTATAAAGCGCTTTCATCAGATGAAGAAGGCGATGAGGAGGTTTTCGCTCAATTGACATTACAATCTGATCAAGCCATATTTGATAAACCTGGGGAGTCAGAGCATCGGCACCTGAAGCTGTTATACATCAAGGGTTACGTAAATGGGAAGCCGATGACAAAGATGTTGGTTGATGGAGGGGCAGCGGTTAATCTCATGCCTCATGCCACATTCCGGAAGTTGGGGAAGACTGCCGAAGATCTGATTAAGACAAATATGGTGCTAAAAGATTTCGGTGGGAATTCATCAGAAGCAAAAGGCGTATTAAACGTGGAATTGACAGTAGGGAGTAAGACGTTACCTACCACGTTTTTCGTCATTGACGGGAAAGGATCATATAGTTTACTTCTTGGCAGGGACTGGATTCACGCGAACTGTTGCGTGCCCTCGACAATGCATCAATGTTTAATACAATGGCAGGGAGATCAAGTTGAGATGGTTCTAGCAGATCGGTCGACCAACATCGCAATGACCGATCTACCAGTCTGGGAAGCCGACGGTGTTGACTGCCTATCCGGGAGAATTTGGGAAGGAGATTACCTCGAGGTTACTAGCCAGGGGATACAGCCGATCCAGCAAGTCGGCTCCGAATTGTTACTCTGATGGGATCTATTGAAGACTTCGAGGGGAAACTGGGGCAAGGATTTACGTCGGCTGATGATTTGGAAGAGATCGATATTGGACCAGGAGATAGGCCAAGGCCGACATACATAAGCAAAAAATTAGGTCCTGAGCTACGAGAGGAATTGATAGCACTGCTGAAGGAACATCGGGATTGTTTTGCCTGGGAGTACCATGAGATGCCAGGATTGAGCCGATCGATTGTTGAACATCGGCTGCCTATTAAACCAGGGTATCGGCCATTCAAGCAGGCTCCAAGAAGGTTCAAGGCAGAATTATATGAGCCGATCAAGGCGGAGATCACAAGGTTATATGATGCCAAATTCATAAGACCATGCCGATACGCTGAGTGGGTTTCTAATATCGTCCCGGTGGAGAAGAAAAATGGGAAATTGAGGAAATTGATTTCCGGGATCTAAATAAAGCTACCCCTAAGGATGAATACCCAATGCCGATAGCGGATTTGCTGGTGGATGCAGCCTCAGGTCACAAGATTATCAGCTTCATGGACGGCAATGCAGGATACAATCAGATTTTTATGGCCGAAGAAGATATACACAAGACTGCGTTTTGATGTCCTGGAGCTATCGGCTTGTATGAGTGGGTAGTAATGACTTTTGGATTAAAGAGTGCCGGTGCAACGTATCAAAAGGCGATGAATTATATATTTCATGATCTCATCGGCTTGTTGGTAGAAATCTACATTGATGATGTGGTGGTTAAGTCTAAAAGTGAGGGAAGCCATATAGCCGATTTACGAAGAGCGCTGGAGAGAGCCAAGAAATACGGATTAAGAATGAATCCCAATAAGTGCGCTTTCGGTGTATCGGCTGGGCAATTTTTGGGTTTTATGGTTCATGAGCGAGGGATTGAAGTTAGTCAGCGAAGTATCAAAGCCATTAAGACTACAGAGCCACCTAGCAATAAAACGGAGTTGCAATCATTGATCGGCAAGATTAATTTTGTGAGAAGATTCATATCAAATTTGTCAGGGAGAATTGAGTCTTTCACGCCGTTATTGAAGTTGAAGGCCGATCAAGGATTTGTGTGGGGGGCGGCACAGCAGAAGGCGTTCGACGAGATAAAGAGATATCTGAGTTCCCCGCCTATTTTAATTCCGCCGCAGAGAGGGGTGCCGTTCAGGTTATATTTATCGGCCGATGAGAAGTCCATCGGGTCCATTTTGGTACAAGAGTTTGAGGGCAAAGAGCGAGTTGTGTTTTATCTGAGTAGAAGACTTTTGGATACTGAAACGAGATATCCTGCGGTGGAGAAATTATGCCTATGTTTATATTTCTCGTGTACAAAGTTGAGGCATTACATCCTATCGGCTGAGTGTACAGTAGTTTGCCAAGCCGATGTGGTCAAATATATGTTGTCGGCTCCAGTTTTGAAAGGGCGAGTTGGCAAGTGGGTTTTTGCTTTGACAGAGTTCGATTTGAGGTATGAATCGGCTAAGGCGGTTAAGGGACAGGCAGTGGCCGATTTTATTGTGCAACACAGAGGGGCTCAAGAAGACTATGTAGAGCCGGTCCCATGGACTTTGTTTTTCGATGGATCGATTTGCAAGCATGGATCTGGTATCGGTTTGGTTATCATATCGCCTCGGGGGGCAAGTTTTGAGTTTGCTTTTACAATTAAGCCTTATCGGACTAACAATCAAGCAGAATACGAGGCGGTGTTAAAAGGACTTCAACTCTTAAAGGAGGTCGGAGCCGATGTCATAGAGATAATTGGTGATTCTTTGTTGGTGGTCAAACAGTTGTCTGGAGAATATGAGTGCAGGGATGATGTTTTGAGGTCATATTATGAGGAGTGCACGGATTTGTTAAGAGATTTCAAGATAGTATCAATAGATCATATTCCCAGGGAGCAGAATTTAGAAGCCAATGATCTTGCACAGATTGCTTCAGGGTATCGGCTGAATAGGCAAGTTGAGGTTGAGATAGCCGATATTGACGTCCAGAACAAGGCCAATGACTGGAGACAGGAGTTAGTTGATTACTTACAGAATCCATCACAATCAGTTTCCAGGAAAGTTCGGTATAAAGCTACTAAATATGTGCTGCTTGATGGGGAGTTGTATTATCGGACTATTGAGGGAGTTCTGCTTAGGTGCCTGAATTTGGAAGAAGCCAAAGTGGTTATGTGCGACGTGCATGAAGGCGTCTGTGGGACTCATCAATCAGCTCATAAGATGAAGTGGTTGCTGAGAAGAGTAGGGTATTTTTGGCCGACAATGCTGGAGGATTGTTTTAGGTATTATAAAGGGTGTCAGGATTGCCAGAAATTTGGAAATATACAGCGAGCGCCAGCATCGGCTATGAATCCTATCATCAAACCATGGCCATTCAGAGGTTGGGGAATTGACATGATCGGCCAGGTATTTCCTCCATCAAGTAAAGGGCATAAGTTCATATTGGTGGCAACATATTATTTTACCGAGTGGGTAGAGGCGGTTCCTTTGAAGAGAGTTACGTCCAAGGAGGCGATCGAGTTTGTAAAGGAGCATATTATTTATCGGTTTGGGATTCCTCAGACGATAACTACTGATCAGGGGTCTATCTTTGTGTCTGATGAGTTTCAACAGTTTGCTGCCAGTATGGGGATTAAGCTATTAAATTCGTCGCCTTATTATGCTCAGGCCAATGGACAAGCAGAAGCTTCTAACAAGAGTTTGATCAAGTTGATTAAGCGGAAAATTGATGAGCAGCCACGGCGATGGCATACTACATTAGCCGATTCACTATGGGCCTATCGGATGGCATGTCATGGATCTACTCGGGTGCCGCCGTATCAGTTAGTATATGGACATGAGGCGGTTTTACCATGGGAAACTAATATCGGCTCTAGAAGAATTTCTTTGCAGAATCAGTTGACAGCCGATGATTATTATAACTTAATGACAAATGAACTTGAAGATTTAGCTCAGAATCGGTTGAAGGCGTTGGAAAGGATCAAGGAAAATAAGGCCAAGGCAGCTCGGCATTACAACAAAAAGGTGGTGAATAAGTCGTTTGCCGAGGGAGAGTGTGTGGAAGTTGATTTTGCCGATCGGGTCCAGAGATAATAAGTTTGGAAAATGGTCGCCTAATTGGGAAGGGCCTTATCGGATTAATCGTTGTGTGCCTGGTAATGCCTATATGTTAGAAGATCTTAATGGGATAGAATTTGCTAAAGCGCTTAACGGAAAATACCTCAAGAAGTACTACCCTAGCGTGTGGATTGATTCTTAAATCGGTTTAGTATGGCCGATTTCTAAGTGATTCGGAAAGCCGGTGTTTTTTACATCGCCTAAAGATAGCCGATATCAGTTGATATCGCCTTTAGATCAAAACAAGCAAAAATATTATCAAGGTTGAAAGAGATAAGTAGCAGAGCCGATCAGATTATGTGACAGCAGAAGGATGGTCGGCATGTTCTAGAAAGTCGTCAGTTACAAAGGTTTAATATTTACAAGAATTTTTGGATCACTTCAATTGCGCGCAGGCGGATCTGATCAATCTCATTGATAGCGCGGATGTCATCTTCATCGGAGCCTGGGATGGTCTTCAGGGTCTTGCGCCGATGAATGACTTGACGTACTATCGCTGCAACCTTGGCCTCTTGACCTTGGATAGCTTGCGGCAGGTCGATTAGTTGGGATTCTGTTGCTGTGAGGTCCTTGCGAACTTTTTCAAGTTCTGCCAGCAGATCGGCCTCCTTTTTCTTCAGTTGGTCTAACTTAGGTTGGAGCTCTTGGGGGGCAGCGGCCATGTCATCAAGCTTTTTCTTCTCTGCTTGGGCTAATAGCCGATCGGCTTGGATGTCTTCGGTAGTCTTCTGTTGGTCAGCGCGATCGGCTATGCGCTGTCTAAGCTTGATGAGTTTGAATCTATGGGATTCCAGATATGCTGTAGGAGTTAGCGCGTCGACAAGTTCTTCGGGCAGATAGTGTTCAATTTCTGCAAGTCTTGCCCGGATTGGCCCGCAATCTTCCGCTAGCGCATCAATTGGGTTTTCCAGCCGACTGAGGATGCTCGTCAGATATTCGCGTACGTCGGCTGGGAAGGATGGTTTGGTCGTTGTGCTGATGGCTGTGGATTCTTCTACTTCCAGGTACTTGCCGATGTCAAAGGAGAACAGATCGGCTAAGGACTGCGAAATTGGCATCGGTAAAGGAGTCAGTGGAAAGTTAAGAGCGGAGTATGAACATGAAAGAGTTACCTGAGGAAGGACATCAGCAGCTCGAGTGACATGGGCTTCGGGGGGATGAGTAGGTTGTTCTTCGAGAGGGCCGATGTCAGCCGGTGGAGCAGGAACAGTGTCATCGGCGACCGGGGGACTTGGTGCTGAGAGGGGAGCAGCTGGAGGAGCCATCGGCTCAGTAATTGGAGGGATGTCGGAGGTAGGTTGAGACTCTGGAGCCGATGACTCGAGCTGAAGATGGAGCTGGTGAGATAAATAAGGAAGCGAGTAATAATGTTAAGACTTGGCGCATACCTGAGGAGATGAGGGAGCCGATGTGGTCTGGGGAGAAGATGGCGTCGTGGCAGCAACATCGGCATCGGTTTTCTGTTTCTTCAGGGAGGGGCGATGCGCTAACTTTTTCCTTTTTGGTCCCAACGGCCGAGACGTCTTGAGGAGAGCCGATGGAGGTGGAGCGTCGTGCCCTATGTTTGGGGTGGCCGATGGAGGTTGGTACAGGATCGGCCGACCGCTGTTGCTTGTTGATGGGGGCTCGACGCTGGCAGCCTGCAAAGTAGGAGTTAGGGATGATTGGAGATGATGATTAAGGCTTGCAGGTGTTACCTCTTCATCGGATTCGATATACTCGGTATCAAGACGGGAGCAGTAACAGGTGGGCGCTAAGCTGAACAAGTGTTTCCTCCATTCTGACCACCATCGGACAAAAAGCTTGGTGTTGGCAGTGCAGATGTACACCTCGGTGGCGGCGCCTAGCAGGAGGGAATCCGTCAAAGTCCGCAGCCGATCATATTCCAGGGCGCTGCTGACCGTGCCTCGGGCTTGAAGTTTGTTGATGAAGAAGAGGCCGATGGGAAGTTGCCCAAGACCAAACTGGCGAGAGCCGACTGATGGATGATAGAACTCATATGAAGGCTGCGATCGGCCCAGAGAGAAGCCAGTTGGCAGCAGACAGGGGATGATGGCCGAAAGGAAGATGGCCTTGGATTCATCGTTGTCTAGAGCTTTGAGCGGGTCGAAGTTGGAAGGCATCTCAAATGATGATGCGTCGTTGTAAGCAAACCAAAGAGTGGCCTCCCTGGTGAAGCCGTAGTAAAACCCCTTGAACCACTGACTAACTTCAGCAGGGGTTATCTTGCCGCCGGAGAGAGCCGATGCAGCTTCGCCCATAGAGATGCATCGGCGATAGACAGGTCTTGATCTTCTGGGTAATCGGCTGGGAAGGATTGCTTGAGAAGATAAGTTTCTGGGATGGCCTTGGAGGTGTAAATATTGAGCCAGAGCTGTACAAACCACCAAGGGCCCCCAATATGGCCGACGGGCTGGCCGGCCGATATCTTAGTTGCCACCTGATGGAGTAGCTGGTAGGTGGCGCCAAGGAGATAGTGCCCCAACGGAATTTGTTTCCTATCGGCCAAGCACTCTGCCAGGCATTGCATATTGGTCGTCGGGCCGAGGGTTGCACCACCAAAGACGAACCGTTCCAGCCACAAGTTCAGAAAAGCGACGTGTTCCCGATCATCAACCGGTCCAGTTCCCTTATTGTGGAGAGATATATACCTGGACCAGCCGCCAATGTTTTTTGTTTGGAGCCGGTGAGCAGGCTTGAACCGAAGTTTGAAAGGGTTGATGTAGCTCGTCGTATCCAAGCAGGTGAGCATGGTCACATCCAGCAAGGTGGGGGTCATCGGCCCATGCCCAAACATGAAGGCGTTGAGAGCATCGGACCAGTAGTATGAGGCCGATGCAAGTAGGGCTCTTCCTTTCCATATCAGCCAGGGAGAGATTAATGCAGTGGCCGATGTGTGATTCATCCCAAAGGGTTCTCTTCGCAGCCGATACTCTGATGTACCAATCTCTCCATCCGGGCAATCTGTTCGGCCATGACTTGAAGCTGTTGGTCCAGTCACTAACCAACATAGCCGAGTTCTTGAAGGGAATACGTTGGGTTTCAGCACTGATGAAATCGGTGGGATCTTCGCTGCCCATGGGGCCATGATAGAAAAAGCTGGGTAATCAGCGGCCGAATCAAGATCTGGTTCTAAGATGCTACAGTAAACAAGAACACGACGAAGAACAGGTGAAGAACATAGCAGATCGGGTTCGTATAGTTTGCAGATTGGGGGAAAATAATCGGGTGAGGAGATTACCTCAGGAACTGCAGATGCCGATGCCATCGCGGAAATAGGAGAAGTTGCAGGGATCGACGGCCGGAGAAAAAGGTTGCAATGACTCGTCTGGATTCACTAGAGCTTGGTGGGGATGTGGAAGATGAAGCGGTGGTGCTCTGGTGATGTGAAAGCATAAAAAAGGCAAGAAGACGAAGCGTTTTTATAGAGGTATGACAACCGAGCGGGAATCGAGGCCGTTGCACTGTTTCAAACATTACGCAAGTGGCTATCTTGGCCACCTCGGTATGGAAGAAATCTGGAGCCCAAAAAATGAAAGAATTTCGAATCCTATAAGAAGAACTCCGAAATTGGGGGCATGTGTTAACGCCAAAATTTGGTAAGGCCCTGTGTCAGAGTCGGTCAAAGGGAAATTGCAGTCAACCGACGGAATTGGTCCAGAAGAAACCGACTCTAGAAAGGAGCCGTGAAGACCGCTGTTTGGCAATTATCTACTGTACCTATTAATTAGGAAATGTTATCTTTAGAAACCTGACCTCGTGTCCGTCAGTCTTGTTAGTATTTTCTATTGCTAATTAGGAATCGTGAACCGTGTCCTAAAAGGACTCATGTAACTCGGGTATATATACGTACGCCCGGGCACATTGTAAATCATCACAACAATCAATACAAATTCGGCGCATCGCCACCCCTTCGACGATCCTGCTTCTCGAGCCGGGCTGCATCGGTTAGGTCCGAACTTCTGCGAGAGGTAAGTCTCGTCACCCCGGCTACCTATCGGCTAGGACTTCCTCGTTAGGTCCGATATTCTAGTCGTTTATGGTAGTCGCTTACCACGATATATTTACTATCTATGGCTGCATCAGTTCAGTTTGACCTCATAGATTGATTAGGTATATCACATCACGCGTGCATAGATCGTATCAGCTTACCGGAGCGATTTATCATCAGTTCGTGCTGCATCGTTGGGTCCGACCTACTGAACTGCCTAGTGATAAGTCGATCCTGCTAGGCCGATGCTTGTGTGCAGGCGTTTTATCGGAGTGCATAGCCGGTAAGTATTTTCATCACCTGGTCGCATCATATCTATCGGCCTATTGAGCATCGTTATCATGTTGGTCTGTGCTGCAACGGTTGGGTCCATCTACTAGACCAACGATAATAGCTTTACTCTTGATGAGCCGATGTGTTGTCGGTGTGTTATCGGAGTGCTTAGCCGATAAGTTATCTGTTAAAGCCGACTACATTTATTCATTGTCTTATTCTATACTCGCTCGCTCAGTAGTCGGCTAGCTTATCAATTATTATCATTTATGTTATTGCATACTTTATTATATATTCTTGCCTGTATTATTGTTACAATCGGCTAAGACTAGCCGATGGTTTATTCTGCCGATCCAAGTACAAGTACAAGCAGGTTCCTGGGCACGACCCCAGTGAGGGCCCGGGCACGAGCTTGTAAGGACCAGTGTATGGGCCCGGACAGCGGATGAAAGATCCCAGGAGCCGATATAAGCAAGGGCCCGGGCACAGGCATATCTTCATGGCAACACCATAACACTAAACCATGATCGGCTAGGATTTATTTTGATTTATTTATGCATTATACTTGCTTATTTTACCAAGTTATAGCCGGCTTTTGAGTATCCCTTCGATGATCGGCGAGCACGATATTGTTTATTATTATATTATTGCTCTTGCCGTCATCGCCTTAAGCCGATGTATAAGTGCTACAGTGCGCATCGGCCATCGGCTGATAAACGAGTCTAGATCGGCTTCCAGCCGATTGGCTCATTGATCTAACATCCTCCTTGTCAATTACAGGGTCAAATTGACTGGCACGCCTACGAACCTCAAACATTTTAGGACCTGCACTGGAGTAAAGCAAATCTCCCAGCCTTCGCGTGTCGACACCACGCCCAAACCAGATCCCGCGGCATTTTTGCGTCAACACACGAACATTCGATTGCGTAGCGACGCAGCCTTGAAATACCTCGCCGGACTGGAATTGTTGCGATGTCCCTTGCTTCTTCCAACTGTCTAGTTCCACCAAGTCAGGATTATTGAGATATCTTCTGAAGCAAGCCCGAACTCGCGGAGAGCCAAACTATAAAACTCTATCGTTATACCATATACATGCCTCGCACCGTTAGACCAGAAAAAAGGGATGCCCTGTGCCCGACTAACCGTGTTCTGAGAGACCATAGAAACAGAGGAATGGGAGTTTCTTGTACTCACCGCCCACATATGGTGTAGTCGCTCGAATATTTTCCTTGCCTTGATACCTGTAAACCATGACCGTTGCTCGTTCAACCTGCCCGTTGCTCTACAAGTGTGCCACAGATGCGTAAGCAGCTCTTGATGCCAAAATCTTCATAGAAATCTTGGAATACGCCGCCCGTGAACTGAGTACGTTGTCGGTGATGATGCGGTTGGACCCCGAACGAAATATAGTGTCTACTCATGCATGAAGTCCTTGCTCGTTCTATATACGTTGCAACGGGTTTAGCCTCAACACTTGTGAATTATCCACTGGACGAACAAAGTGTGTAACCCTCCTGGCGCTTTCTTGAAAAGGCCCAACCATGTCAAGCCCCATACTCCAAAAGGCCAAGCATGGTATTGTTGGAGTCTTGGCTGGAGGTTGTTTTCTTGCGAAGAACTGCATCCTTCCATGTTATGAACAATTCTTTTGCATCTGTGACTTTGTGTTTGTGGCAGAAAAAATCCTGCCAGTAAGCCTTTCCGACTAACACCTGGATGCGCGTTATTACCGCATATTGCCCGATGGATCAACTTAGATCTGCTTCCCTCCTCGGTGGTGACCATCGCATGAGGACACCGAGCACTTCTCGTACAGTCTTCTCCACGACTAAAGAAACTTTGCTCGACGTTTAAATCGTTGCTGAATCTCCTCCCTGGTGTTGTTGTGT